>JAGFBZ010000610.1:0-351686 GCA_018398805.1 Hirundichthys speculiger | reverse complement strand
CTCCACCACGGGACCTGACCCTGCTCCACCCACGGGGACCCTGCTCCACCACCGGAGGACCCTGCTGACCCTGCTCCACCACGGAGACCCTGCTCCACCACGGGGACCCTGCTCCACCACGGGGACCCTGCTCCACCACGGGGACCCTGCTCCACCACGGGGACCCTGCTCCACCACGGAGACCCTGCTCCACCCGGGGACCCTGCTCCACCACGGGGACCCTGCTCCACCACGGGGACCCTGCTCCATCCACCGGACCCTGCTGGGGGACCCTGCTCCACCACGGAGGGACCCTGCTCCACCACGGGGACCCTGCTCCACCACGGGGACCCTGCTCCACCACGGGACCCTGCTCCACCACGGAGACCCTGCTCCACCACGGGGACCCTGCTCCACCACGGGGACCCTGCTCCACCACGGAGACCCTGCTCCACCACGGGGACCCTGCGAAGACCCTGCTCCACCACGGAGACCCAGCTCCACCAGGGAGACACTGCTCCACCGTCCCCTGCTCCAACACGGGGACCCTGCTCCAACACAGGGACCCTGCTCCACCACGGTGACCCTGCTTCACCACAGGGACCCTGCTCCACCACGGGGACCTGCGGAGACCCTGCTCCACCACAGGGACCCTGCTCCACCACGGGGACCCTGCGGAGACCCTGCTCCACCACGGGGACCCTGCTCCACCACGGAGACCCTGCTCCACCACGGGGACCCTGCTCCACCACGGGGACCCTGCTCCACCACGGGGACCCTGCGGAGACCCTGCTCCACCACCCTGACGGGGACCCTGCTCCACCACGGGGACCCTGCTCCACCACGGGGACCCTGCTCCACCACGGGGACCCTGCTCCACCACGGGGACCCTGCTCCACCACGGGGACCCTGCTCCACCACGGGGACCCTGCTCCACCAAGGGGACTCTCCTCCACACGGGGACCCTGCGGGAGACCCTGCTCCACCACAGAGACCCTGCTCCACCACGGAGACCCTGCTCCACCACGGAGACCCTGCTCCACCACGGGGACCCTGCTCCACCACGGGAGACCCTGCTCCACCACGGAGACCCTGCGGAGACCCTGCTCCACCACGGGGACCCTGCTCCACCACGGGGACCCTGCTCCACCACGGAGACCCTGCTCCACCACGGGGACCCTGCTCCACCACGGGGACCCTGCTCCACACGGAGACCCTGCTCCATCACGGGGACCCTGCTCCACCACGGGACCCGCTCCACCACGGGGACCCTGCTCCACCACAGAGACCCTGCGGAGACCCTGCTCCACCATGGAGACCCTGCTCCACCACAGGGACCCAGCTCCACCACGGAGACACTGCTCCACCGTCCCCTGCTCCAACACGGGGACCCTGCTCCAACACAGGGACCCTGCTCCACCACGGGGACCCTGCTCCAACACAGGGACCCTGCTCCACCACGGAGACCCTGCTCCACCACGGAGACCCTGCTCCACCACGGGGACCCTGCTCCACCACGGGGACCCTGCTCCACCACGGGGACCCTGCGAAGACCCTGCTCCACCACGGGACCCTGCTCCACCACGGAGACCCTGCTCCACCACGGAGACCCTGCGGAGACCCTGCTCCACCACGGGGACCCTGCTCCACCACGGGGACTCTGCTCCACCACGGAGACCCTGCTCTACCACGGGGACCCTGCTCCACCACGGGGACCCTGCAGAGACCCTGCTCCACCACGGGGACCCTGCTCCACTACGGAGACCCTGCTCCACCACGGGGACCCTGAACCAGAGCTCTAACTCCTGAACCAGAGTTCTGACTCCTGAACCATAGGTCTGACTCCTGAACCAGAGCTCCGACTCCTGAACCAGAGTTCTGACTCCTGAACCAGAGCTGTGACTCCTGAACCAGAGCCGTGACTCCTGAACCAGATCTCTGACTCCTGAACCAGAGCCGTGACTCCTGAACCAGATCTCTGACTCCTGAACCAGAGCTTTGACTCCTGAACCAGAGCTCCGACCCCTGAACCAGAGCCTTGACTCCTGAACCAGAGCTCCGACTCCTGAACCAGAGCTTTGACTCCTGAACCAGAGCTGTGACTCCTGAACCAGAGTTCTGACCCCTGAACCAGAGTTCTGACCCCTGAACCAGAGCTGTGACTCCTGAACCAGAGCCTTGACTCCTGAACCAGAGCCTTGACTCCTGAACCAGAGCTCCGACTCCTGAACCCGAGCTTTGACTCCTGAACCAGAGCTCTGACTCCTGAACCAGAGCTCTTGAACCAGAGCCTTGACTCCTGAACCAGAGTTCTGACTCCTGAACCATAGGTCTGACTCCTGAACCAGAGCTCCGACTCCTGAACCAGAGTTCTGACTCCTGAACCATAGGTCTGACTCCTGAACCAGAGTTCTGACTCCTGAACCAGAGCTGTGACTCCTGAACCAGAGCCGTGACTCCTGAACCAGATCTCTGACTCCTGAACCAGAGCTGTGACTCCTGAACCAGAGCCTTGACTCCTGAACCAGAGCCTTGACTCCTGAACCAGAGCCTTGACTCCTGAACCAGAGCTCCGACTCCTGAACCAGAGCTTTGACTCCTGAACCAGAGCTCTGACTCCTGAACCAGAGCTCTTGAACCAGAGCCTTGACTCCTGAACCAGAGTTCTGACTCCTGAACCATAGGTCTGACTCCTGAACCAGAGTTCTGACTCCTGAACCATAGGTCCGACTCCTGAACCAGAGCTCCGACTCCTGAACCAGAGTTCTGACTCCTGAACCAGAGCTGTGACTCCTGAACCAGAGCCGTGACTCCTGAACCAGATCTCTGACTCCTGAACCAGAGCTCCGACCCCTGAACCAGAGCCTTGACTCCTGAACCAGAGCTCCGACTCCTGAACCAGAGCCTTGACTCCTGAACCAGAGCTGAACCCTGACTCCTGAACCAGAGCTGTGACTCCTGAACCAGAGCTGACCTGAACCAGAGTTCTGACCCCTGAACCAGAGCTGACCCCTGAACCGAGCTGTGACTCCTGAACCAGAGCCTTGACTCCTGAACCAGAGCCTTGACTCCTGAACCAGAGCTCCGACTCCTGAACCAGAGCTTTGACTCCTGAACCAGAGCTCCTGAACCAGAGCCTTGACTCCTGAACCAGAGCTCTGACTCCTGAACCAGAGCTGTGACTCCTGAACCAGAGTTCTGACCCCTGAACCAGAGCTCTGACTCCTGAACCAGAGCTCTAACTCCTGAACCAGAGCTCTGACTCCTGAACCAGAACTCTGACTCCTGAACCAGAACTCTGACTCCTGAACCAGAGCTGTGACTCCTGAACCAGAGCTCTGACTCCTGAACCAGAGCTGTGACTCCTGAACCAGAGCTGTGACCCCTGAACCAGAGCACTGACTCCTGAACCAGAGCTCTGACTCCTGAACCAGAGCTCTAACTCCTGAACCAGAACCTGACCAGACTGACTCCTGAACCAGACTCTGACTCCTGAACCAGAGCTGTGACTCCTGAACCAGAGCTGAGACTCCTGAACCAGAACTCTGACTCCTGAACCAGAGCTGTGAAGGAGGGGAACCGTGGGGTCCCCCCTCCCCGAACAGGACCCAATAACGGAATTTGGGAAGTCGTACAGTGAGTCTGGGAGTTCTGGAGGCGGGGCAGGGACTGTCCGAGACTCCTCCACTGAAAATAAACCTGCATGCGGGAAGAGAGAGGAAGGGAAGGAGGGAAGGAGGGAGGGAGGAGGAGGCGGAGGAGGAAGGGAATCGGCCTTTTTCAAACGGGGGACAGAAGGGAAAGAGTCTCCGTTTCAATGGAATTAAAACTGCGCAATTTCTTGGAGGGCTCCCCTGCTCGGATCCTGCCCCCCCACCCCACCTCCATGGAGGAGTCAGTGCCCGCCGCCACCCGCGCTGTCCACCTATTTACTGTCAACGGCAGCTCAGGGAGGAGAGGAGCTGTGCAATCTTTTTTTTTTTTTTTTTTTTTTTTTGTGGAAAGGCGATATGACTGTGCAGATATGCAAATCCGCGTGGACGAGCGTGTCCGTCACGCCGTGGCCATGAGGCGGCTCATCCACGTCCTCCAGCCCGGGCTGTGATCTCTGCAGTGCGCGAGCCCCCCGGTGTCGACGTCTGCAGCCGCTATGGATGTTCAATGGGGGACTAGTTCATTTCTTTATTTCTTTTTTTCCTCCAGGGTTCTGCGTCATCTGCTACCGGGCATTAAGATGGACTGCTTTGCAGATTTCCCCACTATAACGCTGTCTTAAGAGAGGCAGATTTTTTATTTTATTTTGGTGTAGGGGTGACACATTAAAGGTAAGGACAACGCACACTGTGACTAATCCACGCTGAACTACCTGCGTTACCTTATTGTAACAGGACTCCATTGAAAACAACTACAGTCCATTCTTGCTGTGGATAAATCTCATAAAGATATGATAAGAGGGCAAAAAAACAACAACAACACACATTTAGGAGACTTATTTTCAAGATGTGTACTGAGGGGATGGATGGACGTTACGTAATTGCTACAACTTCACACAAATAAACGTAGCCCCCCCGAAAGCCGCTTCGCCTCCTTTTTTCCCCCAAAATTCATCCTGAAACTGAAGTTGGTGACGTCATCGTGTTTTCAGGATAGGAAGGAATAATTTACGGGAAGCTGGAGTTGGATGATGTCGCAATCGCCTTGTTTTCATCCGCCTGAACGCGTTTCGTTTTTTTTTTCTTTTGTCTTTTTTTTTTTTTTTGATAAAAACGGCGTCCGTGGGTGTGATGTGCGACCCAACGTGTGACCGTGATGGTTTTGTTGTTGTTGTTGTTTTTCGTGTTGGCGGAAGAAGTGTCGCATTTGCTTTTCTGCAAATGTCATGTGGTGAAATTGTGGCGGGTTCTTCACTATTTCCAGGAAGAGCGTTTGAATTTTCTTTTTTTTCTCTCTCTCTCTTCTTCTTTTCTGTGTCTCCACCCCTCTGCCGTTAGTGTCGTCATTTCCGCTTTCAGCCGCTAGATGGCGCCTCGGGATCACGGCTGGGCGTCTGGGCTCCAGACTTCCCGGTCTGCGCGGGTGAAATTTGGGTTTTTTCCTCCAGCAGCGACCCTGTCCGTCTCTCAACCTGGACGTTAGACATTGTTGTCTGACAAACAAGCCGTTAACTCCGACAAAACAATCCGCCAACTGTCCGGTAGACGACGGAAGTCCAGTTAGATTATATGAACAAAGGCCGTTGCGTGTCGCCTGTAAAATGTGACATATTAGCGTTTCCATCTCATATGGGGTGTAATTTCAACTTAACTTAATAATTTAAGTCACATTTAATTACATGTTTGACTACGTAAATCAATTTTTTTTTTTTTACTGTGTAGCTAATTTCCCACAATGCAATGCTCAAGCAGCCCAGGTGATAACAATGAAAACTGATTGCTAGTTTAGCCGCGGCTTCAGTGATAAAAAGCTTTATTACTACTGTTTTTTCTAATCTTTATATTAATGTACTTCGTGAATTCTGCAAAGCTAAAGCCGATGGAGGTCACAATAATATATAATTTATCCCACCAAATATGAAGCTGGACCATGAAATAAGTGGTTAAATTAATAATGGGGGGGGGGAAGTAGTTATGATCTGATGATGGAAACGTGTACCTGCACTGCTAAAAAAGGGGGTCTTCAAACAAGATAAAAACACTACAACTAAGGAAAAAGGTACTCAAAACAAGTGAAAAAAATCTGTCCATGCAGCAAAATAATTTCATTTGGTGAGATTTCTTAAATTAAGATTGTAGGAACAGGTAGAACGGTAGAAAGGTATAACTTGTTATTGAATCTTAAAAAAAGATTTATTTTGATGAGGAAAGGAGAAAAACATAATACATCTTATTTTAAGTGTTCATTGTCTCATTTTAGGATTCCCTGCCTGTTTGAGACAAAAAAGTAAAGTTTTACTTGATATAAGATTATACTGATTAAATTGAAGACTTAAATTAAGAAAGCAATTAATAAAACAAGACAAGAAAAAATATATAACCCTTCTAAATGTAACTTTTTTTTCTTGGTAAGAACCAAATAATTTGCAGTGTGGAATCTACCTGTGGCGTTTGGATGGTTAACTGAGTAATTTATCTCAGCTGAGGTTGAAACAGAAAACTGCTCATTGGACATAAAAGTTTTCAGAAATATCTAAAGTTTCACATATATTTACTCCCATTGGTGTGTTTAGGAGGAGTTGTAAAAGTGCAACAAAAAAGCAACATTTTTTCTTGGGAACTGGTTCATGTGTTTTAAGAGTGTGTTTGTTTATGTAATAATGTCTTTATGTTGGTCAGGACAATTTCTTCTTAGATGGAAATGTAGTTTTTCTTTAAAATGACTGTTTTTAACCTTTCAAACACCTCGAATAAACTTAATAATCACTGTCACGTCGCCATGAAGCACACCTGACATCTGAGGTTTAGGAATATAAAACATAACAGAGCCCTGGGGTTTAACAGGATTCAGTCCTCTAGCTTGTTTTCATACGTACCAGCACCTCAGCAGTGCTTCTTGAACCTCCTGAGATCCAGCCTCCCTCGCTGATGCCCTTTCTACTTTTTGTTTTGACTGCAGATGATTATTTTGTCCTCTAGAGGGCGATACCGTCGCAGAACAACCGCGTGTGTTATGAACAGCAGCTAATTTCTCTATAGCTGTGGTCTATAGACTCAGAGGTCTTTAAAATGAACATTACAGGCAAACTGTTTAATTACAACACTCCTTTTTATTTTGAGTAACTTTTATATCATCATCAAATAAGCAAATGTATATTTTCTTGTTTTATTTCCCCCCATTTACAGAGATGGAGTAGTAAACATGGGTGGACGCTGTCATCGTGTGTTTGAAGAGCCACCAGCGCCTGACTGAAGTCATCAGAGAAGTTACAACTTTCTCTTAACAAGAACATGAAGAAGAGATGGTAAGGAGGGAACGTAAAGATGGCAAAACTGGTTAAAGTTGTGATATTTAACTTTAAAAGCTCCTTCATCCAGCACTTGATTCGCTCTTATTTAAATTGGGACTATTATTGGCTGTAAGTGTGGGTAAGATTGTACCGTAACAAAGAACTAGTATAGATTTCCTGCTAATAAAACGACACATTAAAGTGATCGATTTCATTACCGCTACTTTCATAACATGTGTTTTGGTTTGTTTTCTTTGCCCTGCAGGGGAGCCATCTGTGTCTGGCTGCAAGCACCCCCCCGCCCAGATGAGACCCTGTGACCTTTTTACCTCATCTCTAACCTGAACCTCACTGAGGCTGCAGCGACATGCACGAGTTCCCAGTTCACCTCCGGTAGGTTTCCTCCCCAGTCCCCCCCGTCTGAGCCCGCTGCAGGGCAACGCAGGGCTCGTTGCTCTCCGGCGGGTTGAAATGTGTGACCGATAGGTTCAATACCGCGGCTGAACGTCCTGGTCAGGAGGAAGTGGTTGAGACATGTGGAACACAGCTGATCTGGGTCGAGTCAACGGAGACATTTCTCCTCCAGCCCTGCAACATTTACACTTTCAGTGTCGTGCCTTCGTGTGCGAGTTAAATGTCAGGTGAGCAGTTCTTACCCCCAACCAAGAGACATGAAGCAGAGTTGAGGCTGCTAAGATTGTCTTTGGGGGTGACGGGTAGTGCTGGGCGATATGGAAAAAAATCATATATCACGATATGGACTATTTTATATCACGATAACGATATATATCACGATATACCATAATAAAGTATGTTTTTCAGTTATTCTCTGAAAAGTTTGACAAAAATTTTAATTGCTTACTTTTTTCAACTTTATTTTGAAAGGACATTTAGCTGAACTGTCACAAACATACATTTTTAGTGCAGCAAAAACAGGTAGGTACAGAGGTACAGTAGCTTTCACATTTTTTTTAAAGTGCACAACAGTTTCTGAGAGGAAAAAACACATTTTTGCACATCGAAGTTCAGCGATAAAAAATAAACACAAATTATTTTTCAACTTTCTGAAATCTGTAACCTTGTAGTGCAAAGTTTTGCAAACCAATATAAAGTGTCTAAAGTAAACATCAGGGTTGAAGAGAACTCTGTTTAAGGCATTAACCATGAATAAAAGTGCAAACATAAAAGGCTACTTTGTAGAAGTAGATATGATTCTATCAAATTTATCGTTGCAGGTTATTTAATTACATATTTGCTGTAATAATTGATAAAATTAGGTTAGAAATGATAGAAGAGAAATGGCTGTGGATATGTTGGTAAAAGGCAGGAGAGACGGGGGGGAAGACCAAACAGATTTCTGGATGTGGTGAAGGAGGAAGGTGCAGGAGAAAAGAGAGGGAAACAGGTGATCCGCCATGGCGGCCCCTGAAGGGAGACGCTGGGGACTTCCTTTTGTTTCCACGCCAGTCACCAGTCCAGCGCAGTTTCACGTGACTGATTTCAGGTTACAGGTGGGCAATTTTCCAAACTATATGAACCCCTGACTGCAGAAAACTTTGTATTTATGGGTTGTCAGTTGTCAGTGACTGGTTTGTTTTGTGGGCTCGCCTGTTTAAAAGGCTCGCTGCCATTTTGTTTGTCCTGGCCTGCTGTGCGCTTGTTCAAACATTAGTCTGATAGTTTAGTATATTTTTTTTCTGTCTTTGATGAGTTGGTCGTAGAGCTGCCAACGTGCTTTCAAGCTCTGTGTTGTTCTTAGTAACCCTCTCCTTCCTATACAGGCTCCACAGGTTTGCATTGGATTTAAGATTTATTGACTACTTAAGCTTTAAGTGGTAAAAACGAGACTTTTCTGTCTCGCTGGAGGGTTTTTTTCATATTTACCACAGTTACTAAACTGATCGGGACTTGGGCCAGGACAAATACATGTTTATAGCCACCTAACCCAACACCAGCTCTGATTCATTTTCACACATACTTTCTGACATATGTCTCAAACACCCCCCCCCCCCCCCCCCCCCCTCACTCTGTTTTGATCTGCCGCTCAGGGACAAAGACACACGTTCTCTCTAATGCCGGCGTCTCCGAGGACCCCGGTAAATCTCACACACCTGGGCTTTTTACAGCCAGCTCGGCTTTATTGCATACATTTACAGCTGGCCGCGACTCAGATTGATTACACACGTGAACGCACGGGAAGATATGCATAAAATCCTGCCTGGGTGAAGAGCAGAGCTACCATTGTGCTTGTAGACGGATACAGATGTGCAGTTAGGTTACAGATGATTCCTTCGCTGACACAGTTCTCGCTGTTTCCGTTTTAAGTTCGTGGTAACATTTGGTTGGCTGAATCTGAACAGATGCTCTGCTTCCCTGCAGGCTGGAGACTCCCAGCTGCTTCTGTCCCGCCACACCATCCATAAGACCAGTGACCCACTGGAAGCCACCAGTATATGTGGACGTTTGCTGTCCCTACATGTTCTTTTGTTTTTATTCTTAAACTGTCAAATCCATGAAATGCTGAGTCTTTGAGGGGCAATTACAGGCAAAAGATCTCCTATTCATCAATAAGTATGTGGGAGAATAATTTCGATGCTTGAAAGCAATGTCCCTCAAAGAAAGATTGGAAGGGATTTTCATATTTTACCTTCTGCATTAAACAATTCAACTAATCTGAAGAAATTTCGGTGTGTAAAAGGGTTCGAAGGCTCTGCCAGACGCCTGTCATCTCTGGGTCCTTATGGACTTAAAACCGTTATTGAAAAATGGCAGACATGACCAAACGGGTGAGACATCACGTTGTCAAGCACCACGACACGGAGCCACACTCAGAAATGCAACTTAAAACTTTACTGTGCTGAAAAAGAAGCTTTGTTTTACTCTTTTATAGGGGTAAGTCTGTGGATATTCTCATTTATCCAGGTAAATTCCATTCTCGCAACAATTGAATCATAGGCAACTGGACTTAGATTTATCTAGAAGATGTTTCGCCCCTGTCAGGTCACCTGACCCATCCGGCATGTAGACAGCTGGACAGAGGCAGCAGCTGTTTGCCGGTCACGGGCATGCCGCCGCTGCTACCTCGGGGGCTCCCGTCCCGGCTCCGTGACGCTGCAGCCCGGATCCAGTGAGGTGGTTGCCGCGGGTAGCAGTTCAGGACTACTTAGCTTTCTCGAACCAGCCTCCAGCGACACCGTCCATGTCCACGGCGGCAGGTCTCCACCAGCCGCAAAAGACCGATCCGCCCCCTGCAGACAGTATGTAGACATCCGACCGCAGATCACCCACAAACCGGGAACAAACTGGAGCGTCCAGCGTCCAGCGTCGCAGGGATAAGTCCCGGCGCAGCAGCGAGAAGCGTCCATGCCAGGGGTCGTCTGGGCAACTTAATACCGATTTTTCAACTCCTAATATCGATTTTTTAGGAAAATTTTATTCTATTTATTTTATTTTATTTTATTCATTAAATGTTTAAAAACACTAATAATAAACAATTAATAGGTTGTTTTGAAGCAAATAGTTTTGACTCTCTGAATGATCAATATCATCTGATGAACATATACAGCAACTTGATTTTTCATCTCTACTTTTAATTTTGATATTACTTGGGTAGAATATCGCAATATATTGCGATATCGTGATATTGTATCGTGACCCAAGTATCATGATACATATCGTATTGCGAGGTCCTTGCCAATACTCACCCCTACTCTTTTAGTGAGGTGGCGGTGGTGTCTCTGTTATCTTGAAGACCTGGATGGGCCGTCACACAGTGAAAACGTGTATTTTGGTCAGACTGATCAGTACTGCAGATCTTTTTTCTGAAAGAAATAGACTCTGTGTGCTCTGAAAAAGACCACTGAGCTGGTCTCTATAATAGTCTAAGGCTGCATCAGTACTCTTGGCAAAGCTAAGTTACACTTCTGTGATGGCCGCATGATTGCAGGACACTTATGATACGCCAGTGTACCTTTTGTAAGAGATTAAGTATCATAAGCTTTCAGTAAGACAATGCAAAACCACATTGTGCACTATTACGAAGACGTAGCTGAGGAAGAGGAAGGTACGGGTACTGGAGTGGTCGGCCTGCAGTCCTGACTTATCCTTAACATACAATGTTGTGAGAACTTTACAAATGGAGAAATGGGATGAGCAAAACCATCTCTGAACAGATCATGTCAGTCAGCCCTGCACAGCTGGACTGACGGTGCATGCAGCCAGCTGTCGTTGAGACTTGTAAATTGGATCCATTGTGTGTCTTTGCACATTTGTGAGGGCTCATGTGGGTTCTGGAGCCTCAGACTCTTCGGCCGGCTGTCGCGCATTTATGAGAGAAAATTGAGTCGTGCACAACAGGCTCGGTGAAAATGATCAGGGGTGTAAACGCGACACCTGGGCGTCATCACAGCCAATAGAACTGAAGCTGATAAACACCCGCAGCTACTGCGAGGTCATGTGATGCGGGTATGATGCAAGCCAGATGTTGCAGGGTTTTTTTTTTTCTCTGTCAAGTGTGAAGGGGCCCCATACAGGATGCTTGTGAGTAGAAAGAAGGGATACAGAAACAAGAAGGAGAAGAAAGAGCTAAATGGTATCAAAAGACAAACGGCATGTTTTTTTTGGTTTTATTTTATTTATTTATTTTTTTTTTTAGTACACTAGCGTAGTGAGTAGAGTCGGTTGCTGTCTAACGTTCCCAGGTTGAACTAGGGGTGTGAAAAAAAAATCGATTTGGCAATATATCGCGATTTTCGGCCGCCCAATATAATATCGATTTCTTAGCTTCTAATATCAATTTTTTTAGGAAAATTTTATTCTATTTATTTTATTTTATTTATTTATTAAATG
The DNA here is from genome assembly GCA_018398805.1 of Hirundichthys speculiger. NCBI lineage: Eukaryota > Metazoa > Chordata > Actinopteri > Beloniformes > Exocoetidae > Hirundichthys > Hirundichthys speculiger. Next base: position 339,916 of record JAGFBZ010000610.1, on the reverse strand, counting down.
TGCAAAAACACTAATAATAAACAATAAATAGGTTGTTTTGCAGCAAATAGTTTTGACTCAATTTGTCCTCTGAATGATCAATATCATCTGATGAACATATCCAGCAACTTGATTTTTCATCTCTACTTTTAATTCTGATATCAACTGGGTAGAATATTGTAATACAGTGATCCCTCACCAATTCGCGCTTTAAGTTCCGCGGTTTTAGTTATTCGCGGATTTTTTTCAGACATATTTAAAAAAATCAAGAAAAAATTGCGGAAATATCACAAGATGCTGTGCGCGTTCTCTCGCAGCAAAGAAATGTTGTGAGCCAGCCTGGCCCCTTTTAAAAGGTGGCCTTATGGGTAATGGTGTGGCCTTATGGGTAATGTAGTGTGTGTGTGTCGTGGGACGGCAGAATGAAAACGAGGTTAGAAGAAAGAGCGGTTTGTTTACTACAGTTCAGAGACCAGAGGCTGTGAAGGTAACAGAAAGACCACAGTTGAGCCTTTGTCTTGTTTCACTGCAGTGCCTCGCTACTTTTTTGCGGGTTTTTTTGCGCGGGGGGGTCCCATTAACCGTGAAAAATAAGGGATCACTGTATGTCGTGTGTAATATGTGTGTAATATATCGTGACATCGTGATAATATCGTATGGTGACCCAAGTATCATGATACATATCGTATTGCGAGGTCCTTGCCAATACTCACCCCTAGGTTGAACCCCATCTGGGTCACTCAGGTGTGTGTTAACTCAGTGCTATGAAGTAAAGCCTTTTCCAAACGACGTGTAGTTCATGATTCTACAGTGAGAAAGTTTATTCACAAGTGTAAAACATTCAAGACAGTCGCTAATCTTTCCAGGAGTGGACGTCTCATCAAGTTCACCCCAAAGTATTTAGACAAATTACCAGAAACCCAAGAAATTCAGCTCTGATCCTACTGGCCTCAGTTAGCATGCTAAATAGCAAAGTTCACATCAGTACATTTAGACTGCAGACGTGTAGCTAGTTTGGGGGGGTTTCTAGGATAAAGCCATGGCAGTACGGCTTTGGTTTGCTTTGAACAAACCACAGGGACGTCTGTCTCATCTGTCTCATCTGTCCATCTGTCCTCTGGGCAGATGAGACCAAAGAAGAGATGCGTAGCTACAGGATAAGGCGCCACGTTTGATCAAAACCAAACATGGTACAACGGCACAAACACCTCAGGGGAACTCCCAGCGTGGTGGTGGTGGTGGTGGTGGTGGTGGTGGTGGTGGGGGGGGGGGTGATGATTCGGGCTAGTTTACAGCTACAAGTCCTGGAATCTCACAGTTATTGAATTAATCAAAAACTCCTCTGAATAGCAGCGTATTCTTGAGAAAAATGTAATGCCGTCTGCACAACAACTGGAGCTCGCCTTGAATCCCATCATGCAACACCCCGGTGACCCCTCACCAGCAAATCAACAACAGAATGGCTAAAATGTGACGGCACGAAGTCCAGACGTCAAATACCGTGGTGGGACTTTAACAGAACTGTGCGTAAACAAATACCATCAAACATCAACGAACTGAAACCATGTCGTGAAGACGGAGCTTCAAAATCTTTGTTAATGAATGACACTGTGTTACGTGCGTCCGCTAAGATTAATTTTTTTTTTTTTAAATCATGTCATGAGCTGTATAACCGTACAACTGAAAGAAGGTGTACTTCCCAGTCACAGCAGTCCGTCACGTTGTTTTTTACAGAGAGATCCGTATGTCCCACAGGCCCAGAGTTCCTGAATGCACCGTGAATAAATATGATGGCGCGTTTCCAGAAAGCCTCCTCTTAACACCAGCAGTAAATCTAAAGCTATGTTGATGTCGGCGTACTTGACTTCCAGAGCTTGGCAGCAGCCTTTACACCACGGTTTTGATGTCGGCTGATTTTAAGTCAAACAGATCCATATGTAGCACCTGGGACCAGTTTGGTCCGACGGTTTATTTGGGGAGGGGTTGAGTTTAAGACATGCTAGATGAGTGACACATGTTCGGAGCAGCGCCGCAGACGTCCACGGAGGGAACGGGACCTGTTTAAGTAGCCCTGCGACAGACTGGCGACCCGTCCAGGGTGAACCCCGCTTTCTGGAACCAGGACCGGACACCAGTGGACCCCCGTAACCGTGAACAGGAAGGAGTGAGCTCAGATAACGGATGGGTGGATGGTTTTTTATTAGGAAGTCCACCACTACGCTGTTGAATCTGTTTTAACGGCAGGTGAGGCTCTGAGCGCTCAACGCCGGGGTTTTGAACAGGAAGCAGCCGTCTGCCGTCCACATGTGCCACACACCACGCAGAGAAGTCTCTGAAGAGGATTTATGATTTCATAACACGTTAAAAGAATTTTCAGTTTGGTTGTAATCTAGTGATATTTAATTTTATATGATATCCTTTCTATTTATTTTCTCAGTCTCCTTCAGTCTACTCTTGGTGTTTTTTTTTTTTAAAAACCACATTTTTAGATGTGAAACAGCCTCAGACCCTGAGAATAAATGGCATTATTTAAAAAAATGCTTTTGGTTCCAGTGGAAACAGATTTGAAGGCAGGATGTCGAGAGATTCAGGAAGCGAGGTGGTGTGAGCTGAGTCAGGATGCCTGAGGGGGGGACGGCAGGAAGCAGTGGGTGAGGACGAGGACAGGAAGCAAAGGGAGGGCGAGAGACTCGTCTTCATCGCCCTCTTCCTCCTCCTCCTCTGTCATCATTGGCAGTGTCGTTCAGGGGGGAGTGGCGTAGGGAGGTGGAGCTGACATCATCAGCTTCCTGGAGGTTCTGGAGGGTGGATTTCAACATCCACCACATCTTAGATCGGAACAATCGCATTTATTCATCAAAGGGCTCCGCTGCTTTTAGAGAAACAAAGAGCCTGTGAGGAGGCAACTGGCAGTGAAAAGATCGTCAGAGAAAGAGGCAGAGATGGAAAACAGACTCACAAACACAGAGAAACACAGAGCTGTTCTGCCTGCTGGGTTTTATAACCTTATCAACTAGAGAGAGCATTGGGCTAGCGTGTTTTAGCCATCTTCACTGGGTCTAGTTGTTGCCGTGTTTTTTAAATGAGTTTTTTAAAAAGAGGGAGATGTTTCATACCTTATCTGTCCTTGTTAATTGGACCCCCCCCCCCCCCCCCCCCCCCCCCCCCCCCAATCCACCATGAAGGTCAAGTTCATTTTATTTTAGCTTTTCAATATCGAAGCCAAAGTTCGGCAAAGTTGCTTGGTCCTCTACGCAGCCTCAGGTCCCACGGGCAGCTAAAGGAAAGCGCCGCCCACTCGGCTGGATTCACGAGAGATTGTGAGTTTACCCCGAATGTTTCCCCGAAGATCACGTGACAGTTGCGTAGGAGCCTGCCCCTTTAAAGATGTGTCTTCTTCTTTCTAGAATTATGCATTTAAAAAGGATGAGTGGTGTCAAGTAGGGATGCACCATAACTGTTTTTTAAAACCGATACCGATAACCGATAACACACACACATATACCTAAGATCATTACATCAGTACTATGAACAAAATCAAAAATAGTTTGGACTCTTTAAATGAACAGATATTGATTTTTTCCATTGGAAAAACTATTGGCAAGCCTCTCAATCATTTTCATAAAGCTATCAAACAAACCTATTTGATATCTCACATCAACTTAAATAAGGTTCATTACTGACTGATATAAAAAATAAAGGCTCCTTAAACTGATGGAAATACATGCATCAAAATTACAAACTGAAAAAGATTTATATTTAAAGGATTTTGGCTTGTGGTTCCATTTAAATTAATACCTTTAATTAAAGTCAATGAGGTTCAGTAGTTTTTTGTTTTTTTATCTCATGGCAGCTTTAGATGAGAGAGATGAGGGAGAGGGGAGACTGCTGCTGGCTTGCGCACGTTAGCATTAGCTCCCATTAGCACGATTTCAAAACTCCATGGAAGCGATTGTTATGTTGTAGGTGGCTGATCAGGTTTTACGTATTAAAGCTTGTGCTTCCCTCCTCGTAGAATTCACTCGGAGGATTCGTCACAAATAACCACCAAACTATCTTCTTCTGAAACTTTAACAAAGTTCCACGCCGCCATGTTTGTTGTGATCAGCGCTGTACTGCAGGCTGCATTCAAGGTGTAACGTAAATTCCGAAGTTCCCTCGTTTGCTAGTCGTTCTTTCAGGCTTTTCTATTTTTTTCTTTTTTATGTGTAACATGAGGAGAAATACTGCGAATATCTATTCAAGTTAGCAACTACTAAAATTATGACCGACTTAACGAGTTGTTTTCTGGCATGAGGGGGTATTCTTGATTTTCCTGATTGAGTAATCGTTTTTCTGATTATGCCAATGTTACTTGAACATAACATTCACTGCCGGTCATTTAAGACTCAGAGGGAGCGAGACACTGCTGTGTTGACAAAAATATATATGTTATCGGGGCTATTTGTCGTGATATCGGAGTTATCTAGATGACGTCATAATTTCCTGTTATCGGCCTGGTAGTTATCGTGCACCCCTAGTGTCAAGTGAACATATTGCATTATATTAACTGCTGCTGCCCCCCCCCCCCCCCATGCTTACTCTCCCCCTCTCGTCCACCCACCTGACCCCTGCCCCCCCCCCCCCCCCCCAAGCTGTAAACCTCGGGGAAACACTGCCTTGGACGACTACGTGTGTGAAGTTTTTTAATGCTGCTGTGCACCTGTTTCTACCCCCCCTCCCTCCCCCCCACTGTAGTTTCTGGAGGTGTGAGGGGAGCTGTGATGGTGTGAGATTAGTTCAAGCTGTGGTTGAGATTCACAGGTGTGCGGGGCGTGCACGGGCATAACTTAGACTCCCAATAACCCTGCTTTATTAAATAACACAGGCTCCACACTTGACACGGGGATTAATGTTTCCCATTAAAGCGCACCAACGCTCAGATAAGAGAACTGGAGAGGTGATGGTGGAATAAATCACTGGATTGTTTTTGACTTACATCTTCCAGTTGGGTTTTTTTTTTTTTTTTTACCTCAACCTCAAGAGGCCCCAGAACGGTCCCCAGAACAGAGGTGTTAAAAACACTGTCATGCTGGTGTGACGTCGTCACCCAGGTCACGGTAGTTCTGCAATCAAAGGAAGCTGGACTCCTTCTTCTTGGTTCTTGTGGACGTTTCACCTTCCATACGGAGGTTTTGTCAGCTGCTGGGGGGGGGCAAAGAGTCTGTGAGACAACTGGCTCTAGAAGTTGACAAAGCCTCCCGACGGAGTCGGTTTTCCTTTGATTCAAGCCTGATGTTTTTGCTTGTTTTTATTTCAAGGAACATGATAGAAATAAGACAAATGTGACCCAGTAACATATTATTACAGTTCAGACATGCAGGTTGTGCCATACAAGCTCGTCAGAAGTCAGGCAGACGTCGTCAGGAGCTTTAAACTATTGACATGTTACGAAGTGACTTGAGTCAATACGTCCATCTGTTGGAAATGATTCCTAACTTCACATAATGCAGTGAGAATAAACATCTTATAGCCCATATAAATGCACCTGGACTTAAATGAAACATGGAACTAAGTAGTGCTGGGCGATATGGAAAAAAATCATACATTACGATATGGGCTATTTTATATCACGATAACGATATATATCACGATATACCATAATAAAGTATATTTTCAGTTATTCTCTGAAAAGTTTGACAAAAATTTCATTGCTTACTTTTCAACCTTATTTTGAAAGGACATTTAGCTGAACTGTCACAAACGTACATTTTAGTGCAGCAAAAACAGGTAGGTACAGAGGTACAGTAGCTTTCACATTTTTTTTTAAAGTGCACAACAGAGAGGAAAAACACATTTTTGCACTGAAGTTCAGCTATAAAAAATAAACACAAATTATTTTTCAACTTTTATGAAATCTGTAACCTTGTAGTGCAAAGTTTGCAAACCAATATGAAGTGTCTAAAGTAAACATCAGGGTTGAAGAGAACTCTGTTTAAGGTATTAACCATGAATAAAAGTGCAAACATAAAAGGCTGCTTTGTAGAAGTAGATATGATTCTATCAAATTTATCGTTGCAGGTTATTTAATTACATATTTGCTGTAATAATTGATAAAATTAGGTTAGAAACGATAGAAGAGAAATGGCACGATACACACTTTTATATCATCCCCACGATATGTATCGTCATATTGCCCAGCACTAATTGAGGCAATACGTCGATCTGTTGGAAATGATTCTTAACTTCACATAATGTAGTGAGAATAAACGTCTTATAGCCCATATAAATGCACGCGGACTTAAATCAAACATGGAACTAAGAGTGATCATAAACGTATGCCGACCTTAATGCTGATGCTGCGTGAGTGTGTGAGTGGCTGCCATGGCAACTGTGGTCTGATGTTGAGAAAATGTCGAACACTTTCATGGTCATAAAGACATCTGAAGCTTGGTTTAAGGGTTTATCTCCCGCTGAAAGATAAAAGAACAGGACCGCCGGAACAATGACGTGTGTTTGCAACGGGATTGTGGTTCACTGCTGAAAAAGAGTATTAATTCAAAAATGAGACGCAAGTAAACGACCAGCTTTAACCGGACCCAAACAGGATCTTTTGTGATCTTCAGAGTTTTCTTGCTCTCTCTTTTCAGAGATTTGCTTCAGGTGCGGATGTACAGACAGATATAGTTTTATTGTTTGCTTTGATGTGGAGTAAAACTTGGATGCAGGTTCTGCTGCCGTTGTGAGAAAGCGGGTCAAAGAAAAGAGAGAAGAAGATGGGAACAATCTCCCCGAAGAGCCCAGACATGTGGCTAAAACGCTTACACAGGCTTTAGTAGATGGAGATGTGCGTTTCTGTTCAAGAAAAAGCCTAAATCTCCTCAAATCCAAGCTTCTCCCAACTCTCCCAAATCGAATCCCTTTCTTGAACAAATCCACCCCCCCACCCCTCCACACTTCTTCAAAGTAAAAGGAGAAAAAAAAAATCACTGCAGCTATAAGCTGTCCTGTGTTGTGTTTCCTCACCCTTGTACCCCCCCCCACCCCCACCCCACCCACCATCAGTCCCCGTCTTTCTCCTCCAGCTCCTGTTCTGGCTTTCTGCCTCTCAGGTTTCTCCCCACCCCCACCTCCCTACCGGGGCCCCCCTTTGACCCCCCTGTTACCCCACAGCTCCCTCTCCCCCAGGGCAAGCCCACAGCTACCAGCCCTTTGTGCTTTTCCTTCCCCTCCCTCCCCCTCCACCTCTGCCTCCCCCCTCTGCCTTTTGTGTGCGAGAGGCCAGCGTCGGGGAGGGGGGGGGAGAGGAGAGGGAGGAGAGGGGGGGTGCTGATGAAGAGAGACGGCGGCGAGGACACAGAGGGATCCCGGAGATCAGACGTGAAACTCGAGTTGGGAACCTTTTATTTTCCGCCGTGTCTTCGCCTTCACCCTGCAGATACGCTGTCACCATCTTCTGTCTCCGTCACAAACACCTGAACAATAGAGCTGGAAAAGCAACACTCCAGTCGGAGAGTTTGAATACATCAGGAAAGTGTACATTTCTCACTTGTAACAGCTCCTGTCCTCCATCTATAGATCACGATATGAAGACTCCACCTCCACTCTCCAGCTGTGCACTCACAAGTGATCCCCAGTGTGAGCCTTCACAGAAAACTACAATGTTTTTGGATCTGAAGAGTCCATTTCCTCCACTTAGTGATCTGTGGCAACAAGTTCCTAATGTTTCTGTGGACTGACGGTTTTATTCTGTATATTCAGAATATCGTAGTAGTGCTGGCTTCATCCATGGCTGCAGTAAGGAGACGCCTGGTGACCGCTGGAGATTCCTCCAGGTAGCTAAACACAGCAGCAGGGTTGGCTGAGTGGCTGGAGCCCAAGTCCAGTTACAAAGTGTGGAAGACAGCTGGTCCAGTCAGTCTTTGCCTCTCAGACCACTGGAAAGCTTCTTTACTTTGCTTGTATACCTGGCTGGGGGCCGACAGCAGGCCTGAGAGCTGCAGGCAGACAGGTTGTCTCTCACCGGGCCTGTGACGGACTGATTTCATCCTCTGCATGACGTTCGCCACCATCCTGCCTCTTCTGTTTGTGTTTCAGCATTGCCAGTTCATACGGCACTTAGTTCTCCCTGTTACCCTTCTGTTACTTTGGACATGGACATGGACATGGATGGAAGAGTCCTGACCTCAACCTGATAGAAGACCTTTGGGATGAATTAGAGCAGAGACTGAGAACCAGAACCTTCTGGTCCAACATCAGTGTTTGACCTCACAAATGTTCTTCTGGATCGATGGTCAAAAATCCCCATAAATACACTCCTAAACCTGGTGGACAGCCTTCCCAGAAGAGTTGAAGCTGTTCTAGCTGGAAAGGGTGGAGCCACGTCATATTGATTAGGAATGGGAGGAGCTAAAGCTCAGATGTGAGAGAATACTTTTGGTAATATAGTGTATGTGTCAAAGCTGTGAAATGAAATAATAACCCATCCTGCCTTCATTAAAAACATGGTCAGATAAAGGCACCACAGAGGCAGAACTAGCTGTGTTAATGGGACTCGTGTCAGATTTCAGTGAAGAATAACTGTAATTAAGGACACAAATTACAAGAAAATCAATTTGATTTGTAAAATGAAACTATGAAGGCAGAAGATGGATGAAGTAACACTTCAGGTATATCTGTGTTGACATCTGCATCTTTTAAAAAAGTGAAGGCTTGTCTTCTGTCGTGACATCATCAGCTGAAGTGTCTTCTGAGGAGATGCAGCATTACAAGATGAACTATTTTTCTGCTAATTCAGTTTTGATTAGACTCAGGTCTCACTGGATGCACAAAGCACGACGGTCTAGTTTTGAAGTGGCTTTTCTCTGTCTTCAAGTCCCACAGGTAGCGACTCACAACCCGCTCTGCTGGATTCGTGAGCGATAACGAACTTTTCCGAAGGTTTTGAGATCATGTGATCGTTTGCACGGACCTCTGCTAATGTAAAGACTTATATCTCATTGTGTCTTGTTATTTCTAGAACTAAGCCCATGTAAAAAGGCTGAGCGCTACCTATAGACTGACCCTTTCCTCGTACGTGGTTCAAATCACACCAGTCCTATAAATCAAAGATGATGCTCTGTTGATTAAAAGCCTTAATTGCTCATACGTGTTCAACATTTTCTACACGAGCAAGTTAGCAGCTCCGATCCAATATCCACAAATTAGAGAAGGGACCAGATCACACGCAGTTAGTGTCTAAAAAAAGATTTTTAAACATTCATTCAGACCCATTTATCTGTCTGCAGCACAGAAGTGCACCTGACAAGCACAAAGGCGGTACGGGTCACTGAGTTTGGACGGTGGAAGTGGGCCAGCGTGCCGGTAAGCAGGCTTTAATGTTAGCCTGTTTGTGTAAGCCAAACAAGATGTCCAGACGCAGAAGGCGTCTTTCACCCACTGACCCGCCTAAACGTCTCAGAGCCGCCGGCAGATAAACGACATGTTAGCACACGTGGGACTGAAACTGCTGGAAAGTGTGTGTGAGAGCACGAGGCCGGCCCGTGGAAGTTGGGCTGAAAGCGTTAATAAGGTTGTCTCAGGATGTGTACATGCATTATGCATCTACTGTCCAAAGACCCACAACGCTGAACATGCATTTTTAAAACCCATGGAACCAGAAGGTAGATCACGCTTGGTGTGTTTGCTGCAGTGTGTGCGTGGTTCTCGCTGTCATGTCTGTGTGAAATCCTCTAAGAGTACATGTGCAGTGGGAGAACGATGGTATATTCCTGGAAAGCAGGTTGACACTCCTGTTATCACAGCTAAGTCGATTAAAGGAGCTTCTGCTGCATGTCGGCTCGGTTCTGTGCTTTCATGAGCCTGATTCTAGCGACGTTTTCAAATCCGCCGGCATCACATGCACGGAGTTTCCAGTCAGGACACCATCATGATGATGGCGCTAACGCATCACACGGTTTTTGAGCTTGTTTTCACTAGAGCTGAGCAATTTTATCGAGTCTGCGATATATATCGATATTTTATCGAGTATCGATTTTTCGGCTGTGGATATCGATATTCTAAGCTACTTCCAAAACTCCCGTGTCCCACCTTTAAAAGCTTGCAAGCAACAATTTGCACTGTTTAAATAAATGAAATTATTTTTCTCAACAAATCTTTTATTCATTTTGTCCAGCATTTGCAAGCTGCCTGTCAGCCATATAATGTGTAATTGATACTTTCAGTTCAATTAATTCAAACAAAGTCATTGGAACACTCACAAGATGTCACCAAAATCACTTTTGTCCCTTTAAAATCTTTCAGAAAATGATGTAAATGTATTGTAAGATGAATATCGATATATATCGTATCGTGAGCCGAATATCGTGTATCGTGTATCATGAGATTAGTGTATCGCTACAGCCCCAGTTTTCACTCAGAGAACCAAATATTATTTCGCTTCCTATCTTCCCTCCATTGTGAAAACGCTGAGAGCAAGGAGCAGCAAATGACAAATGTTTGAAAAATCTGAAAACCTTAAATCCGTCTGTTCCCAAACTTCAGAATACCAAGGCCCAATTTGAAATGTGAAAAATCTCTGCACGGCCCACCGAAAAATTTACTCACAACTGTGATTAATACACAGGACTAGAAGCTATGTTCTGACTTCAATGTAAGGGGTCAACAAATAAGGTGACACTTGTCATATTAAGTTAAGATGACAGTAGAATAACATTTAACTGGTTTCTTTTGTTACTTCTTAATGTTTTTAAATCATGTCGTTAATATTTTACAGTAATAAAAACATATTTTAAAAAGATCGAGGATTTAAAACATATTTGTTTAATTTGAATGACCTCTCACGGCCCACCTGCAGTACCGCGACGGCCCACCAGGGGGCCACGGCCCACACTTTGGTTATCACTGCCTTAAATGAATTTATTCACTCGAGGAAAAAAACAGCAATATCTTCCTCAAAGAAGTAAAATAAAACAAAACTGCAATAACAAGACATGATACCTGCTTTAGTTGTCATTATTTAATAAAACCTGAGATTTTTCTTCAATTAAATCAGATACAAACATCCTGTTGTCAATAAATTTCAGTCAGCTTCTTGGCTACAGTCGGACTGGTTCACCAGGCTTGACATGTCGCTGCGTTCATATGGTCTCCTTGTGTGGCAGCGCCGACGTACCGTCACCGTTCAGCCCGGCACCCTTAAAGCGTCAATCACTTATAAGGTTATTGACCGCTTTTTCACCAGTCACAGCTACTGTATTCATCATTTTCAAATGTCACAAGAAGTAATACTGCATCGTCAGATGGATTAAAAGAAGAAAACTGCACTGACTGAATTTTTCCATACCTTTTCCTTGCTATTATTAAGTGTGGGATGTTTACTTTTTTTTTTTTTTTTTTTTTTTACTGAGCTTGATTCAAATGTTTGCTGACAGATGACGGTGGATGGACACAACATTTAGTGGCAGCTAACAAGGAGAACCTAATTAAAGTTTAAGATAAGAATTTTCCAGTTGATGAATACATTTGTTTCTGTAAGTGCAATAAAACCTTACCAAGTCATAAGAAAAGAAGATAGCTTGACCACACGCTGTTCAGCAAGGTGCTCCAGATATTTTCAGTCGATCCTGTCCTCCATTTAAACGTTCATCACATGTTTCTGAGGCGTTATGTTTGATAGCGGTGCTATTGGCTTTATGTTCTCAAACTAATGCCTCAACAGAAAGTCTGAAAATCTGTACAGAGCTGGAAAAATCTTCCACTAATAATTTAAGGACTAAAAACTAACTAATCCTTCCAGCCAAAGTGAACATAAATTCTGTAACTGGATCTTCTCAGAAACTTTAGAGCGTAGAAACATGATTCTTGTAGCCCCTTTATTCCTCTCCACCTAATGTGTACTTTCATCAGCCGCTAATAGAAAACAGCGCTTTTCTCATGTTGTACCAATTAACCAGAGCGCAGCAGAAATGTCAGTTAAACAGTGAGCCTTTCATGTGAGTTGTTGACCTTTCATGGGGATCATGCTAATCATTGATCACTTAGGTAAACATAAAACCCATTATTGTCCCTCCTCTAGTCCTCCTATAGGATGGCCAATGTAATTAGGCCCTGGGGTAATTGGCTGACTAATTGCTGCTGGTTGGATACGTACATCGCCTTACATCAAACTGGAGGGAAGCTCTGCTATTTCTTTTAATTACCTGCTATTAGGTTTGACAGCTGACCCCGAACACTTTTTGTTTTTTTTTTTTTTTTTTTTTTTTGGAGTTGATGGGTGAGTTTTGTTCTGCAGGGGGTTGGTGGAAGGATACTGGACTTCAGCTACTGGTGACTCCAACAATGGTCCAGATGGATGGATCGCATTTGTCGTTGCTTTACGTGCACGTTCACTGTGGGATGAGCAGACACACTTCCCTGTTGTCCTCCGTGCACGGGCTTTTTTAGGCAGCAGAGCCATTCATCATGGAGCTGCTATTCATTGTCCGTCCTCCTGCTTATTCTCCAGGAGCCGGCCTGTCTCATCCTCTATCCCTCCACCTACCTCACCACTTCTCTCTTTGTCTTTCTGGCCCCTTCTCTCTCTCTTCCTCCCGTTTTTAAACCTTTGATACGCTTCCTCACTCGCGGGCTTTGTTAAATCTCGCCTCATTTGGAGAACAAAGACTACGATGCCGGTCAGTTTTGTCTGTTACTGCCTGCTTATGTGTTACAGAAATGATTCATTCACACAAATGTCACCGAGACAGACATCAACACCAAAATATTTCAGAAGTAAAATGAATCCACAAGGGTATATTTCACAGCAATGGTAGAAAATGTTAATCTGCACCAGTCTTTATATGTAGTAGTGCTGGGCGATATGGAAAAAATCATATATCACGATATGGACTATTTTATATCACGATAACGATATATATCACGATATACCATAATAAAGTATTAGTGCTGGGCAATATGACGATATATATCCTGGGGACGATATAAAAGTGTATATCGTGCCATTTCTCTTCTATCGTTTCTATCGTTTCTAACCTAATTTTATCAATTATTACAGCAAATATGTAATTAAATAACCTGCAACGATAAATTTGATAGAAACATATCTACTTCTACAAAGTAGCCTTTTATGTTTGCACTTTTATTCATGGTTAATGCCTTAAACAGAGTTCTCTTCAACCCTGATGTTTACTTTAGACACTTTATATTGGTTTCCAAACTTTGCACTACAAGGTTACAGATTTCAGAAAGTTCAAAAATAATTTGTGTTTATTTTTTATAGCTAAACTTCAGTGCAAAAATGTGTCTTCCTCTCAGAAACTGTTGTGCACTTTAAAAAAAATGTGAAAGCTACTGTACCTCTGTACCTACCTGTTTTTGCTGCACTAAAATGTATGTTTGTGACAGTTCAGCTAAATGTCCTTTAAAAACAAAGTTGAAAAGTAAGCAATGAAATTTTTGTCAAAACTTCAGAGAATAACTGAAAACATACTTTATTATGGTATATCGTGATATATATCGTTATCGTGATATAAAATAGTCCATATCGTGATATATGATTTTTGTGGTTGTGATGATGGAAATATAACACCTGGCTGGGTGTGATGTGTCTGGAGCTGCTAGACCGAAGGCAGCCTGAGCTTTTGATTTTTAGGTTTTTAAGCCAAACGCTGTTGAACGTCTATCACCTTGTAAAAATGAAAAGGAGACCGACCGATGTCTAGAGTCAGATTAAAGCAGAAGTGAATGTGTCTCATCACAGAAAAATCATCAAAGGATGCTGACTGACAAGTCACAGGTCAGTTCAGGTGGACCACAGTGGAGGGAAACCAGGGGATAGTGGACCTTAACTGAACCAAGCTGGGGAATAACTGATACGCACTATAGACGGTGAATATTTCTGCCACCTGGGCTCCTTTATCAACATTAATAAATATACAACATTCCAATAGAGGATTGATCCAACACCAATGAACTCATTACATTACTGTGATGAAGGCAGAGTGGTTAGTTTAGGATCTAAAGACTTTGTTAGGAAAGGAGAGCCTTAGTCGTCTAAGTACAACACAGATGTTTAATCACAATAAAGGTGATATCAGGGCTCCCTCTCAGAGGAAGTCTCTAGAAAGAAGGAGTGCAAACGGAACAATACAACAATTTATACAGAAATGTGCGTCACTAGATGGGGAGGAGCCACAGTTTAGACCTGGCTCTCCCATTGGCCGGTCTGGTCCTCCACTCATCTGTCCAATCCATCGCCACCGCTACGCTGTCTTCTTCTGGTCCAATCCACTGCCGGCATTCCCTGGAAAAGAAGAAAACTACACCTCCCATTAAGGCTGTAGTGATAAACTAATCTCGCGATACGATACACGATACACGATACTCGGCTCACGATACGATATATATCGCTATTCGTCTTACAATACGTTTACATCATTTTCTGAAAGATTTTAAAGGGACAAAGTGATTTTTGTGACATCTTGTGAGTGTTCCAATGACTTTGTTTGAATTAATTAACCTGAAAGCATCAATTACACATTATATGGCTGACAGGCAGCTTGCAAATGCTGGACAAAATGAATAAAAGATTTGTTGAGAAAAATAGTTTGATTTATTTAAACGGTGCAAATTGTTGCTTGCAAGCTTTTAAAGGTGGGACACGGGGGTTTTGAAAGAAGCTTAGAATATCGATACCCATGGCTGAAAATTCTATACTCGATACTCGATAAAATATCGATATATATCGCAGAATTGATAAAATCGCTCAGCTCTACATCCCATCCACCACCTTGCTCACCTTGTCTCCACCCACGTGTTTTAACCGACTACAACTAGACTAAATTACTACACTTCTAATGTAAAGTGAAGATAAACTTACATTAAGATCAGTCTGAGACACTGATATGAACATGGGGTTAGATTAAAAAGAAAGAGTATGATAAAAAAACAATGAGCAATAATAAAACAGTATGATATAAAGTAAAAGGTAATGTTCATACTTCCAACACCATCACATTGATAATGTTATCAATAACAATATTAATACCAATATGTAACTGCAGAAAAGGAGAACTACTAACGGCACTAACTGGATCTGGAAAGTAAGACATTTTCAACCTAACATTAGTTGGAAGCTAATGGGCAATTTATGCATCGGCATCAAACCTGTGATGAATGTCGACCGTAGCTGCGACCTCCGCCGTAGCCTGACATGCACCACCACGGAAATGCAACTCTGGGATTCGTCCACTTGATAACATCGTATTGACCTCTGCTTGTTAAACGCTACTGCTGACTCATTGTTTTTTTTCAGCTGGATAGAAAGGAGGCGTTTTGATGTCAGTAGGTTTCTGTGGCTCAACATTTATCAGCTACAACGCAATAAGTAAGATATAATTCACAGATATGAGATGTTTCATTTGCTCCGTGTGCCACGTCTGAGTTATAATCAGGAATTAAAGGGAATCTCAGCACCGTAAGCTGCAGTGCTGCAGAGGAGAGCCCACACCTCCACCTGGCATTAGATGGAGGTATAAAAGCATAAACGTCTACTATTATGTAGCTCCCAGGGTGTGTAGTTGCTCTGTAGCAGCATGAATCAATCTTAATGCGTTGTCAGTGGTCCATTTTGAACCTTTTCATGTTGATGGAGGTCGACTGGAGATCTCAGCTCCTCCCTGAGATGATTAAAAACTGTTCAGCAGTCTAACTCCATAATTCAGTATAATATAATTCTCCACAGCGTTAAACAAGAATTGTCAAAAGTTCCCTGTCAAACCTCTGAATCTGCTTTCCAAGGACTTCAAGGAGAAATCATGAATCTAGTTTAACAGCGATCTGCCCCACTCTGCAGTCGAGCCATAAATAAACCATTTTCCCTGAAAATTACTCTTACTGAAAAAATGCGGTCGACCACAGCTTGTAGGACGGTTAAAAGTGAAACCTTCCTGCTGGAGTAGTTTAAAATAGCTTTTTCAGTGTTTGTCTTAACTGTTGCAGAAAATATCAGCTCGACTCCAGAGGCCAGAAAAAATTATACAATCTGATTATAAGACGACGGCTCCAGACCGAAACAGGTGCAGCAAAGGTGCAACTGTCAGTCCAGAAATGCTGCTGCAGCTAAATAAGTGTGCCGCGTAATTAACTGCTTTTAAAGTTAGCGTTAAAATAGAGGAACACGGGAACAAGAGTGATTTGGCATATCAAGATTTGTCCAGGTGCAAATTACAAAAATTAGGTTAGAATTAAGTGCAAATTGCAAGACGAATCTGTGATTTTTTTGATCACATTTGTTTCCTCTACTTAACAGTAAAATAAAAAAGTGGGCTTGACTGTTTTCAGTCTTCAGCAGGGTTATTTTTCCTTTAAATTTCTGAGATCAATGTCAGAATTTTGACATTTTGACTGGTGCAGGAGGAGAACCAGCTGCTTGAATATGTCAGATGGAACCGCGTTTTTGGGGGCCAAGAAGAAGATACATTTTTTTTTATCATTATTATTATTATTATTATTATTCCTGGTGCTTCTCAAAATGGTGAAAGTACAGTTAGTTATTGGTATACTAGCTGCATTCAGGATGTTTCATCTAAGCAGGTTAATGGAGGGTTTCAGTGTTAATGACTGAGGGGCCGTTCAGGATGGGTTTATTTAGCTGTGCCTCTGTTTGAAGATGCTTTAGGCAGCATCGTATTCATGCTGTGTCATTCCTGCCTGGTTTAGCATTGATTATTGTTCTGCCCCAACCCTCTTAACTGACGGGCTGTAAGACAAGGCCTCAGTGTGTGGTAGGGATGTAACAATATAGAAAATTTTATCACGGTATTCTTCATTGCTCTATAAATGTCCAAAAAAAATGATGTCCAAAAGACATTAAAATTATGTTTTAATGATTTCACCAAATCCTGTGATTTTTTTTTGTCATACTAAAACATTAGAAGCCAAAATTTAATTAAATATGAAAATTAACATTACAAGGGCAAACAACTGGCACAGAAAGAGGTTTTATTTTAAATGAACAAAATAAATAACAGGAACAAAGCTTATTTGTCTGGTTCAAATTTAAATAAACATTTTAACAACCATAGTAGGTCAAAATATGCAAACAATTATCTATGGAGCCCCGTTTGGGTCATAATTCAATGAATAAATGAGTCTATTATTATGAAATACAGGTGTTTATTATTATGAAATACATATCCATAATTATGAAATGTTTCCAATTATTATGAAATACATGTTTATTATTGTGAAATATTTCCCATTATTATGAAATATATGTGTATTATTATGAAATATTTCTCATCATGAAAAAATGTCCGATTGTAGCTATGGCAGCTTGGACTGAGCTACGGGAAACCTTGACCAGGTTAGCAGACAATATCAAAAATGATAATTTATCAGGCGATACTATTTTGACCCGATGGGAAATATTTCATAATAATAAACGCCTGTATATCATAATAATAGACTAATTTATTCATTGAATTGTGACCCAAACGGGGCTCCATAATTATCAGGAACAAAAATTATAATGCAAGTTCAAATGAAAAAAAACTTTTGACTTTAAGTTGAACCTTAAATACGTATAAATGTGCAAATAAAGAAACAGTTGTTTAGGAGCCAAATATGTTGTTATGAATTGTAGTTCACTCTGTGTGTCTGTGGGTGTCGCTGTGTTGTTACCTGAGCGTCAGGTATAAAGGTAGCTGCCTGTTATTGGTTAGGTGTTTGACCCTGAAGGGCAAAAGGTTTTTGACCGCTGTGGCGCTAACTGCCGGCGTTATGGTTGTTGGATCAGTTAATGGAATAAATTAATATTTTAACTGCATCAGAAGAACATCGTTCCGGTCATTTTTCGATCAACAAGCAACGGTAACGTTTACGAAATGCAAGTTAGCGAAGCGCGTTAACCAGGTTACTCTTGGTCAAACATCTCAGTAGCTTGAAGCATTAGCCTTAGCTCCTTCAAGTTGCTTGAACAAATTACAATAAAATGTAAACAAGTGCTCTGCAGACAGAATAATTGTCCTCCACCATATGTCCTTCTGCATTATTAAAAAATATATATGTATATGCCCAGACCTTGGATTTCATCCAAGGTCCTGCGTGCTATCACCACTTTCCGCCATGCTAACGTTACGATGTCGATGTTACAAGCTACATATTCACGTGAAACACAGTCGTGAGTCGCTCGCAGACTTGAATGAGGCTGATATTACACATCCTGGTAATTGACCGCGATAATGAGACGAAGTCAAACATAAACGGTAATCGTTATCACGTAAAATTTTAGCGCACTTTACCGTAATACCGCTAACCGTCCCATCCCTAGTGTGGGCCTTTATTTTTGTCATCAGAATCCTGAAAATCACATCAGGTTATGAGAAAGAATTCAGAATTCTGAAGAAGAAGAAAAAAAAGAAAACCTGCCATTACTCCTATTTAATTAATTTTGTTGAGGGATGCTGAAATCAGCTGAATGAACCCCGTCCAACAAAGGTGATTTCATTTGTTTCTCCAGTTCTACTGAATGAATCATTAATCAGCGTTATAAGGAACAACGCCCACTTATATTTGCTGCTAGGTTCATTAAACTTTTTGTCATGAATTCATGTTCATGAATGTTGCTCTATGAATTCAAACTTGGTGGCATTTCAGTCTAATTCTGCATCAAGACCTGGGAAGGCAAGATGCTAGAGTGACTTAGAAGTGAAATGAAAAATATACCTGCGAGTCATTACGTCCAGGTGAAGGAGCTTCAGATTAAACCTTGAGTGGAGGTGAAGGATGGTTCAGTTTAATGTGAAGATACTAACCAAAGGAGGGATCAGTGCTCCTGAGGTGTTGGTTGAGGCCTTTCCTCACTTTCACTGCTCCAGACACTTAACCCCTGTAGTTGCATGCTGACAGGTGTGTACCTGCCGCAGACTCAGCTGGGTTAGCTCCCCTGCCAGGTGAGTTTTTCATCTCTGGAGCTTTTTGAAGTTCTTTCTGCCTGAGCTCATCAAGGCCAGGTCAGCTTTGTATCGTATGTACAGTACGTCGCGCGTGTGCAAATACATTACACAGGCCACATCCGGGCAAAGAGCAGGGTCGTGTTGCCATGGTGAAAATGAAATCCAAAATGCAGAGCTGCAAGGAAGCCCCTGATTGGCCGAAGGGCCATGCATGGGATTGTGATGCATGCTGCCGGCCGGCCAATGGGACGCCGGCTGATCCGGGGCTGTTGCTACGGGGAGTCAGCTGGCTTTTTTCTCTCACTCTCTCTCTCTCTCCTGCCGCTCGCTCTGCCTTTGCCCTCATTGACTCCTTCCTCCCCCCCCCCC
Organism: Hirundichthys speculiger; assembly: GCA_018398805.1. NCBI lineage: Eukaryota > Metazoa > Chordata > Actinopteri > Beloniformes > Exocoetidae > Hirundichthys > Hirundichthys speculiger. The sequence goes on along the minus strand of JAGFBZ010000610.1, from coordinate 320,633 downwards.
CCCCCCCTCCCCCTCCGCTACTCCCCCCTCGCTCTCTCCCAACATTTCTCTCTGCATTTCTACATGTGCAAAAGCGGAAAGAGGATGTGTTGGAAAAATTCACTAAATGTTTCATGCTGCTGGTTGCTTGTTGTTGAGTCCGTGTCTGTGGAAATACAACAAAAAGTGGGTTGTTGTTGTTGTTGTTTGTTTCTTCTTCCTCTTTTGTTCCCTGTGTGTTTGTTAGTCGGTGGGTTTGTGTCGAGGGCCTCTCCAGGGACGCGTGGCCCTCCAGCTGAACTGGTTGTGTTTGAACGCCGGCCAGGCCACTTCGGGTGCACACCTGCTGCAACGTGTGACAGAAATCAGTGCGTCACACTCATCCCGTCACAACGCCTGCTCCAACCGCCGGCTCAGAGAGATTACTGGCTTCGCTTTCTGTTGTTGAGTAAAATATTTGCTGCAGCGGCAGTTGGTGCTGTAACAACAGGAGGGAAGCAGGACGAATGGGTGTTTTAATAGGTGCAAAGATGATTTCAATTATAAAAAAAAAGAGAAATGCGTTCACACAGACGTGCAGCGTGACACACGGTTCACGCTAGCGTCTCGAACAATGTGCTTTGTGCTTCTCTGGTTGCCTTGCCAACTCTTGTACATACAAGGTGGAAGTTAATGTTATGTTTTTGTCTGCTTGCTATTGTAGCTTCACATGAAGCCTGAATAGCTTTAACACAAAAGCGTCAGAGAAAGAAAGTTTTCCAGTTTTTATTATCAGATTTACTTGGATTACAGTTCCTTAGCTTCGATGATGGTGACGTGTGTTGTGTTCAGGAGTAAGCTGAGGTATTACTCTGTGATCTGGTGTCAGCGCGACTTTATTTAGAGCATTTGATTAGTGTGTGTTGTTCTCCAGGTGTTACAAAGTCGAGTTTGAGTCATGTTACGCTCAGTGATGGCTAGGGGTGTAACGGTACATGTATTTGTATTGAACCGTTTTGGTACGTTGTGGTCGGTTCGGGACGGAGGCGTCCCGAACGAGTTTCCACACGGACATATTAAGTAGAGGAGCCCAACACAACAAACAGCAGTTGTAGCGGACGTCGTGGCTAATGCTAATGCCGCTAGCATTGGCAATAAGCCTCCCGCGACATAGTGTTAAATGCGGTGGGAAGCTGTGTTTGTACTCGGGTCGTCTTTCTCTTTTTGTAGCGATATTCACGCAGGGGTGGTGCCGTTTCAAATGAGTTAACAGGTTAGACGTGTTGCCAGAAACATACCCGATCTCGGATGAACAATGTCGGCAAACCACTTTGGTTTTATCAACTTCTCTTAGGCGGGAGACCTTAAACAGCCTCTCCCTGGTGAGTCAGGTCGGGCTAAAGCCATAACAAATGTCGTTGGTGTTATATAGCTGCAGATTTAAGACCCTAATCACCCTAAACGCTGGCTTCAAACACATGATAAAAGTAATTGAGCCCCGATATCAATTACCTTCTCGTCCACATTTTAGCCAGAAAATCATACCGGGACTTAATCTGAGCAACAACTTGAAACTGTTCAGTGTTGCAACTGTTCAATTTTGCACATCAGATGGATATTTTCTTTAAGAAAAAGTCTGAGCCAATGTTATTTTTATTTTGTTTTTCAAAATATCTACATTTCAGAATATTGTATTTATATTTTTGAGCAGAATTCTAGCTTTGTATAGGCTAATGTTCCTATTGTTAAAAAGCACAAAAGTGTGTAATAAACAACTAGCACATTTATATTTTGCATTTTGTTTTCTTACTGTACCGAAAATGAACCGAACCGTGACCTCAAAACCGAGGTACGTACAGAACTGAGAGTTTTGTGTACCGTTACACCCCTACTGATGGCTGATGACCAAACCGGCCCAAAGAATACCCTTTTTGTTTCTGGAAAGTCGGGAATATTTTACGTCACCCTTTAAGTGGTCCGAAGCAGAAACAAAGCATCTGCTCTCTCTCCACACATTTTTCTGTCTCTCCCCCTCCTCTTTCCTTCCTCCTCCCACTTCCTCCTTCCACACTTCCTGTTTCCGGACTATCATCCTCTCTTTGTTCGCATTTTTCCCCTACAAGCTCATTTTGTCACTTTCCCATGTCGTTTTTTTCTTTTTTTTTTTTGTGTGCGCGAGCGCGTAATGGATCCATTATACGGACGGAGGAACGCTGAACTGAAGCTTCCTACTCATGAATCAAACTCTGGTAACGGGGCATAACTGCCTTTTGAAATGACATAACACACTTGTACGCTCACGCCTCAGCCTCCGTGTAACCCGCAATCATTCATTCATAATAATCCTCGCCATCAGCTATTCAGAATAAGAGAGAGGAGTGGAGGAGCGGGAGAGGAAGGGAGAGGCACTTACTCCACGTGAAAACAAAGCAATTACAGGCGTTATTAGTCCTGTTGGTGCGCCAGTGCGAACGTGTGTGTAAAGATGAGATCAAAAGCAGGAGCCCCATCTGGCTCTTAGCTCTCCCACCGCTTTCATTTAGGTTATCATCTCACTGATCCGGTGTGAGTGTCTGAACCGGGCTTCCTTCTTTCTTCACGTGAGATTAACGCAACACGTTTATTAAGGTGGAAAGAAGACAGAAGAGCCAGGAACGACAACGTTTCACGTGCGGACTTTCCACCTCTGGAACGACGGAAAACATTACAGCGGCAGAGTTTCCTGGTGTGAACTCGGTGCAGACGGTGGGACGTTACTGAAGGAGAGGAGAGCAGCCTGCCGCCGTGTAGGAGTTTAAAAATAGCAGTAACACACATGCATTTACTCACGCGCTCAGCATGCAGCTCACAAATATATGGAGCAAAAAGCATCTAAGTCTCTTTCTCCTTCGTTCTTTTTTTTTCCCTCTTTGCTCTCCAACTCAAACAAAGAAAAACAGCATGAGAGAGAGAGAGAACTGAACACAGAAACATTCAAGTGAAAGCACTTGTGCATCTGTTAGACTCGAGAGATCACAGCTTTGCACCTCTGCACTCACCACGAGCACATACATGAGCTGCTGTGCACGTCACATATGGAAATGCATGTGGCAGACGGTGATGATGGAGTTTCAGTCATCTTTCTCTTAACAGGACGAGCTTTAGACAGAAAAGAACTGGTGGTGTCGTTACTATCTGCTAACACGCTACAGAAAGACACGGTTGGATGGTGCGCTCATTAAGCAGAACTTAGATGTCATAAAAGGAGAAGAGAGAGATGAAAGGAGGGGAAAGATATCGAAGCAGAGAGAAAAGAGGATCTTGAAGTTGCTGGTTTTGAAGACGAGAGAGATGAAGAAACAATGACCAAGTTGTCAATCATCTGCACACTTTTCCCTGCTCCCTCATCTCTCTCTGTTGCTTCCCCACCTCTGCATCCCTCTCTCGCAGAGCTATTTTTATCTCTCTATCTGGCTGTGTGTGAAAATGCCATGTTTAATTTTTCAGTAGCTTTGTAAATAGCACCACGGTTCCTCTTTCCCAGATTAGTATCTGCGAGGGAGAGAAAATCTTATTTCAAATGCATGTAACCCAGGATGACTGACTCTGCCCGTCTCCCTGTCATGTTCTTATAAAAGCAGAGCTTCACGTGATTGAGACAGCGAAGGAAATGCATTTCAGCTGTGAGCGAAAGTTCCTTCTGATCAGTGTTTCCGCTAGGAAAAATTGGCACTGGACAATGTGACCGGCAGCTTTTCAATTTCCCGGACAAATGTTTGAAATTCCGGTCACATAGGCTATATGAATAAAAATAAATCATATGCAGTAGTACGATATCAATGCAAGTAATTTAATAGTATTTTTATTGAAAAACAGGCTATTTCAAATCAAATAAGTCCCGTCAATTGACTCACGAGCATAACTTCCTTTGGTGAATCCATTCTTCCTCCCCGACTTCTCGCAGTGTGAGCAAAACATTTTTTCTGATCCATCGATAATGTCGCACCTCAGCCAGGGATATTTGTCTTTCCATTCAAGTCTGAGCCCCCGACATTTCGGTTTCTTTTCGGCGGGAGCCACAGCATCATCTGTGGTAGTCTCCATCTCTTCAGATAGCTTTTTAGAGTTAGACTCATCATCACCCTCGCCATTAGAGCTTTTTCGTTTTAGAAAATAGCTTTTGAAATTCGCCATGTCAAAGACCTCTCTGTTGTGGTGCAGTTTCGTTCCGTGCAGAAAAAAAGTTTCATTTCACATATAGGCTACATTCATTCATTCACACACACACACACACTACTTATTCGTAAAAAAAAAAAAAAGTATATGTTTTTTCATAAAATGATGTGGAAATTACCCATTTTATTACAACTGAAATTGTGCTTGGGAGGAGTTTTTTCACCGGACATTTTGCCGGAGAGATTATAAAATACCGGACTTCGGCATATTTTACCGGACAAAGTCCGGCAATTACCGGACAACGGAAACCTTGCTTCTGAGGCACCTGAATTTAGGAGATGTGATATGTAGAAGCTGGGAAGAATGAAGGGGAGGCGTGTTTTTCTCCGTAGTTTAAGAGGCAGCTATATGTCACCAAACTTTCTCCGATAATGTTTATGGCTGTAGCAATACACTAATATCGCGATACGATACACGATATTCGGCTCACGCTACGATATATATCGATATTCATCTTTCAATACATTTACATCATTTTCTGAAAGATTTTTAAAGGGACAAAGTGATTTTGGTGACATGTTGTGAGTGTTAGAATGACTTTGTTTAAATTTATTGAACTGAAAGCATCAATTACACATTATATGGTGTAAAGATCCTTCTCTGAAAAGATTCTAGCTGCGTATTCTTTGCTGGAAGGGAGAGTCTTGGTCGGTAGTATAAGTACAACACAGATGTTTAATTGCAATAACGTGATCACGGCTCCTTTGTAGAGGCAGTCTCTAGCAGAAGAAGACTGAGTAAAACAATACAACAACAATTTATACAGAAATGTGCGTCACTAGATGGGGAGGAGCCGCGGTTTAGACTTGGCTCTCCCATTGGCCGGTCTGGTCCTCCATTCATACGTCCAATCCGTTGTCTTCAGTGTGGTCCTCTTCTGGTCCAATCCACTGCCGGCGTTTCCTGAAAAGAAGAATGATTACCTATCCCACAACGCTATTCTATCTACCTGGCCAGGTCTAACACATGTTTCTAACCGGCTACAGCTAGGCTAGCTTGCTACATTTCTGATATGAAGTAAAGACAAAACATACACTAAGAATGATGACTGTGATGTGGACATATGGTTCATTTAACAAAATAGTATGATAAAAACAGTATATAGATACAGATATAAAACAGTGTGATATAAACCAAGGGGTAATCTTTCCAATACTAGAATATTAATAATGCTATTGATAACAATAATATTACCAATATGTAACTAATGTGTAACTTGTACAAAAATGAGAACCAATAGCTGCACTAATTCTGGACATGAAAAGTTAAGAAAATTCTGACCTAACAATGGCTGACAGGCAGCTTGCAAATGCTGGACAAAATGAATAAAAGATTTGTTGAGAAAAATTGTTTCATTTATTTAAACAGTGCAAATTGTTGCTTTCAAGCTTTTAAAAGTGGGACACGGGGGTTTTGAATGAAATTTAGAATATCGATACCCGCGGCTGAAAAATCGATACTCGATAAAATATCGATATATATATCGCAGTATCGATAAAATCGCTCAGCTCTAGTGATGGTAAAGGTGTAACTAAACTAAGCATAAAATCGAAGGACATTTGGGTTTTGGCAAAGGAGGTTTGGCAAATCTTTCATGGGTGTAACCCACAAATACATGTTCAGTACAAATGTGGCACCATTTAAAAGGGAAATAAAATGGTTTGCAGCATTTTAAGACAAACAAAGAAGTTATCTACCAAACACAAACTTACTTACTTTTTTGTACTCATCTAATGCAGCTTGGTAAAAATCGTGGCGCTAAAAGACCAGCAGGCCTGTTGCACCAAAGTGGAGTTAAGAGCTGTGGGATGTCTGAGAAAGCAGGACTTGACCCGTTCCACTGAATTCATTATTTGGTTGCACCAACACCAGATCAGATGAGAAGGTGTGGCTGCGTCCAGCCAGGTGTAGGTGTAGCTGTGAGGTGCACGCTCACAGCTGTCGATCACTGATTCAGAAATGGAGGGAAAATCTGTTTCTTATGTTTCACAAAGTGAAAAACAGTTTATACAGGAAAGCTGTAACATTAAACATGTAGTACATAAAAAGGGGAAATATAGCCTCTATAAATTAACTTAGAGAGTCTGACTGCCAGACAATATCAGACAGATTGAATATGCAATAGTCCCATTTATAGGCTACATTTAAAGAGATCATTAACAAAGGAACTTGTTACTGTGGATGATATAAATCAGTCTAGAGCCGAGTGCCTTTAACTACAAAAATTTAATTTCATTAGCGGTACCGTGGTTTTAAATATAAACCAGCAATCATATTCTTTAACATTCCTAATAATCCAGGTGGAAGCAATACTTACAGCCTGGAAGGAGCAAATAGTAGATTTTGTTGAAATGATCCGTGTCTCTATCTGATTATGAAAATTTGCTGCTGAAAGGAGAAAGCAAAAAAAAACAAAAAACTGTCTACTCATCTGACAACGGTCCTTTTATCAGCAACAAAACATCCAACAAGAATGTCAGAAACATTACAGTGAATATGTCTTCACCACTGCATTTATTTTTGAGAAAATTACACTGGAAATGATCTTTTTTTTTCTGTCATCCACTGTTCATTAAAGTAAGGGAGATCTCATTTAAATTCAGTCATAGAAACTGTTTTAATGAAGAAGTGTAAATGGAATTTGGATTCTCAATATACTTTTTTTTTTTTTTTTTTAATCAGTACAGAAACTACTTTCTTCTTGTAGGCTGAAATGATGATTTTTTTCTTTTCATTGAAAGTGAGTGATAGTTTTCAGGCGAGTATCTGTTATTATTGTTTGCACTATAGATGACATGGCTCATTGTTCAGGGCCTCCTGATTTATTTTTTCTATTCTGCAGTTTTTTTTTATTGTTAATAATATATGGTATGTTCTCCAATATTACTGTTGTTGACTATTATTCTCTGTGTGAGTAATATCACTTGATGCTGTCGCTCCACACTACAGAACAATTAATTCAAGTATGTTTCATCTGTAGCATGCTGATATCAGATTGATATCAGTATCGGCCGATATTCAAAGCTGAAATATCGGTATCGTATTGGAAGTGAAACGATAGTATTGGGACGGCCCTAATTGAAAAACGTCCTTCAATCCCTGAGCATTCACTTCATTTTAGTATCCTAACAACTGCATTTCCTCATTGTTTTCCTGTTGGCAGATTTGTTCATTTTTCTACATGTTCTTGATTAATTTAGTTTAAAATAAAATAAGCCTAGTCTGCTCAAGTAACGAACCGTCTACCATCACAGGAGAAACGAGGTCTGACCTGAGACACTTTCCTGTTAAAGCTCCTCTGAAGAGAGCAGCTCCATCCCCGCCATCGTTGATTCTGAGAGAGATGACATGAATGGGACTCTATCAGCAGGCTAATGAGCAGAATAAATCTCCATGGCAACGTGTCCACTTTCGAGCAACCGACTGGATGATAAGTTCAGCCAGGATAACTGACACGTCCCAGCCCAACCCCTTATCTCAGTTTCATGCAGCCGCCCTGTGGTTTATTACCTGTAAACGGTGTTCTGTTGATGATCACAGCACCACAAGACAACGACACCAACCTCCGCTATAAACTACAATACATGATAGTCATGAGGGAAAAGCAAACGTTTAAAAACTGCCAGTCTGAAGTCAACGCAAACGTCAATCACTCAGCTATTCCAGGTTTTCAGCAGTGCTCTAAAACATACATGGCCCGTTTCTTTTCTTTGTCGTTCGTAGCTTCGAACAACATTGAAATCAAGTCCACTTACTGCTTTAGCAGAAAAAAAAGAAATCAGATATATACAAAAGGTGATCTTAATTCAGAGAAAAATCTGATTCACATTTTAGGCTGGGTATATTTTTTGAAAGAATGGGAGAACAGAGACATAAGGAGAGTCTACAGCCAGCCAAGTCTGCCCAGTTTAAACCCACCAAGGGTCTTCATCTGGAATCCAATCCCTGAAGTAAAAAAGAACAGAAATGCAGTTCCTTTAATGACCTCTAGGGGGTGGATCCAAAAGAAGGTCAGTCTCTGCCGGTCTCCGTGTTAAAATTTTGCAGCAGAAATAAGTCAAACTTGACATCTGAGCTGTCAATTAAAGGCCTAGCGTGACATAATCATTCTTATTTTAAGGATAATGTGGTGTGTTGTTCTGTTACTGTACCAACACCACAACCGGTTTGGGTTGGGAGGGTCCAAGGGTTCAAGGACAAACCTTAGTGAAGTAGCAAGGCAGCAGTTACCTTCAGCCTTGGTTCAAGGGTTAGGGTGCTGTGGCTGGCTGCTAACTCTGGTAGCAGGTGTAACAGCCGACCTGGACGGCCCACCCTCCAGGCTGGACTGGACCCTTCCAGACTGGCTAACCGTACCGCTAGCCAACGGTTGACCGTCCACCTCTGCCCAGGTTGTTTCGGCCTTGTCCTCTTCGTTGACATGATGATGAGTTGTAATCCAGCTCACTCTCATCAGCTATTGGGATATCATCAAGAACATGTCTGATATGGACACCACACACTTAGGGGTGTAAAAAAAAATCGATTTGGCAATTAATTGCGATTTTGGCTGCCCAATATAATATCGATTTTTCAGCTCCTAATATCGATTTTTTAGGAAAGTTGTTTAATTTTCACATTTAAATTGTTGCAAAAACACTAATAATAAACAATAAATAGGTTGTTTTGAAGCAAATAGTTTTGACTCAATTTGTCCTCTGAATGATCAATATCATCTGATGAACATATACAGCAACTTGATGTTTCATCTCTACTTTTAATTTTGATATTAACTGGGTAGAATATCGCAATATATCGCCATATCGTGATATAGTATCATGACCCAAGTATCATGATACATATCATATTACGAGGTCCTTGCTAATATTCACCCCTACACACACTTGGTTTCTGATCAGCCCATAATGATCCAACCTAAAATCACGTAGTTTCTACACATCACGCAGCCCTTCTGAATGTAGCCTATGTGTTTAAGGGCACTCGTGTACTCAAAAGTATATGTAATTAAGGAAGTATATGATTTGGGACTCTCCAGCCAGCCACTCTTAACTTATCTAAATAGAAACAAACACCAACAACTGATAAGTTTGCCTTGAAATGCTCATCCTGACCTCTCTTTGATGTTGGCTGCTTAAAATTAGGCACAAAACATCTAACGCCAACACTAAGTCGACCCACGTCCCCCCCCCTCCAGTCTCACAGGCTCGTCTCAGCAGCGACCCGGCTGTTTGTCACGTCTGTGTCTCATCAAATGTTTATCTGTCCTGCACAGTGTAATGCGTCACTCTGTGTCTGTGTTTTTAGGAGAAAAACAGTGTTTCTCATAACAATGTGGGAGGCAGGAAGACAAAACAAGCCTCTCATCACATCTCAGTTCCCTCTGCTGTTTCTTGTAATCACACTGTTGTCACGCTGACATACTGTTGGGTGTTGGAGGACATAACAGACATGTAGGACGGGCCAAAAGGGGTGCTCTTTTTTCATGCTTCCGCACATATAAATATTGTTCTTGTTAAAGGAAGTGGGTGTTTAAAGGGGGTTGAATATGTTTGAAGAACCCAGCAGGAAGGAGCAGGTTTTGCTGTTTGTCATTTTCTGCTTAATGTGACTGTTCAAAAAAAAACTTTCCACTCATCTCAAGGTTGTTTGTGTTCTGTTTTTTTTTTTTTTTTTAAAGGTTTGTGTAGATTTGGTTTTCCTCTTCTCCGCTGAGCTTTTTCAGCCTCTCCATTTCTGTTTTGAGTCGCTGGGATTTGACCTCCTGGCCGGTGACCTCATCAATACGGGGCTCATTTGGGGGAAGGGTGGGGTCACGGGTTGTGTGTGCGTAGCCTCTGCGTTTGTGTGAGTTTGACCCTTCTGGGGCCCCTAGCATAGTTCGATTAAGAGGTGTATGTCCCCCCCTAATCTTCCACCATCTTAGGTTTCTGTCTGTTGAGTGCTGTTGCTGCCGTGTGTGTGTGTGTGTGTGTGTGTGTTGTCCTCGTGGTGGTTGTGCAGGTGGACAAGACAACCACTGATTCTCATCTGTCGTCCTCCCCCCCCCCCCCCCACTGTACGAATCTCTGCCTGTGTGAGCGCCCCCCCCCCCCCCCCCCCCCCCCCCCACCCTTCCCTTCCGGTATCTTGCCCTCTCATCCTTACGTTCCATCCTTCCCTCCCTTCCTCCATCTGGTCAGGTGAGACGGAGGTGAAGGGAGGAGGACCATTTGCCTCACTGTCTGGAGCCAGCTGTAATCTTATATCTCAGCAGAGACCGACAGGGTGAAGGAGGGCTGGTAGAAACTTGATCCTCAGTGATTCTACATTTAACACAGAGGTCTTTTTTTTTTTTTCCCAGACACTGGATATGAATCCACACATGCACATACACCTACAATGGGTTCGTCCTGTGCTGTAATGGATGTATATAAGCAACAAACATAGTTAAAAATCCCCTTTTCTTCCCAGCCATCAGCGGTGTAATCTCAGTGCAGCATTGTTGTCGTCCTGACAGGGTTGATCTGAGCTCTGAGTCTGATCGGTTTATCAAGACAAATCCATGCGTTGGTCTCCACCAGGTTAGACGACTGTAACGGCCTGCTAGCTGGGCTCTAAACCAGCTGTAAGACAGCTGCAGGACATCCAGAACACTGCTGCACTGGTCCTGACTAGAACCAGGAGATACAACCATATTAGTCCAGTCCTGAGGTCTCTGCGCCGGTCCTGACTAGAACCAGGAAATACGACCATATTAGTCCAGTCCTGAGGTCTCTGCACTGGTCCTGACCCGAACCAGGAGATACGACCATATTAGTCCAGTCCTGAGGTCTCTGCACTGGTCCTGACTGGAACCAGGAAATACAACCATATTAGTCCAGTCCTGAGGTCTCTGCACTGGTCCTGACTGGAACCAGGAAATACAACCATATTAGTCCAGTCCTGAGGTCTCTGCACTGGTCCTGACTAGAACCAGGAGATACGACTATATTAGTCCAGTCCTGAGGTCTCTGCACTGGTCCTGACTAGAACCAGGAGATACGACCATATTAGTCCAGTCCTGAGGTCTCTGCACCGGTCCTGACTAGAACCAGGAGATACGACCATATTAGTCCAGTCCTGAGGTCTCTGCACCGGTCCTGACTAGAACCAGGAAATACAACCATATTAGTCCAGTCCTGAGGTCTCTGCACTGGTCCTGACTAGAACCAGGAGATACGACCATATTAGTCCAGTCCTGAGGTCTCTGCACTGGTCCTGACTAGAACCAGGAAATACGACCATATTAGTCCAGTCCTGAGGTCTCTGCACTGGTCCTGACTAGAACCAGGAGATACGACCATATTAGTCCAGTCCTGAGGTCTCTGCACCGGTCCTGACTAGAACCAGGAGATACGACCATATTAGTCCAGTCCTGAGGTCTCTGCACCGGTCCTGACTAGAACCAGGAAATACGACCATATTAGTCCAGTCCTGAGGTCTCTGCACTGGTCCTGACTAGAACCAGGAAATACGACCATATTAGTCCAGTCCTGAGGTCTCTGCATGGTCCTGACTAGAACCAGGAATACGACCATATTGTCCAGTCTGAGGTCTCTGCACTGGTCCTGACTAGAACCAGGAAATACGACCATATCAGTCCAGTCCTGAGGTCTCTGCGCTGGTCCTGACTAGAACCAGGAGATACGACCATATTAGTCCAGTCCTGAGGTCTCTGCGCCGGTCCTGACTAGAACCAGGAGATACGACCGTATTAGTCCAGTCCTGAGGTCTGCACTGGTCCTGACTAGAACCAGGAAATACGACCATATTAGTCCAGTCCTGAGGAATCTGCACTGGTCCTGACTAGAACCAGGATATACGACCATATTAGTCCAGTCCTGAGGAATCTGCACTGGTCCTGACTAGAACCAGGAAATATGACCATATTAGTCCAGTCCTGAGGTCTCTGCACTGGTCCTGACTAGAACCAGGATATACGACCATATTAGTCCAGTCCTGAGGTCTCTGCACTGGTCCTGACTAGAACCAGGAGATACGACCATATTATGCCCCTTTTCCACTAGTACCTACTCGGCGCGGCTCGACTCGACTCGGGCCCCGCTTTGGAGGTTTTTCCACTAGGTCATAGTACCGCTCGGCCCTCCTTTTTTCGTACCCATTTGGCTGGGGTTCTATCCGGGCTGAGTCGGGCCGAGAATACAACGTCACCACGCCGCGGGCCATTGATTGGCCAGAGAGCAACGCGACTCCTCCACACCCGCCATATTCAAAACTCAGCAACAACAAACTCAACAGCGATTTTACTTTACCTGTAATTGTCTACTTCACAAAACGAAGAATGGCCGGCAAGTCTACTCCATGGTCGAATGACGAACGACGTCCTCCATTGTTATGGTCGCAAACGTGACCAGAGTTGCCGCATATAAAACACGTCACTGCGTTTCAGGCCACCTTACCATGAAGGCCCCACCCACATCGAGGTGGTACTGAACTACAGTGGAAAACCACTGAGGTCGAGTCGAGCCGGGTCTAGTCGAGCCGCGCCGAGTAGGTACTAATGGAAAAGGGGCATTAGTCCAGTCCTGAGGTCTCTGGCTTCCTGTCACTCAGAGAATAGACTTTAAAACAGCTCTACTTGTGTTCAAGTCTCTTCATGGCTCCAAAGTCCATCTCTGACATATTAGATCCATATGAATCAACCCGGACTCTGAGAACCTCAGGTAGTGGTCTCCTGCTGGTACCCAAAGTCAGGACTAAACAAGGTTAAGCTGCGTTTCAGTTTTATGCTCCTAAAATCTGGAACAGTCTTCCAGAAGATGTGATACAGGTCTCAACTCTGACATTAATCAGATCCAGGCTGAAAAAAGTTCTGTTTAGATGTGAATATGACAACTGAAAGGATTTGATCTACACTCTTCATTTTTAATTTAATTTATTCTTCTTTTAAATTCATTTTTAATTTAATTTATTGATGATTATCTTTATGCTTGTGTGATTTATGGAATGACTATTTGCCTTCTTGTGATTTTATGCACTTTGAATTGCCTTGTGTTCAAATTGTGCTCTACAAATAAACTTGCCTTGCCTTACATATTCTGTGGTTCAGGTGGGTTAAATTTTCTCAGTTTTTAAATATGCGGGTCTTGTTGATCAGGTGGAGTTATGGTTTTAAGTTTCTAGCACATTGTAGGCCCTTTTGAACCCTCTGCATCTCAGCTCAGTGGGCTCACACCGTAATTGATGCCTGTTGTTCATTAGCCTCCTCGCTGATATACGCTCAGGGAACAGTGAGTTCTTCACAATAATCCTTCTTCTGAGAACTTCTGAGAAAAACACAGTATCTGACCTCAGAGATGTTGTGGCAGCTGTTTCTGGGAATTTCAGTTGCCAGCCCTGTCCTCCATCTCTCAGAACCCAGAGGCAGGAGGAACCATCTTTTCCCCGGATCTGGTGAAATTCATCTTTACTGGGTTGTAGTTCTTGCAGCTAACCCCTCACACCAGGTGGCTTATTCTGTAAGGACTCACTCATAATACCAACGCTGGCGCTTCTTACCCACGATCAAGCAATAATCTCTCAAGATTGTACACTCAGTGAAGCCTGACAAACCATCCGTCCTCCCATCCATTAACTGGGCAATCTACCATTTTCTAAACTGAGAACCATGGTCTCAGATTTGGAGGTGCTGATTCTCATCCCGGTTGCTTCACACTCTGCTAATTTTGTCCATGAAAGTTACGAACAGAATTGGTGACAAAGGGCAGCCCTGATGTAGTTCAACTCTCATTGGAAACAAAACTGACTTACAACCGCCAATGTAGATCAAAGTTCTCTCTCCGTTTGTACAGGGACTGGGTGACCTGCAGTTACGGATCCAGTACCCCCACAGGACACCCCGAGAGACAGTCGAATGCCCTCTCCAGTCCACAAAACACCGGGACTGGTTGGGCAAACTACTGCGCTCCCTCCAGGACCCTAGTGATGGGAACAGCTGGTCCAGGATGGTCGGGCATGTCGAACTAATCCGGAGTAAATCAGATAAAGGTCCATATTTTGGAGGGTTCGGTACCAGTCAAGCACAGCAGATATATATTTGATGCCTTTGTGATGCTCCTTTTGGGACTAAGGTCCTTTCAGCAGTGACATGTTCTTTAATGGCTCCTGAGATACCTTCTTTTCTAAGAAATACTCTGAAAGATTTTTTCTTTTTGTTTGCTTTGATCAAAGAAAATGTTACTTTCAGTTTCTGCTGTGTGCTCATTGTGTTTACTTGTTGTTCATGTCTGTTGTAAAGTTGCCAAAGCTTCTTGAAGTTTGCCCAGTCTGTCCTAATTTCAAGCTGATTTGACTTGTTGACCCGTTTGACACACTGGCCTGTGTCTTAGATGTAGATACTCTGTTTAGAACTGAATTAGATGGCTGAGTTGGAAGCTGCTGTAAGTGATATCCAATTAGTGCACATGCCAGATCATAGAGGAGCACTTTATTTAGCTGCGGTGACACAAGCGCACACTCTGCACTAATGATTGCATCAGATCACAATCATTGTGCTAAGACTACTCATCCTCAGCAGCTGTTTCACTTCACAAGGATACGATTTAACTATTCATTTTTAAGATTCAAGTGTCTTAGATTTTCTTATCATCCATGCGGTTCAGTGCTTATTATTGTGTCTGTGTTGTAATTTCCACAGATGGTCCGATGTCAAAGCGGTACTGATGGCACTAAGGCAGTTCTTTGTTCTCCATCTGTGTGTGCAGCACACTCTCTCATTTAACTGGGTAGATTTACTGGAGACCAGTCGGTCTGTTCAAATGGTTTCATCAGTTTAAAATGGAGCAACATTCCTTCTCACTTTCTGGCAATATATGGGCCAAACGATCAATGTGGAAAAACACTTGTAGCACACTCTCCTAATTTAGACCGTTAATATACCATGAAAAAATGTTTTGAAGAGAGATCTCAGTATACAGTGGTACCTCTACTTACGAACGTCTCTATATACGAAATTTTCAGGTTACGAAACGCCTCAAAGGGAAAATATTGCCTCTTGTTACGAAAGAAATTTCAAGATAGAAAAGGCAAAACTACAGTACGCGCTGCTACTAGCAGCTCCCAGAGTTTACCGAATGTAAACATACTTGCCGGCTCAGTATCTTGGTTTCAAAGTGGTGTGTCCGAGCTGCTCTGCCATTGGCTATCGCTTAGCATCTTCCTGGCATCCCATTGGCTAGGAGGGCCCCTTGTCTGTATGAGCGTAACCCAGCAACCCAGATAAACAAACAATTTTTACCTCCGCCAAGGAGGTTATGTTTATGCCGGCGTTTATCTGTCTGTGTACAAGATAACTCAAAAAGTTATGGATGGATTTTGATGAAATTTTCAGGAGTTGTCGGAAATGTGAAAAGGAAGAACTGATTTCATTTTGGGTTTGATCCGGAAGAAATCCTGGATTCTGGATCACTTTCAAATTTTCGATAATTAATGCGCTTGGTGGAGGTCTGTGCTCTCCGAGTGCTTTTCTAGTTCTAACATGTATTTCTTACATGGCTTTCATGTAATTTCATGTATTATTTATAATTTATAAAAGATTTATGTCCGAATTTTGGGGGGCTTTGGAACAGATTAGAACATTTAGATGGAAAACGCATCTCTACTTACGAAATTTTCACGTCACGAAACTACTTCCAATCAATTAATTTCGTAAGTAGAGGTACCACTGTATACTTGTGTG
Source organism: Hirundichthys speculiger (assembly GCA_018398805.1). Taxonomy (NCBI): domain Eukaryota; kingdom Metazoa; phylum Chordata; class Actinopteri; order Beloniformes; family Exocoetidae; genus Hirundichthys; species Hirundichthys speculiger. Next base: position 304,744 of record JAGFBZ010000610.1, on the reverse strand, counting down.
AAAATGAAACGACAACTTCTTTCAATTGGATATTTTTATGTTCCAGGACATAATTAAAACAGAAATTATTTGGTCCTTACTGCGTCTTAAATTGAGGTAAATACAATCTATTAAAAGAGCTCAGGGATGTATAGTTTGGGGTCCCAGGAAGACTCGCTGGCGGCATCCTGGGAGAGACGAACTCTTCAGGAGACTTCAGGTTGGGTTTTACAATTTCATCATCTAATGCCATTATTTCTGCAATCCTGTCGATAATCCAGTCGACACAAAACAATAAGGACTCTTCAGTTTCTGCACCACCCTGGTCCTGGTTCAACCGGTTGACCAGTAAGTCATTTAATCCAGCCGAAACCAGCAGACCTCATCAGTCTTTCCTCCAATGAATGTCACCGCCTAGCTACCCACGTTGCTTAGCAACAGGTTTGATTGACAGGCCCGGCAGACACAAGTAATTAAACAACACATCAAATAACAAAGGTGTACTTCCAATAACAGATGTGGGTGTCGAATAACGGACACGCACGTGATTATATTCCATATTCTTCCATATTCCTATGAGCAGGGTTGTCTTGTTTTCAGGTGAACCAGTTCTCACCATTAACCTTCTGTGTTCCTACCTGAGGAATGGTCTCTGATTTCTGTGTCTTGGCATTGACAAATCCAAATAAATACCTTCAAGAAAGGTACCTGACATTACCCAATTTGAAAGTTGCAGTCACTCATCGCATATATGGCTCAGTGGTTGGCAGTGATGAATGATGGCGGGGTGTTCTGGGGTGTCCCGTTTCTTATGGTGTTTTTTTTTTTAGTATTTTCAGCCTCTTGCTCATCTGTTTCAAGGCCTGTGGATCTAGAAATGAAAGTGTGTGTGTGTGTGAAAGTGGTTGTACTTTCATTTTCATGACTTATGCGTTATCATCACTCACATATGGTACATGTAAAACATGCTCTTCATCACCTCGTGTGTGCGCTTCAGAGCGGATAATGCAACACACAGTGACCCTGGCTGTAATAATACAGGATCAAAAAGTGTGTCACAGTACTTAATGCACATGAAAACAATTCTTTCAAAAAAAAAAAAAGTGTTGTGGAGACTTTTTTTTTTTTTTTTTTTTTTTAGTACTTGCTTAACTTGGCAACTGATAATTCAAGTCTTTCAGTGTGGACATTGTTCATCGTATTTTCTCTGATGTTTGTATAATCAGTTCCAGACATTTCTTTCTTTCTACCACCACAAGCTACAGTATCAGAGCGAGTGAGTCCTCGCCAGACTGAAGGGACCAGATGTGTCAAGTAGTTGAGCTCGGGCCACAATGGGGCCTCCTGGGGCATGTTGAAGTGCCTGGAGAAACCTGGACTTGGGATCCTTCCACCAGGCATTCATCCCCCTGTCCTGCCCTGGTGAAGGCCTTTTCCTGGGCAGCGTGGCACAGTGTGTGGCCTGGCGCGGTGCCAGAGCAGCCAGCCAGCCGGCCTGCCACTGCCAGCCTCCCTCCCCTGAGACCAAAGACAAAGCTGGGCCACAGCCAAACACTCCACACACTCCGTTTATCTCCCCATCGTTCTCCTTCTCCTTCTGGACTCTTGTTATTTTGCTTCTCAGTCATCAGTGGTCATTCTGTCCCACTTTTCTTCACTCATATCACCTCATCTAACATCTTTTATCCCAACACACTCTTTTTTTTTTTTTTTCCTTTTGTCCGACCGACTCAAGTCTTGCCTTTCATCCCTTGTGTTTTTTTTTTCTCACACCATCTGAATTGCTTCTAATCTCCCTCTGTTGGTTTCACACATTTCCCACATGCTCACATACCCAAAGTCATTGTTCTAACACCTGCGAATGTGTTGGAGCTGAAGGGTACACCTACACGCACAGACCCAGAGAGCACTCAAGTGTTCAGGTATCAGCCCTCCAGCTCGAACACTCACACAGTCTGTCACACAGCTCTTCATCCCTCTTCTCATTCACACACGGTTCTCCGGAGACCCTTGTACGCACACATCTAAACAGCCATATAGCCAACCGCTTCCCACACACACGCCCCCTTCTTTCTGCGGTGTGTGTGATATAATTTGCTTGTCATCCTGTCGTTGTGTGTGGGCCCCACATCAAACCAGCTGCTTAACCAATAAAGGTTAGTGCTAGCCACCGAGCTCAGACCAGCTAACATATATGTGAGGGTGTGTGTGTGTGTGTGAGCACTTCATCCTCCACAACCACCCACAGCGATGCCTCCAACAGCTCCGACTGACTCAAGTACTTTATAGGCAGATGAGTGGTTCTCTTTGTCGCTTTCCATGCATTACACTCATTTTCAGCTTTAATTCACTTCTTTCATATTCATCATATTGGACTTTATTTCTTTCTTCTACTATGATCAGGGTAAGGTTAAACTCACTTCCTACTCTACTGTTTTCTTATTCTCCTTTTACATACAAAAGAAGGTGTGGAAGGAATTGGTGTTTTCCTGAACACCTCACAGTGAGGTTATTAGTTTGCATAAACTTTGACTCGATGCAAAAAAAAACTTCTAAAAGCCTAAAGATGTTACCAAGCACTTCCTTTCCATACTTTTGTTTCAGCTTTGTACTGCAAGCTTTAACATCTAAAATAATGAAAACACATCACCTTTCATATGCGTGCTCGTTCTCAAATCAAGTAATCTTCTGTTCACTTAACTGACATTTCCATTAGACTGCCCTAGTTTTAGGATGTTGCTACTTGTAGGGAGGTGTATTTGTTTAAAAAAATGTAATACGTCTTTTGTGGTAGACATATTTTTAGCCTAGCTTTGAGTTTTTGCCACAGGTTGTGTAAGTGTTGTCAAACAACAAACCAAACATCTTCAGTACATGTTAAAGGTAGGGTAAGTGATTATTTTATGGCGTCACATCTGATAATATTAGGAAAGTAAACCTCAACAGAGCATAGAGCTCCTCCCTCCCCCTCCATCCTTGAGAAAACACGCCCCATTATGACCTCGCCACCTCCCACACTAGATGTGCATGAGCACTAGCCCTGAACCCTCTCCCTGTCTGTGATTGGCTGGAGTAATGCTTACTGTGTTTTGGGGGTAAACTGCCCCCATTCAGTTTCCCAGTTTATCGAACCAGGGCTGTTCTTGAAGATTGGGATTTTTACAGTGTATGAGATGGTCAGTTAGCAGATGTATATGTAGGCTTGTACAGAGAGCTTTTGAAGCCTCTTTTTGCTCAAACTGCACAGTGCTCCGTAGCTGTTTCCAGGGCTTGACACTGACACCGGCCAACTGGCCAAATGCTAGTAAAATTTGGCTGTGGCTAGTAACAATTTCTGTCTCACAAGCAACTTTGGCTGGTAACTTATTCTTTGATATGACACATCACAATAGGTTTACCAATTGTTTGTATTTAAAATGTAAATGCAAGAATATTGTGAAGAAGAAAAAACTGACAGCAAAACTGTGGCTAGCATAAAGACTAAATGGCTAATGACTGAGGAAAAACACTAGCCACAGTGGCTGGTGAGGAAAAAAGTTAGCGTCAAGCCCTGGCTGTTTGGCTAAGCTCTGCACAACGAGAGGTCCTGCTTGAAGCCCGACGGACAACCACCGCAGAGGCCGAGATCCATGCACTCAGCCTGGTGGGAGTTGGTGCCGGGTCGGCCATAGGCCAGCTGGAGGAACCGAGCTCCTCACGGAGTTTATTCTAGGACTCTTCCAAGTGGAGTTGTGGCCGCATGTAATGTCTGGTACTGTTAGCATCGCTGAGGAAGCAAAGATTCATCCTCAGACCTTTACAGCTACAGCCAGTCACAGAGGGTGAAGATGTAGGAACAACATTTATTCGAACAATATAGAGCCCCCTGGTCATGTTTTGCATCACACCCTGGTGCATTTATAAGGAGAAATATGGCTTTTAAAACATTGGCTTTTTTATATTGGAGGCTAAATGGGCTGTAAAACTTAATTTAACGAGTTGTTCAAACTCACAAATTCATGATAACATACAGGGACACAAATGGAGCTAAGCCCCCCTCCCACAGTTTAAATGCATGTCCTTCAGATTGACCCCTCTTGCTCTTAAACCTCACCCCTCAACCTCTTCCACCTCTCCTGACTCCAGCGCTGCCAATTAACCCTGAAAGAGGCAGCTTCCTGTCAAGACCACTTACATCCAGCTTTCACGCTGCTCAACATCACCTCTGTCTTCATTGTCCTCATCGCAGTGCTTTTTATTTATTTCTTAACGAGTCCGTGGTTTAATCTAGATTTAAAATAATATCTTAACTGTGCTGCAAAACTAAACCAAAAAGTTGATTGATTGTTTAAAAATGAAAACAAAAAAAAAAAACACCAAGCCCTTGAGGCAGCTCTATGAGACCATGAGAGCTAGATGGTGTTTCCTAAAAGTATTCAAATATCCCTTCAGTTTAAAATTCACACTGACATTTTTGCATGATGACGCTCCCGTGTTCTCCCTGTAAGTGATCTGACATTGTGTTCAAACATGCAAATGAGGTATTACCTCTGTCGGTGTAAAGTAGGGCTGGTCTAAATGACATCTGATGGGTCCAGAGACTACAGCGACGTTCAAAGCTTCCTTCTCCTTCCTGGAGTTGCGTGTAAGGAGTGCGCAAGACCGAATGAGTGCGGGCCACACACGCGTGACCAAATGAGGGGGGTGCACACATGCAAAACCAAACAAATGTAGCACACATGCCAAAGATTGAACGAGAGAGGAGTGTGAGAGCGAAAAACGTATTAATGTGTGCAAGACTGGCTGAGTGCACAGCAGACGTGTGCTCGATGGAAAGTAACTTTCATGCCAGTTAAAAAAAAAAATAAAAAAATTCCTCTCCAGGAATAAATCTGATTAGATGATGAAAAGGGTATATCAGAAACATCCACTGTGAAGTTTCAAAGACCCCACTTTGAAACATTAGAATATGCTGATGAGCTTTAAAAAAATTAGACGAGAAAAGTTTTTTAATGCCTTCACAATGATTCTTCAGTTTCGTTGTTATGAAAGGACAAGTCAGTTAAGCACACTTCCTTGAATTATGTCATGCATGATTATAGACTACCGATGGAGCCACAGCTGCTGTGAATGGTGGCCATTCAAGTCCATGAGAGCAGTGGCACCAGAAGCTCCTCTAGCTGTTCAGAAGCATCCCAGAACCAAACACCCGCCCTGCTCTGCCAGAGATGTACGTCGAGTCATTGGTGACGCTGACTTGCTGCTAGGCAAATTACACACCGCAGATCTAGTTGGCAGGAAGTAGGACACCAGGACGGCAGAGAGAATCTGGTGGATACTCAAAATAAAACGCCATGTGGTTGGTGGCTCTGATTCCTGCATCGACATCAGGTTAACGCAGTCTTTCTTTTCATCCCTGTTAAATATTTTTCCGTGGTGTCTCTTGAGGTTTTGTTCACTTCATATCTCCTCCTCTGCCCTGTGTGGGCGCATGTCCGTGCAAAATACCCGACTCAATGTAGCTAATACAGTGGTACCTCTGTTTACGAAATTAATTGGTTCTGGAAGTGGTTTCGTTACCTGATAATTTTGTAAGTAGAGACGCGTTTTCCATGTAAATGCCCTAATCCGTTCCAAGACCCCCAAAATTCAGACATAATTTTTTTACAAATTATAAAAATGCATCAAAACATGTAACAAATACATGTTATCATTAGATTACTGCACAATAAACATAAAATGAGAGTTGTACATAATAAAAAAACAGAATAAAGTAAAGAATAAAAATACCTTTTAACTGCTATTATCGTCACATTTTCTCTCTCAGCAGTGGTTTTTGCCTGATGTTTTGTAAAGAACCGATCCAAGGACGTTTGCTTTTGTCGGCTTTTAACAATCCTTTGAAATGTGCAAGGCAAACATCATCATAATGAGCAATAGCCCGACTAGTAAACACTTTTTCTGGGTGATTCTTTTCAACAAATTCTGAAACTTCATGGAATTTTCCTAAAATCTCAAAGGGATGCCAGGAAGATGCTAGCCGATAGCCAATGGCAGAGCAGCTACAAGTATGTTTACATTCGGTAAACTGTGGGAGCTGCGAGTAGCAGCACGTACTGTATTTTTGCCTTTCGTATCCTGAAATTTCTTTCATAACAAGAGGCAATATTTTCCCGTTGAGACGTCGTAACCTGAAAATTCCATATGTAGAGACGTTCGTAAGTAGAGGTACCACTGTACTCCCTGAATACAGTGACAATGAGCGAGCCACTGCCCCCTACTGGAGTATATGTGTAATTACACTTTATTATAATAGGGCTTTAAAAAAAGGTCCCAGGTGTTCGCACTCCACCATTTGAGAAGGACTGGGTTAACCTGTGGAGGCTGTGGCGGTTTTAAAAGAGACTTAAACTACATATGAGAAGAGAATCAATAAAGTCAAGTCCTCAGAATGACAGATAACAACCATCAGGTTAAATTATGGTGCCAATTTTTTTTTAAAATATGTGCTTAGTAAATATTGAAAATAATGTTTAAATGTATGCTCTGATAACTGTATATTAGTTGACGCTGAGATTTTTTCTAAATATGTTATACTAACTGCTAAACACGAGAAGTTGCTCCCTTTGCTCTGATACATTTACACTGTGCCTGTGGATAAGCACTTAACACATTAGCACAGAGACCGATAGCTTCACGGTGCACTCTTCTAAAATTACATCACAGCCAAATTGAATTATACGCCCTCGTATTAAAGGGTTCAGAAGGATTCTGCCGGAGATGATGTTGCTTTTTACATCCTGGAATACAACAGAGGAGACAAGTAAGATGTTGAGTAACTGGACAAAACAGCTGCAGGGCAGAAAGTGAGTTTCATTTTGTCTCTCTTTTTGTTTATTCAAGGGCACGCTGACCCAGGGAGGGCTCGTGGTTCCTCTGTGTGTGCGTGTGTGTGTGCGTGCATGTTAATGTTGTGTGTGTAGAGAGGAGGTAATCGCTTTAAATCTATCTAGCGATTGAAGTTGTCCCTGGTCAGCTCCAAACTTGAACATCAAACAGTCGGGTCACCCCTTCACCTTTGCATCATCCTCCTTCCATCATCACCCTTCCTTCTCCTCCCCCTCGTACTCCTCCTCCCCCTCGTACTCCTCCTCCTCCTCCTGTGGTCTGGAGTGTCCTGCTGATAGAGTGGAGATAAGTCCGCCAGACACGAGAGAGAGAGCGCCTGCAGGTGATGATGTTTATGCTGCTATGAAGGCGTTACAGAGCTTCGTGTCTGTGTGTACAGCTGTGCAGCCAGTTGTTCCATCATCACTCTGAAATGAAGTTTGACACAGAGAGATATTTTTACCCCCAAAGTCAGCACTGCAACTCCGCTATACGAGTCACAAGTCTGTCAAACACACCCTGAGGAATTTCACCGAGGAGCAGATAGTGCTGCGAAAGTCTCATATTCTGTAGCGGTGCAGTCCCAAACCAACAAAGATGCGGCTTTACCTCTTTGAAGCTGCTGTGTGTGTCTGTCTGGGTGTGTGTGTGTGTGTGTGTGTGTGTGTGTGCCACGTTCCTCTTTTGCAGCTGCATGTGGTTTGTGTATCTGACAGTGGGTTGTCCCTGTGTGGCAAGTCCTCCTCATTCCTCAACTATCAAAACGCTGTCTAATCACACACACACACACACCACTTTCACTGCACATACTACTTCTTTTGTGTCTTGGTCTAAAAGGAGCCAGATGCAAAGTAATACATGCACATGCTTGTAATATGCATATCAGTGAGCGTATGTGTGTGGATAAAGTGTTTCCTTTGTTCCCGGGTGTTTCTGTGTGCTCGCTGAATGTCTATGGTGCATGAAAGTTTTGTGTGTGTATGCGTCTCTTGGTTACGGGGTTTGTTGTTTTGTCTAAATCTCCAGTCTTGTTTTGTTTTTGGGGGTGCTGACTCAGCGAATATGGAGCACCTAATGGGCTGTGTGCTACAGATCCGGCAGCGTTTATGGGGTCTGTGAGCTTCCCGGGCTCAGATCCACGGCCCAGTCAGCCAACAAGTCTCTGCGTCTGCTGATACCACTTTTAACAAGTCATTCCAGTATGTGTGCGTTGGCAGAGGTCTCCTAGAAACCCAGTCACTATATAGACATCTATAGGTGGACTGCATGGCGTGTACGTGCCCGTTCACACATGTGTACAATATGTATTGACCTTGTCTCTCATTGCCCGTTCCCAGAAGGTTGATGAATAAATAAAGCCGTGACGCCTTCCCAGTGAGCCTGTCTGCTGCTGCAAGACCGAACGACACACACACAAACACGCACACACGTGCACACACACACGGTTATCTCCTCTCTATTTGCAAGGCCATATTTGTTCAGTGGAATAATGTTGGTTTTCTGTAACACCCTGACCCTAGCGTCCAACCTTTTCTGTGCCTCTGCATTCATGCACATTCCTAGATGTGTGTGTATGTGTGCGTGTGCATGTGCTTATGTGTGCACACATGTTAAAGGATGCAGAAAATGCAGCAGTAGCGGCCCAGGTCTGGACGGATAAAAGGTTTTTCTGCTCAGAAAATGCCTTTTTCAGACATAACCTATTATGTGTTATGAGGCACCACAGATGAAAACTAGCCTTTTTTGGTTAATTCTGACATATTTTATGATGTTTTTACAGTCTATGAAGGAAGAATGTGCTCCTGGAGTGGATGAATTAAGTTAGGTTATGTTTGCTGAAGTGGAAAGGAGAAATGAGCCAGGGCAGATTTATTTTTTAAATTAAGACGTAGATCATTTTTTGTAAATGTTCTTTTAATAGATGGATCCAACAATGATGATGATTGGATACATTTTCTAACTTTGGATGACCTTGTTGAACTTTCTGATCCAACCACTTTTGGGTACATCTGACAACATCTTTTACTCGAGCTCAGTTTTTGGAGCATGCAACAGATTTTATTCTTGATGTTCTCGATTCCGGATCTTAAATCACCAAATATAAAACTTCTCTCAGTGTCTCATCTTCAGATTAGATAAAAATGGATTTAAACAGAAAATTGAATGGTGGTGAAGCCCACCCACCTGCTGGCTGTTGCATCACTTCAGCTTTCCCATCTCTTTCCCACTCTGTCTTCCAGAGTTGGTATGGTTTGTTCACAAAGTCACACAGAGTCAGAATCATTAAATTGAGATACATGGATAGATGAGATCAGTTCGGGAAAAACTCTTCATACAAACACCGCTGAGAGCCAAATGTAGAACAGAAGCCATAGGACAAACGTGTTGGTTAAAAAACAAAATGTGTTTGAAAGCCAGTTCTGCTTATATGTATGTTTTTTGCTTAAAAAAACAAAATACAAGATTTTGTCTTACCCAGTGTCTCGTTTCCAGGGATACCGCGTGTTTTGAGTTTTTCACATGCATGGAAATACCAGTAAAGCCCACTGGCTTTGCTTCTTTCAGCTCAGGCTCATTTAGATACTGGAGAGTGCAGAAGCACAACGAAAACATAATCGCGGGGTGTTTTCTACACGAGAAGAATCCACACCAACACGTGCAGAGCAGAGGGAGTGGTCGTTTGGATGAAGTAACTGTTGGGGCTGTAAAGGTCAGAGCTGTGGGGGGTTGGAGGTCACGCTCGACAGTCGGGGCTCAGACAAGGTGTCCAAGCAACCAGGCAGTGGAGGGGCGGGGGGGGGGCTTTACCAATGGTCCTTTGTATGGAGAAGTTTTACAACACATGCTCCGACATTCTGAAGACAAGAACTGTATTTTCCTCCTCCGTTTTAACGCTGTTGCATTGTTTGGTCATCTCTGTCTGCTGCATTTTCATCACATTACATCCTCCAGTTGGCAAAACAAACAAAACAAAACAAAAACCCTGATTTCCAGAGCAGCGTCATGCACAGTCCAGTCATGCGACATGCCATAATGCACTACGTAACAAAACCGAGTAGCGCATTAGGCTGCAGCTTCCTCTGAAACTAACGCATCTTAAAGTGCTCCGTTTATTTTTAGAGATAAATTTTCCATTAAATTACCTAATTCACAGTTCAAAGCTCTACATTTAATCTGCGGGGGTGTTGAAATGGACTCCGTGCTGCTCCTGAAACATTTAGGAGTGTTTGCTTCAGACATGACTTAGTCAGCTTTTGGCGTGAAAGCATCTCTAATGTCTCATTATCGACTTGTTACGTTTTCATGGCTTTGTGTTTGCTAACTTTGGTATGTGTCTTCTCACCAACATGCAGACATTCGCAACTCTGATTAAAACCAGCGTAACTCATATCAATAGCTGCCATGACTCCAAGGGAGCTGAGCTCTTATTTAGTAGCATGAATCACAAAGGAAACAGGTTACGCTTGTTCACGAATTATTTATAACACGCGCCGATGGAATGCGTCAGAAGACAGCTAGTGTTTCTGCAAACACTTTTTCCATATTTGACATTTTCTAAAGGTGTCTTGAAATGACATAGATGTTCAGACTTTCTTCACTCCATCTCTGCGTTGTCTTTGACACTTAGAGCTCACAGATGTTATCCATAAAGCCACGTTTCTCATTTAAAAAGAAAGTTACCACATGTAGTTTGTTGAAAGTGTGCAACTTTGATGTGGCTTTACGGGTTTAAGGTCACAGCGATTCAAGTCAGCTATAAATTCCTTCATGCCCCGTCTGTGTCCCTGTCTGACACTGTCTCAGATGCACAAAACAACTTGTCTCTTTTGAGGTCGGGCTCGCACACATCAAAGCCACGCCAGTAGTCACTTTACGTGCACTTAACTCTTTAAATGTGCTGCGTTTTCTTTTTTGTCAATGTCACGTTTCATACACACACTCTATAATTTTTCCTGTAATGAACAACCTTCCTGCGTAACTACAAAGGACCGTTTTTCCATGACTGCATGGCTCAGGTTGTAATTTATTGTAATCAGAAAAGGCTACAGCTAAACGAAGGTTATATGCATGTATTGAATTACATGCTCATCTTGAGTCACAACGGCAACAATAAAACTACGTAATGTTTCACTCTGTCTTGCACGGGCAAACAGATGAAATAAATATTGTTCAATAGTGCAGCCAAGTTTCTTTGTTGAATAGGATCAACATCTTTTCAACTTTTTTATTGAGGTTATAGACTTGAATCATCACTGGCATCCTGATTGCAGCTTCACTCCTTCTTTATCTTGTCTGGTCACGTAAGAGCTGTAGCGATACACTAATCTTGCGATACGATACACGATATTCGGCTCACGATACGATATATATCGATATTCATCTTACAATACATTTACATCATTTACCGAAAGATTTTAAAGGGACAAAGTGATTTTGGTGACATCATGTGAGTGTTCCAATGACTTAGTTTGAATTAACTGAACTGTAAGCATCAATTACACATTATATGGCTAACAGGCAGCTTGCAAATGCTGGACAAAATGAATAAAAGATTTGTTGAGAAAAATAGTTTCATTTATTTAAACAGTGCAAATTGTTGCTTGGAAGCTTTTAAAGGTGGGACACGGGGGTTTTGAAAGAAGCGTAGAATATCGATACCCACGGCTGAAAAATCGATACTCGATAAAATATCGGTATCTATGGAAGCATCGATAAAATCGCTCGGCTCTAGCTCACGTAGTATCCATAGAGCTCCACATCAGGAGCATAGTGTCTGTCCAGGCTTTTCACTGCTGATCTGTTAGGCTGTATAATGTGTGAACAGTCCCATTTGCTCGCCTCCAAGCCCTGAACACATCGATACGTTTTCATTCCTGACATTAACACCTGTCCTGATCACATGTGATCAGTCAGGTCCCTGCTCTAGAGGCAAATGACCTTGAAGCTGCATTTGGACCAAACAATTCTAAAGAGTTTCCCAGATGACATCCTGGGTGGTCGACCAGTGAAATTAGCATAATAATTTATCCGTTGCATATTGTCTTCAAAAATCCAGGGCTTCACTGTCATGCCACTCCTCTCTTTTGTTCCTTAAATGGAACATTATGTAACAAAACTAATTTTGTTGACATCACGACTAACTCTAAAACTCTGACGTAGCACAACCCCATCTCTTTGCTTTGAACGGCTCAGGTCTTCTGATTTCTCACCCAGTAAGCTGCACAGATCTCCAGGGTAGCGAGACGTCACAGCCCCAAAACCACAGTAGAAGTATCTTTATGTCTACGCAGCTTCACAGCATTATACATTTTCTGTACCTCAGTAACAAGTCGTGTTGTGGAAAGAAATACGGTATCCTGGATGGTCTCTGCAGCTGGTACAACTAATACTTATGTACTTCAGTTGACTACAGTATTAATAGGTTAGACACAAAAACAAAGAGGGGACTGAGTTGAACCATTGTTTAAATCATGTAAAGGTTCCTGCAGTCCAAAAGAACCAAATGTCACATACATTCAGCTGAGACGAGACACCAGTAATCTACTAAAGTTTCTGCTAAATGATTTACATTTGAGTCAACTGCAGGTACAGACGATCACACATTGAAGACCCAACCGAGTAAAAGCTTTTGCATAATTTTAAGGAACATTCAGACCTTTTTCACAGCAGATGTCTTGTGTCATAGCAGAAACTTAACAGGTGAATTAAAGACGTGTGCACTCCACTTGGAGAGAGGTTCTGCTATTGTACGTGCTAGTTTACGCTCTGGAAGCTACTTTAAACCTAATTTATTATACTGTGCATATGCCTTTCATGCTATGACTAATGAAAATGTCACATGAAACCACTAGATTTAACATCAGGAATAGGGATTGAAAAGAGGCACTCAGGTTGTACAGGATGGCCCCGAAGACGTTTTGATCCTTCGGTTCACTGCTCAGCTGCCTTGAGAATGTTTGTATAAAGCTGCCAAAACAGCAGAGAGACATGAGTCTCTGAGAAATATAAATCAAAGGAAGATGTAGTCATGATGGGAGATAAAAAGAGGTGGTGCAGATTGGACGTACAGAGAGATGAGAGCATGTGAATGGAGGAGGGAGCGCAAGAAGAGAGGAAACTAATTTGAAAAAAAAAAAAAAGTAGAGTTGAGTTGGGTGTTAATTCCATGAGGAGAAATAGTCCCTGGTGTGGGAGATGAAGGGAGCTGGAGGAGATGAGTGAAACAGGAAATCTAGGTCTCCATATGTCACTCTCTTATTAAACATTTTCACTGCCTGAGACTTTCTGATCAGACGTATCATTTTCTCTTGACTTGAATTTTCCTAACTGGTCTCTCGTTCAACATCTGCACTAGCGATTGCGTACTGCAGGTAAGCACAGCTGGATTCAGTGGGAGATGACGTGGCCATTAGAGATGCGCGGATGACGTATATTTTAACCCGCAACCGCTTCTTAAAATCTCTATCCGCCCACTATCCATTTGCAGGAACGTTTTTTCACCAATTTTCAAAACCGAACCGACCCGCCATCCTTTTTAATAATATGTAAAATATTTTTTCTTATTATTATTATTTGAGTGCTTCAACCGCAACCCGCCCGAATTTAATTAAAGTATTATTTTTTGACGAGTCATCCGCCCGATATGCGGATTATCCGCTCCGCCCGCGGGTGCGCGGTTCTTCCGCGCATCTCTAGTGGCCATTGAATCGGTAGGTGGCGTTTGGAAGAACTCGAGGAAGCCTCGGAAAGCTCCCTGATTTGTTCTCTCACTCAACCGTGTTCGGCAGATAATTTCTTTGCTGCTCCACAAATGAGTTTCACTATTTGAATTTCATTTTTTCACTTCAGATTTTCCAAAGTGGAATGGTTTCGGTCGTTGAAGTGGCAGATATGAATAAGTTGTTCACGTTTGAGAGGACAATGTCGCTCCACGTCCAAGTGTTCCTGCTCGCATTTGATTCCTTGACTCCAGTGTAGAAACGTATAGACGTCTTTCATGAGCTGTAGCCTAAAAATTACTAGTAACCCCCCCTCACAACGCACTTCTCCACCTCATCATGAAAAACATAGTGCCTCTACTCTACATTCCACTGAAATGCCAACTCCCCTGTAAATGAGAGAGAGGGGTCTGCTGATTATTTTCAGCCAGTGGCAGCTAGCAAACAGGAATGAAGCAGCCTCCAACTGCTGGTTAGTCAGACCTGCCAGCTGAAGAGCCTCGAGGGGAGCTGCTGCTGCTGTGTCACCTTGTTGCAGTGCCTCAAGGCTCTGTCCCAGGGCCCCTCTTTGTTTTTTTTTTAATTTTATTCTATTTTTTCCCTCACTTTCCCTCTAACTGTACATGCCTCCTGTTTGTGGGCCCTCAGGCCATGTTGTCAGGAAGATCAGCAGAGCTGTTGTGAGTTAACCCGGCCGTCTGTGTCTACCAGCATTCCTCTGTTCCATACAGGAGGTGAAAGAATAGAGGAGGAGGCGAGGAGGGAAGTGTGGAAGGAGGTCAGAACAGAGGGATTGAGCAAATTCTTTGACGTGTGCAAGACTTGTCCGCAGGGAGAACCGCGAGCCCTCCTCCCATTCGCCTCAACCCTCCTTGGAGTTTAAACCATTGGATAATCTGTGGAGGAATTCCAGAGGGCAGGAATCCAGGGATTATTCAAACAAACAAAAAAAAAAGAAAGACATAAATGGCAGATGATGGCATTGTAAGGGTTTAGCTGAAATTATTCCTCAGGATTCCTGCTTCGAGATATAAATTTGTGATGGCAGTATGACTGATTTCAACTCTCAAACAAGGTGCTAATTGGCTAAACAATACATTCAACAACTGTAACCAGATGTGCTGGCCAGACTAAACATATTTGTAGAGCTGTTGGAGTGTTGCAATAAACCTCTTCAGAATCAGTTTTCTCAGAGATGGAAATAATTTAACAGCTGTGAATACCCATGTTTCTGGACTCAAAACCTCGAATAACAGCACAGTACTTAAATCCATCTTTAACAATACTTCAGTACCTGTAACAACCTTCAGGTTATTTTAAAAGCCTCTGAGTGATGGACCACACTTGCCTGAAATAAGTCTCCAGTTTTTATTAGGGGTGAGGACCTCGCAATACGATATGTACAATACAATACAATACTATCACGATATTGCGATTAATTGCGATATTCTACCCAGTTAATATCAAAATTAAAAGTAGAGATGAAAAATCAAGTTGCTGTATATGTTCATCAGATGATATTGATCATTCAGAGGACAAATTGAGTCCAAACTATTATTATTAGTGTTTTTGCACATTTAATAAATAAATTAAATTAAATAAATAGAATAAAAATATCCTTAAAAAAAATCGATATTAGGAGCTGAAAAATCGATATTATATTGGGCGGCCAAAAATCGCGATATATTGCCAAATCGATTTTTTTCACACCCCTAGTTTTTATTGTATATTTGGACACTAAACATGTAGTCTAGTTCACTAATCCGAATTAGGTTACGTTAACTTGTTAGTCATCTTGGATCTATAGACGCAGTCTGAAAAGCAATTTTGACGTCTGGGAATTGATGAAGCATTTCTCGATCATTTTGGACAATTTCTAACAGCAATTTGGATAAAAGAAATCAATTGATTTATTGATCGAAATCACACTATGCGGATAAAACAATACTGTATGCATTCCTCTACAAGTTTATGTTCTCTGAGAAATCAAAGCTGTGTACTGGCCCTGTCATGGATGCTGCAGAAAACCCGGTAATCCTCTACGTGGCTCCAGTAATGTACTGCAGGCTGGTGGAGAACAGTGTTTAGAGGGCTGTTAGATTATCTGTACAGGCCTGTGTTATTGTAAACAAGCTGCTTCTGCGGGGCTTAGCTTCTGTCCTATTTAACTGGTCGATAAGCACGTTTGAGCTTTAATTATGTGATGTCTGATATTGCGCCTCCTTACATCATGCATCATGGTATCTTGTTTGTGTTTTGTTAGGCCGTGTGTTATTTTGCGTGCATGTTATGTGTTCGTCCATCTCTGTTTCAGCAGGCTTCTATCTCTGTTTGGATGTCTGAGGACATCATGACTGTGGGTGTATATGTCTGGCAGCAGTAATCGCTGCTGCTCTGTACATTGAGTTCTGTTTGCCTCAGTATATGTGTTTTTCTGTCTGTTACATCAGATTGTATATGGATTTCTTTCTGTTATTTTCACATTTTCTGCTATCCTGTATCCTTCTCTTTGATCTGGATATATAATATGTGTGTGTTTGTGTGTGTATATATATATATATATATATATATATATATATATATATATATATATATATATATATACAGTCATGGAAAAAATTATTAGACCACCCTTGTTTTCTTCAGTTTCTTGTTCATTTTAATGCCTGGTACAACTAAAGGTACATTTGTTTGGACAAACATAACGACAACCACAAAGATTGCTCATAAGAGTTTTATTTAAGAGCTGATATCTTACCATTTTCCATGGTTTTCTTCATTATAACCAAAATCACTTAAGTTTTTACATCAATAGCTATGGCGTTGTACTGCCAAAAACACTGCTTTTATGCATTCAGTGTTTTCTTTTCTGTCTGTTTTAGTCACATGATGACGTTTAGTGGTACCAGGTATTAAAATGAACAAGAAAGTGAAGAAAAAATGGTGGTCTAATAATTTTTTCCATGACTGTATATATAAGACCAACTGATTTTGAAATGCTAAAAATGCTATTATAAGTTTACTTTTAATGAGCTTACTAGTGGATACCATGCATCATGAGGCCAGGCTCTCAGAAAAATTAAGATATTGATTGAATTTCAGAGTTTGGTTGGACACTCAGCTGGCCTCAGCTGTGTTATTAAACCTCATACTAAACCTGACATGTACTGGAAAATACACTCGCACATTTTTGACCAATCTGAACCATCGCTGGAAAAATCTCTTCCAACACTGGTTGTTTGTTGTTGGAGCCATTATAATATCTATTTTTCAGCTCCTTATATCAATTTTTTAGGAAAATTGTTTAATTTTCATATTTAAATTGTTTAAAATCTAAATGTGCAAAAACACCAATAATAAACAATCAATAGCTTGTTTTTGAAGCAAATAGTTTTGACTCAATTTGTCCTCTGAATGATCAATATCATCTGATGAACATATACAGCAACTTGATTTTTCATCTCTACTTTTAATTTTGATATTAACTGGGTAGAATATCGCAATATATCGTGATATTGTGATAATATCATACCGTGACCCATGTATCATGATACATATCGTATTGCGAGGTCCTTGCTAATACTCACCCCTAATAAACAGTCTATTAAAGCACCAAACAATGCGTATAAAGGTAGTTACAAATGCAGTTTGTGAACCTGATTGCCTTTGGCTACTGTGGTTGGTGCTCAAGCATTGACATTTAACATTTGTCATGAAGTTTAATTTCATTTTTTGGGCATCAAATGGCAAGAAAATGAGGAACAATGAGTTTAGACCGCTGTCTCAACCGAATGTCCATGTTGAAGCTCAGTTGTTCAGACGTTGGACGGGCCGAGCTGTTTTCTGATGTGGCAGCTAGATGATGAACATATACAGTGACTTGATTTTTCATCTCTACTTTAAATTTTGATATTAACTGGGTAGAATATCACAATATATCGTGATAATACTGTAGCGGGACCCAGGTATCATGAAACATATCGTATTGCGAGGTCCTTGCCAAAACTCACCTCTAGTCTCGACCAACAAAGAGTCGGTGCTCCTCTTGCTCCGGTTTTTCTGGGCATGAGCCAGAGCTTTGGTAGTCCAGACAGAAAGGACTGGTTCTAAGTCACGTACCGGTTCACTGGAGGCAACACTGGGAGCAGCGCTGGAGCCAACATGGCTGCCAATGTTGCTGCCAGACGTTTCTCTGGTTCTCGTTGGTAAGAAGGGAACAAATCCCTGCATCAGTGGAAATTAGTGTGGAGGCTGTTTATGGAGCAGATTCACTGCCATGTGTTTGGACTGAGTTGATTACCTTTTACAGAGGGGTGTCATGTGACTCAGACCAAGCAGTGCACGTGCAACCTAATACAACAGGAAGTTCAGGCTCTCTGAAGAGCTTCCTCATAGTGCTGCTTTCTAATTTCTAATGTGTTATTGTTGTTTTTTTGTTTTTTTTTTCCCAGGTCAAGCACTGGCCCACCCAGTTAGAGCCCATCACAACCAGTATGTGTTCAGTGGTGGCAGGTAAGATGAACGAGCTTATCGGTTTGTGCGTGCATGTGTGTGTGTGTGTGAGGGTGTGTTTCTCCTCTAATAGATTATCGATGCACTGCTGGGTTGGTTGGCTACAGCAGACAGTGGAAATGGGCCTGGACTCCCCGGAGGAAACAAGATATCTCCAATACAGACACACTCCCAGCAGCGACACACACACACACACAAACACAATATGACTTGCTGGAAAAAGAGGCTGTTTCGCGGGACACTTTGAAGCACATTTTGCACAGCACTTAAACACACACTCGCGTACAATTAGACACACCACACACACACCTGCCGGCCAGCAGCATTCAGCCTGGATGTGAGGATGAAAGGGAGAGGAGAGGAAGGGAGGTGGAGGACAAAGAATGAGAGCAGATAAAGAGGAAAAGGAGGAGCGTGGATAAGGAATGACAGCCAACTCTTCCGTCTCTCCTCCCTTCTTCCCTCCCTCCGTCCTTTATGAACAGATGGGTGAGGTATCAGATTTTAATGAAAGCCAAAAAAGGAGAAATGAGACGGATGCACGAGCGCTCGCTGACAGTCACACTCGGCTGCACACCTTGACTCCACCAGACAGATACAATCCTTTGCATCCATTGTTGCTCCCTCTTACCTCATTCCCTCCTGTCACATTTACATATGTACATGCGTGTGTGTGTGTGTGTGTCTGGTGGTCCGGACCAGTCGGGTCAGACGGGTTCGGCGGTAGACTGCTGGCTGAATCTAGTAATGTTGATCTTTCCTGGACAGACGCAGCAACGTGTGAGCGAGCTGGAGGCAGGTGATGCTCCAGATGAATGGAGAGAGATAATGCATGATGAAGAAAAAGAAGGATGTGCGGGGGGGGGGGGCACTTTGATGCAGAGGGAGAAGGGCAAATGCAGACATGGTGAAAACTGTTAATGTCTCTGCAGCTAGTCCTGAATTTACTTTATGTAACCAAACAGCCCTACTTGTCCTTAGAACCGAGGTGATCTGTGTCATGAGGTGACAGATCTTTAAACTCCTCTCTTAGGTTTTGTCAGCCTCAAATGAAAGTGATGATGAAATCGTTTGACACTCAAGAACACTGCCACCCTGATGTGTTGTAACATGGGTGTGTTAAACTTTAACACTCAGCTCAGACATCACACAACAAAGGTACTAAAATAACTGCTGAGCAAAAGCAGCGTCGTTGAGTAGAAATAATGCTGCATTTTTTTTTTGTTTTTTTTTAACAATATGTATCATAGATGCCCTGGATTTGGGGATAACATCTGTTGGATAGAAATTGCAGGGAGTGGATCATGATTTAAAAGCAAAAATGAACATGTGCAGCTGGCAATTTTATAGCTCTGACACTAGAATTACTGGAAATACTAGAGTGGTGCCTCGGTGCTGGAAGTCCTAGCAGGAGCCACTGATGCTCCACACCTGTGTGGCGGGATTGCTGGTTTTTGTGTTGATGTGAGTACCGTACATAACCAGCAGGTCCAGTTAAAAGCACTAATCATCCACAGGCAAGAATATGACCCAGTGGCTCTTATCAGCATGCACATTCCTATTGCATAAATCCCTGCTCGCTGCTCCGTTCACACATCACTTGTTAAAATCTATGTGGTTATTACAAGGTAGCTGAGTGGATAATCGATGGAGGAAGTCCAGACAACGCTCTCACATGCAGCCGCTCCAGAACCAGTCGTTGTATGTATCAATCAGCTCCAACCACCACTGATAGGAACGAGCATGTTCTGAGATTCAGCGAGGCTGCTGCGCTCATGATGATCATGATTTCCTTATTCACATCCTGAGATAGGAGTGGTCGCTACTGGACCAGTTCTGAATTACCGGGGTATGTCCACATTGATGCGTTTTTAATTTGAAAGATAAAACTCTGGTTATGCCTGGCGTCGGTGCCAGGCATAACCAGAGTTTAGTATAAGTAATAATATGATTTAGCAGCAAGGAGGATGATGAGTTCTCTGTTAGCATTAGCTCTGGTCCATAGATCTGTCCCACACCAGAGCTATGTTAACATCAGACAGTCGCAGTATTGTATTAATATAATTAATAAAGTGACGTTAACATCACTAGCCTCACCTTATACCTAACAAAATAAATATCCAGGGCCATATATATATTTGTAGACCACGAAGCAGGCTTATAGGTGGCTAGTGAGCTAGCCGGAATGCTAACGGAGAGATGTTTCACTCATCACCCTCCCTGCTGCTAAATCATATTACTTTTACTAAACGGCGGTTAAATCAATCATCTAATAAACAAAGCTAACTTACCTTGGAGTAAATGTAGGTGTGTTTTGTAACTTTCCCCACGTTCAGTTGATTGTGTGGACGGACACAACTTAACCCACAGCCTGCATTCTCCAGCGTTTGTTTTGGTTTGGGAAAGAGAATAAAAATGTTCCTCCAAACGTTCTGGACACCTCGAGTCACTGTTGCAGGTCCCCGACAGCAATATTTCACCATGGCGTTGTTATAGTATAATATTAACACTGATGATACACATCGGAAAAATAGGGAATTAACACAGTCCATAACGCAGGAGCAGCAAGTTTGTCCGACCTAGCAACAGTAACTAGGGAGGGGGCAACGCTCACCGAAAGGTCAATTTAACTGTTTCAGTTTGTACATGTCACTCTTGAGGTCAAAAATGTAAACATTTGAAAACAGTCGCACCAAATCATGTCCTGATTTGTGTCCCTCCGTCATACGTATCCGCCCCTGATTGGTCAGCCTTACATCACATGACCGTCACCAGTAGATAAAGACAGTGTTGATGGAACAGCATGTTGCTGATTGTTGTGGCGTATTTTCATCCGTGCAGACTTGTGGGACAGATTTATCACTAAAACTACTTCAAATTAACTTCGTTAATGTGGAAAAAAACTAGTTCCAGTGTTTCTCGTGATATTTGAGAGGTGTAAAAAGGTAGGTGGGTGCCAGAGGAGATGGAGCCCAAACCGGTGTTAATTGAATGCAGCTGTACCTTGTTAAACATTAATTGGCAATTAATCAGCTCACCCACACCCCTCAGTTGAATATATCTTAATGTCTTCTAAAAGGAGGGGAGAGGAGGGGAATAGAGTAAATTATTCAGAAAAGCACAGGGGAAGCCTGTTCCAGCAAAGAGCCTCCTTTTCCTCCCTTATTCGCCCCTTCATCTCTTCACCCATCTTCTCCCTCCGTCTCTCCATTCAGCCCATTGATCTGGTTTTCTGCCTTTATCTCCACTTCCTTCCCCTCATGTAGTTCATCCAGAGATGGCAGGAGAGGGAATTAGCAAGAGGAGTGACGATAAAGAGGAAGTGCCAGAGGGGGAACATGGTGGGGGAGGAAGCGTCCTTCAGCAGGAGAGCAGAAATATGAGGGTTCAGGTTCGCAGGGCTACAGTAGCACTCAGTCGTTAGTCCTGCTTTAGGTTTCACGCTGGAACCAGTAGACATCCAGAGAAGATCTGCCTGTAGAGATGCACACGTCTGTTGCTGAGATAATGCAGTGAAAACGTTCAGCAAATGAAGCAAAAGGTGGAAAAAAGGCTACAGTGTTGATGTTGGCTGATGATTTGTGACGTCCATGACAACCTGTGAGTTACACAGACACATCTTTCATGACATCCAAACTCATGAGAATTATTGTTTTTTTAAAGGCATGTAAAAACCACACAGTTTGGAGGGGCACAATGAGTCTTTTTAATACAGTCTCCGCTTGTCAGCAGGGTTTTCACTCTGGCGGCCGTGAATGTCACTCACAGTAATGCTTCTGTTTACGTTGGCTGTCAAACGGAAGACGACAAGCTGAAGACGTCAGTCAGCTTTTAATTGAGCCATGGCGAGACAAAGGCAGCCTGCCAGACGTCTGGTTCCAACCTGGCCACCGTGCTGGTACAGTAGCCACGACAGATGACCTGGACGGTGGACTGATGGTGCTCTGAGTTGTGCTAACGGCAGCATCAGGTCAGTGTGATGAGGATTCAATGAGACGCTACCTGCCAGCACGCTTTCAAGCTACAGTTTCAACCTGCGCAGTCGTTCAGCTCACATGACTCGCTGTTTCACACTACATTACTGGTTGCTGACGGAGAATCACACGCTACTGGATCTGACACCGACTCAGTCGACCAGCTGCTCTCTAAAACCACATTTTAAAATGAGTAAAAGCTACTACCAACATGCTTTCTGCAGCGCTGAGATTCAAATGCTGGTTGCAATCTTCTCCTGAAGTTCTGGAGCCCCTGAAGTGGTGCATAGATGTTAGAAA
This sequence comes from Hirundichthys speculiger, assembly GCA_018398805.1. Taxonomy (NCBI): domain Eukaryota; kingdom Metazoa; phylum Chordata; class Actinopteri; order Beloniformes; family Exocoetidae; genus Hirundichthys; species Hirundichthys speculiger. The sequence goes on along the minus strand of JAGFBZ010000610.1, from coordinate 282,393 downwards.
TAAAACACCGCAGGTGGATCCTCATGTCTTTAACCGGCTGAACCAAGGTGGATTTTTTTTTCTGGCCGTAGTGATCAGGACCAGCTCGGTCACTGAGCATCAACCCTCTGCTCTCCTTCCTCATTTATCCTGAATTTTTACTGAACCACACACGATGTAGATGGTCTAATTTAAATACTTGAGTGTTTTTTTATGATCTGACCACTCAGTGAGCAGAGAATGACTTGGATCAAACACATTGCAGAGTAATGCCAGCAGCAGATTTAATCAGCCACACTGGAGTATAAAGTAAGTGATCACAGAGGAAGTTCAGCTCCAGACAAACTTGTCCTCTGGGTTGGTTGAAGCAGCTGCCATTTGGTTTAAAATATCCTCTGAGGGTTGTGGGGAGCTCCTGAAGAGCTAGATACCACTTTGAACCTTTTATTTGTTAGTTTTTTTATTTGTGTATGTGAGTGAATGAGTCTTTCAGCAGCTCTCTGTGGCTGTGGTTAGTTGGATGTACAAGGACATCGATGGAACGGACCCCTAACAAGAAGAAATGACCATAAAGCCAAGGATATATTCATTAGGGCTGTAGCGATTACACTAACCTCGAGATACGATACGATACACCATATCCGGCTCACGATACGTTATATATCGAAATATATATCATTTTCCGAAAGATTTTAAAGGGACAAAGTGATTTTGGTGACATCTTGTGAGTGTTCCAATGACTTTGTTTTGAATTAGTTGAACTGAAAGCATCAATTACACATTATATGGCTGACAGGCAGCTTGCAAATGCTGGACAAAATGAATAAAAGATTTGTTGCGAAAAATAGTTTCATTTATTTAAACAGTGCAAATTGTTGCTTTCAAGCTTTTAAAGGTGGGACACGGGGGTTTTGGAAGAAGCTTAGAATATCTATCACCCTTGGCTGAAAAATCGATACTCTCTGGGGAAATAAAATATCAATATGTATTGCAGAATCGATAAAGTCGCACACCTCTAATATTCATCCATTTGTCTTCCACCCTCTGGCTGGTCATAAAGTCATTTCCTATCAGTGCAAATGCAACAAAAGAAAAAGTCTGTGAAGGTACGTTTTCCTCGGGTGAGCTCCTTAGTCCCTGTAGCCTTACAATTATTTGATCCAAATTTGCTTAATAAGCCAAACAAATATTTATATGAACTACAGCTGTCCAGCGTTTCAAGAGAAGAGGTGGTGCTAGAAAGATTATTGTCAATGTACTGATGAAAGGTGGGAACTAGTAGTTTAAAATAAGAGAAAAAGCAAGGAAAGGGTTTCAGATGTGGATCTGACAAACACCTGAACCGGACTGGTGAACCAAGTGATTTCACATTCACTGTTCTGGAAACAGTGTCCCGAACTGTGTTTGCTATCGAAGTTTCTATCCAGCAGAAGTATCTACAGGCCCGTTTATGTTCCTGCTGAGGAGGAGTTTGAAGACTTAGGGTGTGTGTGTTTGCAGTAAAGCCAGTCTGTACTGCAGATCCAGCGCGTCAGGGCGCTCAGTCCAGTGCTGCAGGCTCTTATATAACCGGACTGATTACAGCAACAAGGATAACCTGCCGACACACTTTCTTTTTGTTACGCCTTCCCTCGATCTGTCAGCGTCTCATCCCGCTCACGTCGTCTTCCTCTGCCCCACATTTAGTCTATTTCCATCTCGCTCGATTAAATGCTCTCTAAAACGCTTTGTTTTCCCTCCGTCTCCTCTCATTATCTAGTGTTTTCCTTTCTCTTTGCTCTCTTTATTCATGCCATTTTGGCTGCAGCCCAAAATTCCCAGCTATTTCTCACTCTTTCTCCTGCACCTCGACATCCTTTTTGTTCTCTCTATCAGTCGCCATCTATCTTCTCTCTCTAAGTCTCTCTCTCTCTCTGGGATCCAGCTCAAGTATTACAAATGCTATTTCGTATTGGCTCGGGGCCAAATCAGCAGAGTAATAAATCAATATTGTGAGGGAATTATGTAACGTGCCGCCGTGGTGACTGGCTCGTCTCTCCTCCTCCCTCCTGGTTTGTCCACACCTTGGCCTTTGTCACTGACGTCCCTCGTTTCACTTCCTGCTGATTATATTCTTCCTCCTGATATTAAAAACATAGATTGTCTCTTGGCAGATGCTGACATCACTATTCACCCGTTGAAAATGACAGTAGAATCATCGCAGAAACACAATAATGCAAACGTGATAACGAGAACTGTAATGAAACAATCAAGGCAGGTTTTAGCTGTTCCTCGTTTGCGCTGATTCATCTGTTGTTTCGCAGCCGGTAATCACAGAACACAAGAAATGAAAAATTGACAAACTATTGGCTGCTTTTTGCACTCTGACCCGCTCCAACGTTGGAGCGCGACCTCAAATCTCACCTGGAGACACGTAGCTGTTGCCAAGTGGTGTTTGAGCGGGAATGCTTTTTTCGTGGCTTTTGCGTGAAGTGAGGTTAGGACAAACGTACTCCTTAACTCCAAAACTGTCTTCTAACTGAACATGGTCCCAGTGGGTCAACGGCTCAGTCGCCATCTCGTAATCAGGAGTCTTGAAGTCGTGGCGTCCAGACTACCTGACTGGTCATTGAGTCACACAACACAGTCTGACAAGAGATCTCCTAAATCCGCTGTTTAGGGATAGCGGGTAGCGGGAGGGGCGTTCCCCCGCTAAGAACGCAATCTTCCACCTTGCTAAAACCTGCTATCCCACCTGAGCTAGCCACTATATTATGTATAGGAGTGGTTTGGGCGTTCCACCTGTTAAACCAATCAGTGCGTCAACAGCCATTGCCTTTAAGAGCAGGTTGCGCTAACCGCTAACTGCTATGGAGCGTCTTTTCATCCAGATCAGAGCAGCTCTCATGTTCAGCTCGTCTGGGACTCTGCTGTAGAGCTTCCTCCTCTTCCTTCCTCCTCCTCCTCTTCACTGATATATACATAAAAATATATTTTTACACAGACAATTCCTATCAGCTACTTGAAAGTCCCAGATAGTCGGTGTCCTCCCAGTAAACACGCTCTGGTCGTCTGTTGTTTAACTGGCGTGCAAGCCGTTTAAGAGAATCTCTGCTATTTTCTCAGGGGTTCAACTGAGGGCAAATCACGCTTTTTATACAAGAGTTAATTCGAGAGGTAGAGCTGTTTGTGCACGTCCACATGTGACCAGGTGGACGCACATTGATGCCATTTGGACGCGCAGACAAACTCGGTATCTTGCGAGTTTGTGGAAAGGGCAAAAGACACGCCCATTGCCACACCTATAAAGTGAGTAAGAGAGTCGGCATAATGGGTAGCAGCTTTAGGGAGTGGAAGATTGCATTAGCGGTTAGCGGAGGTTCCTATACCCGCAATTTGCGGCTAGCAGCTAGCTGGAAGTGTACGATCGGTGCCTTGGTCACCCAGCTGATAAAGTGCCCGGGAGAAATGAGATTTAATCATGTGAAAACACAGGTTATTTGAAATAAACCGAGGGAAGAACCAGGTAGTGTGAGCTGTTTGTACTGTGATTTGTTCAGAACATCAATGGGGGGGGAATAAGACGAAGAAGGAATGTGGACAGAAGGCGTTGTTGGAGCTGAAGATACCCTGACAGGGCAGAACTCACTGAAACAGTGAGGCCATCTTTTCTGTTGCAGTGACGGAAATGTGCTGAACAGTATAATCTCTACGAACACGCGTGTTGATTCCAACATCTGTATCTGCTCTGTCCATCAGCAACACTGGTGAACCAGGAGATGCAATGAAATGAAGCCTCCACAGATGCATTCCTCCCTCGACTGCTGCTCTTATGGAGCTTTGCATTCAGTATTTGTCTCTCAGTATGTCCTCACTAATCTGGTAATGCAGTCTGCAGCTGTCTCCTGGTGCTTCTGTATAGAGAGGCAGGGCTGCATCTACAGAGGAGTCAGAGAGTGCACTAATAGGATTTATATTTCCTCCAGACTGTGCCCTGCTATAAACGTATAGGTTTTTTTTTGTCTTTTTTTTTTTTCCCTCCGTGCCTGCTGCATTTTCCATAACATCACCCCGACCCACCCCATCACTGCACTTCCACTTGCCCAACTTTCCAGCTGTACTTTTTCTCTCCTCTGTGGAATTTCAACTTCCTGCACGTGGCTGGTGCTCAGAATGGCATTGTGTGTGTGCGTTGTGTGTGTGTGTGTGCGCACTGGTTCAGTTGTGTGTGCCTAGACGTGAGCTGTAGGAAACATCTCCCAGTGAAGGAAAGAAAAAAAAAATTAAATGTGCCTTTTGTGTTTTGTGTGCGATCAGAGCATTTATTCCTCCTCCCAACCTGAACGAACTCAAACAACTGCGCTTATTACAAATGTTCTACACACACATTCATTCAAAACAACAAAAGGATTCATAATTTTGTGACATTAAACCTTTTTGGTTCATCATTGATGTTCTCAGAGTCGGACTGGAACCAGGTACCACCAGAGCACCTCATAGTTCAGCCTAGTCCGATAGTCGTCCTACCTTTAAGATCCTCAACATCTGGAACAGGCGACTGTCGGTGTGTCGCTGTGGTAACGGAGAAAACGCTTGTCATGTAAAATGGATTACTATGGAAGTATTTCTGTGCCACCTGAGTTTGAATATGAATTTTTAAGATTGAAATTTTTCAGCATCAAAATCAGACTTTGAATTTTAAAAAAACATCAGATTTCTAGCACTGAATTTTTTTTTGCCTCTGAATTTTATTTTGTTAAAATAAATTCAGTGTTAAAAAAAAATTGTTGTCTTAAAATATTCAGTTTTTCCAAATTCAACATGTAAAGAAATTCAACACCCCAAAAAATTCAGTGTAAAAAAAATTCAACCTCAAAAAATTCAGTGTAAAAAGAACCAGACTCAACATCCGGGTCACCAGGGAGAAGCAATCGATCCCTGTCTCAATTCAGCCAACGTCCAGCCAATCACGTTACGCTCCATTGGTCATGTGACACCCACCCAGATAGTAATCACCTGAGTTTGCTGCCATGGCCGACCGGTCCGTCTTACTATCTGGGTGGGTAGTAATTTTTTTACACTGAATTTTTTGAGGTTGAATTTTTTTACACTGTTTTTTTTTTTTTTTTTTTTTAGAAATTGATTTTTTTTTTACACAGAATTTTTTTGAGATGTTGATTTTTTTTTTTTTTTACACTGAATTTTTTGGGGTGTTGTATTTCTTTGCGTGTTGAATTTTGAAAAACTGAATATTTTAAGACAACAATTTTTTTAAACACTGAATTTATTTTAACAAAATACAATTCAGAGGCAAAAAAAAATTCAGTGCTAGAAATCTGATGTTTTTTAAAATTCAAAGTCTGATTTTAATGCTGAAAATTTTCAATCTTAAAAATTCGTATTCAAACTCAGATGGCACAGAAATACTTCCATAATTACTTAACACCAACGTTCATGTTATCTTATATCTGATTGTGCAGAACTCATATCGACGGTAACAAAACCCAGCGGTCGCATGGACGACTAGCCAAAACCTCGCTGCGGAGCTCGCGGTAGAGCTGTTGACGTATATGCCTGAGGAGAAATGGACCAAGTCTTGGAAAGCTTAAAACGATCCTTTTAGGTTATAAATAGACCAGAAAGTACACAGCTGAATCATAAAGCATCTCTGCAAAGCAAATTGATTTACATTTGCACAAAGGAATTTCTGCTGTTTTCAGCTCAGAGCGCTGCTGTACATGTGGAGGTTGCGTTGTCCAAAAACGTACTCTTGTTTGGTTTCTTGATGGGTCGCTCTTGTTTTCTCTTAAATAATTTCTTTTGAGTCTCTTGGTGGTCTCTGGCGGGTGAGTGTCGTCGCTGATGTGACATGGAGCCGTAAAAAGAGACGAGAGACGTCCAGGAAGTTGAGTTGATGGGAGACCATGAGAGTTGCACAGATGTTCCCAAGCAATAATAAAATATTCCTTAAAATGAAATTGAACCATTGGTGTTTAACATTTAAAGAAAAGCCCTTGATGTTTTGATTAGCGGCAGAAATGATCGCTAAATGCCAGAAGAGGGAAACAAACTCATATTACAGAACATGTTGGTGGTGAACCTGAAGCCATTGTTCTCGGCGCCACATGTGAAGCCGGTTTTTATGCTGCTTATCACCGGCTTCGCACATCTGTCAGGCGTGAAGATGTCAGCGTTGTAAACTCACATCTGCAGGGCAACACATACTGCAGAGTTTTACGACCTCAGTCGGGGCTTATCCGCATCTACGTATTGATTTTTGCTTCTCTTTTTTTTTTTTTTTTTTTAATTTAATCATCTACAGTACTGTAGGTCGTCTCCATCGGTCCTGCATCACACTAATGAAGAAGAGAAATGGAGGTAGAGAGCGAACACAGAGGCTCCTTCTGCTCTCCAATCCCATCTGTTTGACTGAGAGGGAGGGAGGGAGGAGAGAGAAGGTGAGGGGGGGGGGGGGGGCAGACGAATGAGAACGAGGCCAGATCAGGCGGAGGGATGGATGGGGGGAGTGGATGGGGGAGGGAGGTGCTGTTTAGAGAAAGGCAGGGAGTGAAAAAAGAATCGGAGGGAGGCAAGCTGGGGGGTTGGGCTCCGAGCTTGTGCATGTGAGAGAGGGAGGGAGAGAAAGAGAGGGAGAGAGAGAGAGAGAGAGAGAGAGAGAGAGAAGGCAGCAGCAGCGAATGTGTGTTGTATATGTCTGCGTTTGTGCGCGTGTGTGCACTCGCTCTGTTCCTTTCCTTTCTTTGTTTGACTACTGAGAGAGAGGAAAAAAGAGACAGAATATAGGGAGACTGAAAGAGGGTAAGGAAGAGAAACACAGACAGAGGAGGAGAAGAGGAGGAGGAGGAGGATCTTAAACCACAGTCACTTTAATTTTTTTTATTTTTTTTTTTTAGAGAGGAGAATAGAGGCGAAGAGGATTTCTATTTTGGTCTGTTTTTTTTTTTAAATTTCCCCCTGAGTGCTGCCTCGCAGGCTGTAGAATAAGAAAAATATATAAACAACCAGAACAACAGTGGCGCACGCTTGTGACACCAGTATCATATTCAGGAGCGGCGACTGTTTTGTGTGCTGCTCAGAGCGTGTGTGTGTGTGTGTGTGTGTGTGTGTGTGTGTGTGTGTGTGTGCTGAGGCGGTGGGGGAGGCAGCCGTGCAGTTTAAAGGGAAAACACAAAGCTGGGAGCGCAGGCAGGCAAGGCAGCAGGAAAGGAGAGGAGAGGAGAGGAGAGGAGAGGAGAGGTTGTGGGAATCTGCTGAGCTGGCTGATACTCTAATCAACAAGCCTCTTTTGGATTTTACCAGCCGAGCCGGCTCCGTGGGTCCGAGCCTGAGCCCTGCCACGGTAAGATGAGCTTCCTATCCTCAACTCTCTCAGCTGTTTGTTCGCTACCAGTCTGCAGACAAAAGCAGGAGAAAGTTGCTGTGTGTGTGTGTGTGTGTGTGTGTGTGCAGAGAGAGAGGAGCTAAGCTAAAGGCTGAAGCTAAGGCTAAAAGGTGTGAGGAATGCAGCACAAAGGGAGCTTGTGTGCTCCAGCTGAGGCTGTGTGTGTGTGTTAGTGTGTGTGTGTTTGTGTGCGTGTGGAGGAGCTTGAATGTTTATGTCTCGGGGCGACCCAAAGTTTTCTGGATACCCAGAAATAGACCAGTCCAGGACCTCATAGTTCCCCTTAGGAAGAGAGAAAGGTCCTGTTTTAGCTGTTTGTGGAGACACTGAATGCTCTCATCCTGTAATCATTTTACTAAGTGACTCCTGGAGCTACAATGAAAATATTCAAACTGTTGGGGGGGTAAATAAATTGACTTCTTTTCACCTTCACTTTTCACCCCATGCTGGTTTGAATGCCAGTTTGCCACAAAGGGTCTTTATCTTTCTTTCCCTGCTATTGTTTTTTTTTTATATATATATATATATCTGCACCCATCACACTCGTCTCTTTATTTCTCTGTCATTAAATAAGCAGGTGACTGTACTGAACGTGTGTCTTGTGACTTTACTGTTCAGCAGTAAAGTCGGTGTCTATCAGTTACACTCGGATAAACACGTCATCAGTCCAACACGGCGTTCAGCAGCACAAAGTTTACGTTGTCCTGTGGAGAGAGAGAGAGCCGTGGTCACAGAGGCTCGTTCACCAGTCTTGTCTGTGGTTAGCACCCGTTTTGTATGTGTGTGTGTGTGTGCGCGTGCGTGTGTGTGTGTTACGTAGATATTAAAGAGCTCGTAGGGCCGGCTTTCTGTGTGTGCACGCTCCTCCCCTGTGTGAGTGTGTGAGAAACTCAACACTTGTGCCAGCGTCTGCCTGACGCTTATATTGGTGTCAGTGTGTGACTGTGTGTGCGTGTGTGTGTGTGTGGGGGGGGGTTGTCTGTCCTAATTAAGTCCGAGCCCCCCTGTGTTCAACCAATACAAACATTCTCAGAATAAAGCCCTTCTAGAAAGACATCTCATGCGTACAACTGTAAACTGATCCCTACAGTACTACTCTCTCTCTCTCTCTCTCTCTCTCTCTATATATATATATATATATATATATATATATATATACATATATATATATATATATATATATCACTCAAAAAAATCCCTTTAACGCTTCCATTTTGCTTCTTCACAAGTTCATTTCCAGTGGAAGTAGAGCATCCTCTACTCACTAAATATTTTCATTTTATTTCATTTTCTTAACCTTCTTCTCCGCCACTTCCTGTCCGGCTGCGATTATCCAATCACAGCGGTTCAGCTGGGTTCGTCTGCTGTGGGCTGCAGTACATCATAGCGGCGCAACTCCGTCTGACACAGCCCGGCCCAATTAGGAAACGCTGTTTACAGGACGTGGCCGGGGCTAATGCTGCGTTAATCTGTTTATACTGGACTGCTGCGCCCCACACAGAGTAAACAGAACGGCGTATTACAACAGAATGTGAAGTATTATATCGAGAATTATACACGACATTGCTGCTGTAGAAAACTTGTTCTTGCATGGTCTGGTTTTTAACTGGGTTCTGCACATTTGAAGTGAAGCAGTTCGCTCTATAAAAGATGCGCTGGATCATGTTGGAACCATTTAAATTATAAATGGTAGAATTTAAGAGAGAGAGGATTCAATAGAGTGGATGTTGTTGAATTTTGGAAAGAATGTCTTTATTTAAGAACAATTTCTATGTTGCAGTGAATAAAAAAATCGCAGGAGAGTGTGCAAATAATTGGTAAAATAGTTTTTAATATTCACCATATCAGACATGGCAGAAAATCATCATCTGTTGGACTGATTTCTGATTTTCTTAAATGCCTCACCTGCCTATTTTGGTGCCTATTTTGCTTTACTTTTCCAAAAACGATATCATCAGCTGCAGAGTGAAAGATAGCAGAGGCTGCAGGCTGAGCGCTCAGTTAGATTTATCTTTACCTTCTTAGGCATGACTTATGGTTTTACGTAGCATCTTAGCATGTAGCCTACGTAGAGGACGGACGTTGTCATTGACATTTATACTCCTGTGTTGTCATCTGTGTCACTGTAATTACACCACCAAAGGCTAGGTGGCATTGCAGTGTTCTTTTCTGCAGCGCCTGTAGCTCGCAGTGCTGAGCTAGCTTTTGTTTACTTCCTTCAAGTAGCTCAGACATGGCAACAGAGCAAATGAAGCTTATTTTATGTGAGTTCCAGTTCATAAATGTTGTGTCGATGTCATTTTTACTGACATTGCAGCAATCTATCTTCCTACCTCCGCATGAAAATAAGTAGCAGTAGCAGGAAATACAAAGACGAACAATGCTACCAAGTGGAGCAGTCACATTTGTTGCTGTTCAGATTAACCCACTGTGCATTAGTTGCACGTAAGGTTACGGCATCGCTCACAGCCTCAGGCTATACGTCATCAGTTCAACGCTGAAGCACCAACCAAGCTTTAGCCTTTGTTAGCTACATATCTGCAGGTAATATGTAGCTAACATATCTGTTAGCTACATATTAGCCTTTGTTAGCTACATATCATTGGGCAACTTTTTTTTTTTACCTTACAGACCGTTCAGATTTCTGTATTCAAAGTGGAAAAACTTCACATCAAAGACATGCTTCCTGTTAACTATGTCATCATTATGTCTAAGTGATATGATAGTTTTTTTTTTTTTTTTTAACTAATTTGATCTGAATTTGACCTGATTTATTGGGACAAAAATCATCTGATTGCTGATCAGAACCAGTTTCTATCAGCAGCCAAACAATCGGTGCACGTGGAATTTTATTTTTGTGCCTGAAATTTGGTTTGCGTTAAGAAGTTATCATCTTCCTTGCACATTTAAACTTCAACATGGTCACCAAAGGAAAGGTTTGCTGTTGTACGTTTCTGGAAACCTTGAATATGTAAAAGGGTCCTTCTACGCCAGGATTTGGCTACCAAACATGTCTTCCCTTGTCTTTTCAGATGGTTCTGTTGGACCCTGCCCGTGGTTTTTGTCTCACGTAGAAGCATAAATCGACTGAACAATTCGATGTGTTAGTTTAAATTCAGTCACAGCGTTTTGAGTGCAAATACATTAAAACCCATCTGAGCATCATGCAATAGTCATGTTTCCATCAGCGCTGCCCTTTCTGCAGCCATGACTTAGAGAAGGTTGAGGAAAAGGCCAAAATTAAAGCTTTTAAACCCATCAGAGGTGGTCTTTGTTTTTTCAGGCACAGATGTGAGCTGATGTTCAACAGAGCAAACGTGTTCATGTTTTAAACGCTGCTGGAGCAGTTTCACTAAAACCTTCATGGCAGTATGAGAGGCTTCAACCGTCTGTATCTGTGCTTTACACCCGCTTCACATGTCTGTTTATTTGTGGAAATAGAGTTGAAAACACAACAGATAAAATCTAATATTTCTAAACACTTAATCATGCATACAAATACACGCCTGTGCATTATCACTGATTTGTTTTGGGGTTTTTTTTAACCCTTAAAAGCTGCTGCAGACTCTTCACAGTTGTTCTGCAGAACCTGGTGTTTTAATAATATCGTGTAATAATAAAAGTGATGCTTTCTTTAGTTTAATAGTAATGTGCTCTAATAGTCCCAATAAAAGTCCACTCAGATTCCTCGGCTTCGCACGAGGCTGTTTGTCTGTAAGCTCCGGTTTTGCATAGTCATTAATTGGGGGAGGGGCCAACCCTGCCCAGCTGTAGGCCAGCGTGTGTGACCTCCCCCCCCATGACCACCATGCTCCTGCACTCCTCTGCAGATGTGCACAAACACACACATGCAGACGAGATGGAGAGAACATGGTTGGCTGATTGGATTTGTGTGTGTGTGTGTGTGTGCTGCACTTCTCTGTGCCCCTCCTCAGCCCCAGGGCAGCCCCCCCCCCCCCCCCCCACCAACACACGTACATGCACACACACACACGCAAACAACTGAGGAGATTGTGCATTCATTGGACTGGAGGCTGAGACGGCGAGGGGGGTGGTGGTGGTGGTGGTGGGGGGTGATTGAGTGTGCTGCCTGAAGAAGAAAAAGGGAGGCGGAAAGAAGAGAGAAAGAAGAGGGGGAGGGGTGGGCTGCCTTGCGTTTAAAAACAGGGAAAAGAGGGGGGGGGGGGGGAGCAGACAAGCAGGAGAGGAGGTGAGGGGGGGGGGGGGGGGGGGGTGGAGGTGAGGGGGGCACGGCTGGGTGGCTGGCGCCGCGACTGGGTTGTGTCTGGAGAGAGGGACTAATAACGGGTCACGCTGGACCGGTAATCCCAGACAGGCTCATCTGAATAAATACGTTGTAGCGACTCACCTTCACACCAGAGCTGTGATGTCACTGAGTCAGGTGGGAGAAGCTGCGTCCTCATCAGGTGATGACGTGACGTACTTTACTATTAAAAGCTGGAAGGAAAGTTCAGTTCAGAGCGTCACAATCTTAAACTTGTGAAGGAGCTAAGAAGAGAGTGTATATATTTAAATAACTATTACTAGCTCTATTTATGAGTCGAGGCTAATGCAACTGCCGTTTGTGCTTCTTGAAAGAATATGCTTTTATGAGCTCATTGTATATGTAGCATTTTAGCTAGTTCCTTAAGGATCATGGCTCTTTTTCTCATCTTGACAGAAAACAGCATGGGAAGTTTCAACATTATAAATAATTCAGTGCGAATTTTATTCCATGGGAAGTTTGATGACGCTTATATTCCTCCCGCTGGGCTTGTTTTCAAAACAAAGTTTCAAAATGGCGGCACGCAAGTAAACGGTGGTTCAAGAGCAGAGACGATTTATTTAATAAATAGCTTGGAGGAACTGGAAATAATTAAAAGAACAGATGGCAGGAAACATTAATAATTGTGAGCTTTTCAAAGTTGTAGCGGCTAGGCTAAATGAAGGAGGTTTCGCAGATAGAGACGCCACCCAGGTAAAAAATAAGTGGAATGTTGTTGCTAACCGAGTTAGCTAAGTTTGTTTTCTTCCGGTAGATGTAAAGATGTCCGCCCCCCACCCATCCAATCAGAACCCTTCCCAACCCCCAGACCTAAAGCGGAGTTGGATAAAGCCGAACAAACGTGTTTTCCATGTAAACCTTCAATTCGGAATTACTATTTCCATGTAAACTAGAAGGAAAATAGTTTAATTCGGAATTATTTAATTCGGAATTATTAATTCCGAATTAAAAAACATCATGTAAGCGTGGCCATTGTATCTTAATGGTGCGCTCTAATGCTTGATCTGTGATTACACTGATTTCCTTCTTAAAGGAAGGATAAGGCTTTGGCAGGTAATTCTATTACGCAGGGTCAGAGGCCTCCAGCAGATTAGCTTTGGCCTTGAAGCTCACGTCCACCACAGCGACTATCTGCGGAAGGTAGCTGTACGTGATTAGCTGAGAGCAAGACAAAGAGATTTCAGGCGTCCCAACCTGCAATCCTCAGTTCTCATTATGGTCCCGGCTCCAGTCTGAGATGTGACACAGAGAGAGAAGGATTTAAATGGAGAACAAAAAGGAAAATTAGTGGAGATGGAGAGATTTCTAAGAGAGAGAAACAAAAGTAGCCACACTGATACTCTCAGGCACTCCTGGAGAAATTAACGTGAATCAGAAACGGTGCTTGTGGGAGTACCCAGTTCTGCCAAAATTACACTGGCTGCAGTTACATGATGTTTTTTAATTCAGAATTAATAATTAGGAATTAAATAATTCCGAATTAAACCATTTTCCTTTGAGTTTACATGGAAATAGTAATTCTGAATTAAGGTTTACATGGAAAACACGTTTGTTCGGCTTTATCCAACTCCGCTTAAAGTCTGGGGGTTGGGAAGGGTTCTGATTGGATGGGGGGGCGGACGTCTTTACATCTACCGGAAGAAAACAAACTTAGCAACAACTCGGTTAGCAACAACATTTCACTTATTTTTGACCTGGGTGGCGGCTCTATCTGTGAAACCTCCTTCATTTAACCTAGCCGCTACAACTTTGAAAAGCTCACAATTTTTATGTTTCCTTCCATCTGTTCTTTTAATCATTTCCAGTTCCTCCAAGCTATTTATTAAATAAATCGTCTCTGCTCTTCAACACCGTTTACTGCGTGCTGCCATTTTGAAACTTTGTTTTGAAAACAAGCCCAGCGCGGAATATAAGCGTCATCACGACAGACGGGCAAGAGAACTAGCATGCGCAGAAAGACGGGAATTAATTTAAACAGGAATGAGTGTTTACATGACCGCGGAATTATTTAATTCGGAATTAAAATGGGAATAAACCAGCCACTTACTTCGGAATTAAGTTTAATTCGGAATTGACATTTTCATATGGAATTAAGTGTTTACATGGTAACTTTTATTCGGCTTTAACTTTAATTCTGAATTAAAGAGGAATTAAACTTCTCATGTAAACGCACTGACTGATCTACAAACAAAGGTTAACCTGCCAACCAGACTGGCACAGGTGTCATAAGACTTCACTCTTCATTTTATTATTGTTGTCTATGGTTCAGCACATATGAAAAAGGAAGACTTATTTAAGATTAATATATAGCCAAATAATAAGTTGAACTTAGCTGTCGCTACAACCGATGGATCTCCCCTGAGGGATCTGTAAACGGGAAAAACCAAGCCGTGGGAGTTAAAACCTGTTAGGAATTCAACGTCATCTTAGATTTCCTCCCGCCACGTTAAGAACAACAGTTGACAGTTGTTTTGATGCGATTTTCTTCTGAAATTATAAATCCAATCATATGAACAAAGAGCCCGCTCTCTCCTCCCCCTGGGTTTTGAACTACCAATGTGACGATACACGTCAACTGCAACATTTAACTCATTTCAGCAGCAGATAATGGCACAGTCAGGTGTGAACTGTTAGCACAAAGCTGGATACATCAGATGGCAGGGATTGATTTAAATAATCCTCTCCCTGAATTTTGTTCTCTGAAAAGGAAGCTCTCGTGTGCAACAGGCTCACGGTGCCAACGCTTTTTAGGTGCTAATTTATCTCTGCACCTGAATAGTAAATAGTGTTTTTTTCTATTTTCCTCCTTCTCTACATCAACGCGGGTCTCCAGGTGTGGATCATAGTAAATCTGTCCCTCTGACTGCACGCCGTGGCAGCGGTAGTCTGCTGAGTGTGCATGTGGCCTCTTTGTGTGATGAGGACGGCTGATCTGAGTTAATGGCTTAGCAGGGGACAAAAAAATATTTATGATTGACCTCTCTGTAACAACCTTGTACGCACATAAACAGATATGTGGAGGCGCATGTGCACCACATGGCTCATTTTGTTATTGTTTTGCGGTTTAAAACAGTGGTAGTTTAAAAAAATAAAGTAACAAAGTGAAACCTGGTCATCAGTATCAGTGCAGTACTCATCCTCAACAGTAGCTGTTTTCACGGTTAATGGGGACCGGCGCTCCCCCGCAAGAATCAAAATCCGTGAACTGGTAGCCGGAGCCCCCCGAGCCTAAATAATGTGTTTAAAATATGTTTAAAAACCGCAAAAAAGTAGCGAAACAAGACAAAGGCTCAACTGTGGTCTTTTCTGTTACCTTCACAGCCTCTGGTCTCTGAACCGTAGTAAACAAACCCCTCTTTCATTTAACCTCGTTTTCATTCACGACACACACACTACATTACCCATAAGGCCACACCATTACCCATAAGGCCACCTTCTTAAAGGGGCCAGGCTGGCTCACAACATCTCTTTGCTGCGAGAGAACGCACACAAAGTCCTGTGATGTTTCCACAATTTTTTCTTGATTTTTTTTTTTTTTTTATGTTATATATTTCTGAAAAAAAATCCTAAAATAACTAAAAGCACGAATTGTCGAGGGATAACTGTATTCATTTTTGTACCTTGCATTCTGAGCTAATCTGCTCTGCAGCTTCCACCGCTGTTAAACTCTTAAAACCTGCTAGTCTGCAATAACAACCACAAGAAATTGAATGTGTAATTGTAGCACACAAACACAGATTAACGTAAACACACACAAACATGATAGTTGTCCCGTGCCCTGTGCTTTTGGTCCACTCTGTAATTGCCTGTGACAAACACACACCAGCTCTTTGAAAGTTTCTGCTCTTAGCTTGTCCTCTTTCATTTTCTCTGCTTCTGTTTATTTGTGGCGTTTCTGTCGCAAATGACGTGTCCCGTCATTTCTCCCTGTCTAGTCTCATGTCTGCGTCTGAGTTCGGGGAACATCTCGGTAGCTGAGAGGATACAGAAATGATTTTAGACCTTTACTACAAACAGATAAGTGCAGTATCAGTGAAGGCTGCACTAATGTTTGGGCTGTTTTGCAAACTGGTGTCTGATTTTCTCTAATTTATAGTACAAACAGGAACACCAAACTGCTTAAGTCCCATTAATGATATTGCCATGAGGTCGTGTTACTGGGGGATATATTTATGCAAAACTGCATTCTGCAGACCGAACCCACCTGTAAATAAAATGCAAACATGTAGGAGCTGCATATGTAACAAAACCACAATACAAACAAGCTAAAGTCAGGTCTGACATCACTAATCAGGTTAGTAGACATTTATGGACATTCATCAACGACAAATGCAAAACATGCAGACTGGCCTTCTGTCCTTGAATCAACAAACTCACACAGCAGTTAAAACCTGTGTGACCCCTCAGTCACCTGCATTGATCGGCAGGTTGACAGTGATGCATTAACCTGATTGTGTTCCTGAGGAGACTCGTTTTTAATCAGCGCAGAGAAGCAGGAAGTTTATGTGAATGCTGCGGGAGTTAGCTCAAACTGATGAGCGACACTAGCAAAGTTATGTTTCTCTGTTGTTGACTTAAAGGTCCCTTCTCCTTCAACTCTTATTATTTTTTCTTCTTTTCTCTTATCCTTCCCATTAGTGCTGGGTGATATGGAAAAAATCATATATCATGATATGGACTATTTTATATCACGATAATGATATATATCACGATATACCATAATAAAGTATGTTTTCAGTTATTCTCTGAAAAGTTTGACAAAAATTTCAATGCTTACTTTTCAACTTTATTTTGAAAGGACATTTAGCTGAACTGTCACAAACATACATTTTAGTGCAGCAAAAACAGGTAGGTACAGAGGTACAGTAGCTTCTACATTTTTTTTAAAGTGCACAACAGTTTCTGAGAGGAAAAACACACATTTGCACTGAAGTTCAGCTATAAAAAATAAACACAAATTATTTTTCAACTTTCTGAAATCTGTAACCTTGTAGTGCAAAGTTTGCAAACCAATATAAAGTGTCGAAAGTAAACATCAGGGTTGAAGAGAACTCTGTTTAAGGCATTAACCATGAATAAAAGTGCAAACATTAAAGGCTACTTTGTAGAAGTAGATATGATTCTATCAAATTTATCGTTGCAGGTTATTTAATTACATACTTGCTGTAATAATTGATAAAATTAGGTTAGAAACAATAGAAACGATAGAAGAGAAATGGCACGATACACACTTTTATATCGTCCCCACGATATGTATCGTCATATTGCCCAGCACTACTTCCCATCATTCCTTTCCTTTCTGTTTTAATGCTTCCCCAGTTCAACCTGCTATCTGTGATATTCCTCCTCTTCCCATGGCCGCTCATCTTCCTCTCCTGCTCTTCTCTGGTCGGCTACGTTGCCTGTCTCTTTAACCCAGTTCCACACTGAACCCTAACCCTCTCGGTTGTGTAACTCCAATGATAACTGTGCTTTTATGGGCCCCGCCATGTCTCTCACTCCACTTTTTCCATGCACGAGTGACAGCTGAGCCTCTCAGGACTTTTTGGTAAGATCTAGAGGAAAGTTTGCAACGGTTTAGTTCTGTTTTAAGCCCGTGTTTTCTGTTCAGTTCTAATTGTTCTCAGCGTGTACACAAGTGGAAGTGAAAGAAATCATAGCTGCGCTTGTTTTGGTTAACAGAAATTTTAAAGGATATGTTTTTCTTTCAGCGTAAGTTTGTCTGGAGGTCAGCGGGTTCACTGTGGCTTTTATGGCTCCGTGTGAGTGTGTTTGCCTCCACACATGTAACATGATCCGTGTTGAGAAGTCCTCCATCCCTCCTTGGAGCGTCTACTCCCTCCCTAACCTTCCCTCTCTACCCATTAACACCCATCTCTCCTTTGTCTGCTTCTTTTCCTGTTTCTCCTCTTACCCTTATTTGACTTAGAGCTGTAAACCTTTCTCAATCAAGGCCTTGAAAGACATCTGTTTAACCCTTCAATCCTCGTGGCTTTTAGCTCTGACGTTGTCTAGACCGGTGGCATTGAAATGGAGCAGCTGGTTGCGTTTCCTCAGAGCCCTCTGTGGTGCCTACTTGAGTAACGATATGACAATTCAGTGACCAGATTTAAATGACTGTAATCAACGTTGTTTCCTGTATATGTGAGCCCTGAGGAGGGGAGCCCCCAAACCTGACACTCACAGCTGGATCGCCTGGTTGACCGTGCAGAAGCCTCTCAGTTTGACTCTTGATGCTGCTCCTTCACAAAAGAACATCCTGATAATATGTTTACTCTGGTTTTACACACAACTGCTTATCTGCAAACGCTCACTGAGAAAACATTAATTTTGAGCAGTGCCATTTAAACAGGAAATACATCTTTATAACATAAAGTGATCCCTCGCCAATTTGTGCTTTAAGTTCCGCGGTTTTACTTGTTCGCGGATCTTTCAGAAATATATAATATAATTTAAAAAATGTTGAAAAAAATAAAATAATGGAAACATCACAGGATGTTGTGAGCGTTCTCTCAGTGCGAAGAAATGTTGTGAGCCAGCCTGGTCCCTTTAAGAAGGTGGCCTTATGGGTAATGTAGTGTGTGTGTGTGTCGTGGGACGGCAGAACGAAAACGTTTACATTCTCTGTTAACCAACAGGAGCCGAACAATACAACCTGTGTGATGTTACAAGTTCCTGCAGTGCCAGAATAAAGTGCTCGTTCCATGCAGAGAAAACCAGACTTTTTCTTTGTTGTTGTTAGCATGTTAGCCGCTAATTACGAGCCAAAAATAGCACAATACCAGCAGTTTGTTTGACTACGGTTCAGAGACCAGAGGCTGTGAAGGAAACAGAAAGACCACAGTTGAGCCTTTGTCTTGTTTCGCTGCAGTGCCTCGTTACTTTTTCAAGGTTTTTAAACATATTTTAAACACATTATTGAGGCTCGGGGGGCTCCGGCTCCAGTTTGCGGATTTTGATTTTTACATGGGGGCGCCGGTCCCCATTAACCGTGAAAAATAAGGGATCACTGTACTTGAAAAGTGTTTTTCATGGAGTTAGAACCGCATCATATTCAGTGTTTAATAAGGGAAAAAAAAAGTTCTCTCAGTGCTTTGCTAAAATCGTTTCAATACTGTTTTTCACTGATATGTAAATTAGCAGAAAAGATCTTTTCCATCCCACAGCTGGTACGTCTTTAATGCTTGATGCTACAACGTCTAGGCTCTCATTTCGACTGTTCTGGTCTTCATCAGCCTCAGTGGTACATTTAGAAACGATGGAAAACATGTTATCACAAAGATCAAAGGTCTGGTCTGGATGAAGTCATTTTTAAATGATAGATCCCTGTTTGTATATTCACTGATGTATCTCATACAGGGCTGCGTGGTATTAGGAAAATATGATATCATTGCTGAAAAATATAAACCAGTTCTTTACCCCTGACAGTAAACAGCCAATACAGACACTAAAAACAATTAGACGGACTGTTTTTATTCCAGCAGCATGGTTAGAAAAATAAAAAAATTGCATCTAAATTGGTGTCTGGGAGCAGTGAGGTTCCACGTGATTTTTCCAAATTTGTTATTGACATTTATGATACATACACACTTAAGGTGTTGCAAGCGTCGTCTGTGTCCGTCTCCACAAACTTTGAATGGAGTGACGTGATTCATTGCATTCATTTTGTGTTGCTTTGATCCCGTTGTCCATCAAACATTAGGGGGCTTTTTCAGCTTTTCCAGGTTCGACGCATGCGTCAGCCAATCGAGTTGCAGATACACAGCTCACGTTACTGCAGCGCTGTTGTGTGAATCTACTGCTAGCATGACTATAAGTGACTTCAAAAATAAGAGCCTACCACATATTGATATTGAGCATGCCAATATCATGATAACGATAAGTTTTTGATATATTGTGCATCCCTAAACTCATAGCAGAATTGGTTGAGGTGTTCCACAGGGCTCCTGATTTGGATCAGTTCTGTTCATTCATATACAAGATTACCAAAATCATGAGAAGCCTTATCCCAAAGCAACGATGAAATAGCTACCTGCATACCTGTACATTTTAAAATCTTGATCTTTATTTATTTTAGGTTTTTGTGCTTTTGGTCTGTGAAGCACTTTGTGTTGCACTTGAGCTGCTCTACAAATAAAGCGGAGCTTTTGAATTTGAGTGGAATTTTCTTTGACACTCTCAGCTCTTTTGATTTCAGAGATCAAAGACGGGAGAATTAGATGGGCGTGTGTGTTTTTTGGAAAAGTGCATTGAGGTTGTAATTGATTGCCTTTGTTTCCTTTGTTTGGCGAGTGTTAGATATCTGGACGTGCGCTGCAAGCTGACTGTACTGTAGTGCACTGATGCAGTATGGGTAGTTTGTGTGTGTGTGCTGGGTGGGGCAGGATGATGGAGGAGGTCATGAAACAGGCTGAGTTTGTCCCACAGGATTTCTATCACTGATATATAGAATTACAAGCTTCACTGTGTGTGTAGTCAGTAGCATCACTGTCAGCTGGTCGACTCTGCCTCCTCCTCTTCCTCTTTGTCCTCATCCACCAGGCTGGAAATAGAAATGCTGCAAAAATGGAAAAACTATGACCCTAAATATATACTGTACCACACAACAAAAAAAAAAAAAAAATCATGCAGTCCAGTGTGTTTGAGAGTTGATGAGCTCTAAATAAAAGACAGCTGAGAAATTAAAACCTCCCACACATGTAGGCCAGCAGCCAGGGGCCGACATGTAAATGGTTTTAGTAGTTATTGTCCTCCACCCTTCCACCACCACAATATATCCTCCCAGGAGCCACTCTGCATGTTCGTTACCTACAAGTTTTCAGCTCCGAGTCTTGAAATGTACAAACAGGAGCTTTTAAAGCAGTGCACGGTGCAGCGCTGTGTGTCTGCAGCGTCCAGCAGCTGTGCAGATGCAGATGAGTGTTTCCTGTGGTCCGTGGACATATGGCAGCTACGTCAGAACCACAGTGCAAACACAGCTGGCTGCCTCCTGTGGTTGCACGGGTGTACAGCAGCCTGCCTGCAGATGCACGAGAGCCTGATGGGAGGATCAGATTCAGCGTCGGTACATTGAACACGGCTGTTAGTCACTCTGGGATCGTTGTCGTGTTGTAACATCACATCCAAACTGTTGTGATCAAGTCTTATAACTGTCAGCAAACTAGAAAATATTGGGAAGAGATTCTGAAATGCATCCTCTAATTATTATTGAAATTATAATTTGTAAAAGCTGTGAAATATTTCTGTTTCCTGCTTACATCAACATTCTGTTACTACTGGTTAAAACGGTTGATTAAAAGTTAGTTTGAAGCAGAGACACAAAGAGGGAGAGGATATAGAGAACATTATAAATAAAATGTCAGGAACACTGGTGCATGCTAGCCGGCGCTCAGGACAGCGTGAAATCTGCTCCGGCCCCCTCCTTTCTTTCTTATCCTCCCCCCCCATCACTCTCCCTCCCTTGTTCTTTGTGCATGTGTGAACGTGCGCAGGGTAATTGAGGTGTGTGACCTTGCTGTGGGCCTGGCAGGTGTACGGCAACGGATGAGATGAATAGAAGGATAAAGATGGATGGAGAGCTGTGCTCTTATATGTTGTCTGGCAACACGCCTGCATGTGGACGCTGTCATCGTATGTGTTTGGCATATATATATATATATGTTTGGCATCCTGTAGTGGAAAAAAAAAACTAGAAGTGACTGCTTGTGTGGGTGGAAATGCAGCGTTGTGCTGTAAGGTTCTGTGCATGCAGCTTGTAAATGGGATCATGTGTGTGGGTGTGCGGGTTATTGAGCTGACACGGGGGCATATATTTTCTATATGCTGCACATCTGAATCTGCTTTGCACTAAAGTGGTTGCATGTAACGTTTTTAAACGTCCCTGTCAAACTGTAACATGTCGGTAAAATCATGAAGTGAAGAGAAATGATGGACAGGTTGTGTCTGACTACCATCAGGACTGATCTCCTTTATATTATCTGGATTCCTGCCACAAACATGTTGATGGAGGTTGTTTCTTGTACCGTCCTGCTCCTCCTTGGTGCCTGTTTGGTTTGATGAAAACTAAACACATGATTCCTTTTTGTTTTAACTCATTATATTCATCTTCTAACATATATGCAGGCAGTCCAAATTTCATATTTAGTACATCAGGTTGTGGTGTCATCATTGATGTGATTTATGTTCTTCAAGCAATTATTTTTTGAAGCATGCCTCTGTGGGATCTTCAGCTAGGGGGCAGTAATGAGACACATCCAAACACTGGAGCTTACGAAAAACTAAACTGGATTCTCTCTAAGCTGCCTTAAGTCCGATATGATACACAGTTTATTGATAAAATTACATCAGTGTGATCAGGACAACAGGTTATTAGATTATTTTTAGAGAGATAGATTTAGAGAGATTTCTGAGAACAAATTTCTAATTAGACTTTGGGTTTGCAAATCTTCCCATGTTGATTTTGTCGTTCTAGTTTCTTGTTTTTTGCCTTCTTCATCATCCATGTCGTAGTTTTCTTTTATTCCATTGGCGGTTGGAAAACAAAGTGCTGCATTAAAGTGGTATTTAGTGTTATTCTGATAAATCAGTGAATTCTGCTGGACTGGACGCTGCAGACAGAACCTTGTAGTGTGTGTAGAGTGTTAATGACACTCTCATGGCATATCTGCATCTGAATTATATCATTTCTTACCCAGACTGGAATATGGGAAGTCTATGGGTTGACTCTTTTTGAAAATTTCTTCAGAAATGTTCTAAATTAATTGTTTTAAATCGTTAGATGGCGTCATTTCCCTCAACTGTTAACTTCTGCAGGGCAGCATCAAGGTGACCTGACAAGTTCACATAAACATTAACATGTCAGAGTCATAATTAGTATATTTTTGTCACTGTAACCTTGTTTTTTGTATCAATAATGACGATGAGCATCATATACGTCACTAGACGTGCTTCTACCCATGTCACAGTACCATCAACATTAAAATCAAATATCATATAAATGACACGTTCTAGTTGCATTTCTTTTCAGCTCAGACAGTGATGACATGAGGAAGCGCAGCAGGGAGACGTACAAGCTCCCTTACAGGCAGGAGCTAAAACCCTTTTAAGATAAGGTGCAACAGCAATGAACTGGATGAGAAAACCAATCACGTTTTTTTTTTTTTTTTTTTTTAATCCATATAACCTGATTCAGGACCTCCAAGATAAAAGTGATTACCTGGTCAGTGAGCATGATACGGTCTCATTAAAGTCAGCTCTAAACCAGCAGGGATGATGATCTTGTCTCCTTGAATTTAGGTCGACCAGCTGCTTTTAGCATCAGCGATCTGCAACAAACTAAATATAATATTGAATTCTTGTTAGCGTGATCTGCTTAAACATGAGACGTGATATATTCTGTAGTCTGCTGAGCATCATCCTCCCTACAGAAGAGACAGCAGCTCTCCCCCCCCTCCCTCCACAGTAGCAGTGCATCTGTGTCATGTCACTGGGTTCTTGTGTCCCAGAGTAACCCCCCTCCCCCCACCCTCCCATACCAGTGCAGTCTCTCCCTCCCTCTTTCTGTCCTTCGTCTCTCAGACCGTCACTCTCGATCACTTCATCCTCTCTCCCTCCTCCTCATTCCTTGGCTCTCCATGCTTTCTCCTAAAGAAGCCCCCCCCCGTCATCCTCTCACTTTCTATATTTAATATGTGTCACTCCCTCTCTCTCTCTCTCATCCCGTCCAGTAGATGTAACACACATGCACATCCCTGCAGGCGCTCATGAAGCACAAACACAAAACTGTCTCTGTGCATATATTAACTGATCCAAGCTCCTGAGCTGACTGCTGCATGCATAATCTATCTGCACATGCAGACTGGCAACGGTGCATTTAAGAGGCTGCGTGTGTGTGTGCATGCTTGTGTGTGTGTGTGCATGTGTGTGTGTTGAGGCTCCTCCCTCTGAAGACAGGTGTGGACCAGATTGAGTTCCGCCTCATTTCCTCTGCCCTGCGCAGCTGGTCAAGGACACGTTTACTCACACAAACACATGCACATTCGACACGCGGTTACGCTCGTGCACACACACACACATTTTAAGAGCATGGACGTGCACGCTCCACACCTTTTAATAAAGACGCAACACGGGACACTGAAGGATCAAACTCAGCGTTAGCGTAAACAGAGCATATGTCAGGGGTGTCAGACTCATGTTCACTGAGGGCCACTGAGGGCCACATCAGCATCATGGTGGCCCTCCAAGGGCCACACTGACAGCATGAATGGAAATCAAAATATATTAAACTACACCTTATTATATTGTTAAATAACGGATTCTGTATTTATTTCCATGTTTGCTGTCAAAATGCCGATATAGATTAAACTCCTTCACGACTGACACCGCCTCATAACACAAGACATACTGATTTTTTCACCTTGAGATATAAACTTGTATTCGTTTTCCCGTCGTTCATTAAACTACCTTCCTTGTGGATCAATTTCTCTTTTCTTTGACATGTTGGGGTTAGTTTGTAGAGGTTTTTCTCAAATCTACCAGTTCTGAAAATCGTCTTGAGTTCTTGCTCATGGTGATATACTGTTATCGTTGTGGGTAATGACGAAATGCATCATGGGAGATGTAGTTTATTGTCAATATGTGCTTTAAAGAGGTGTAAGCTTATTTTAAGTCTTAAAATATCAGTTTAAAATTTAAGCCAATAATGCACAAGCGCTCGAGGGCCACATAAAATGACGTGGCGGGCCACATTTGGCCCGCGGGCCTTGTGTTTGACACATGTGGCATATGTGTTGAGGGTTCAGGAAACGGTCTGCACTCGGACTCTCATGGAGGAGGATTACATGATTACAGCACGATTGGCATAGTTTATCCACGGTGACGCACAGAGATTTGCTGCCCCAGTATAAACTAGCTCAAGCCCCTCCCTCTGCACGCAGGAGTCATACATGCAGGGCAACAACTCACCCCCATATATGTACAGTCTTTCATCACTTAGATTTGCTCCTAAATGAATTAAAGGTAAATGAGCACTCTCATAAAAACACACTGGACTGCTGACCTCAGCAGGTCTTAGCTGATGTCTGTACACAACTAATATATTTTCAGTGCCTGGCTGCAGAGTTTGACCCAAATGTTTCATGATCAGTATTCAACCTGGTAACAATAATAATAATAATAATAATAATAATAACGGTGTTAAAATTAGGCTGCAACTGCTTTTATATCTGTGGTGATGATTATTTTGGACCAGTCCACTGCTCAGTGATTATTTCTGTCATGCCCTCCATGTGCCTTACATGGAGAAATGACTGTTAATCACAGCTCACACAGGTGACACAGCCAGGTACAGTCAGCCCTCGCTGGTGTCACCCAGGTCACATCCACTGTCTGGAGATGCTCCTCCTTTCTCTGTTCCCTCTGTTCTCTGTTCATCTGTTGCTCTTCTTCAGGCTATACTCCCCCCCCCCCTGCACACAAACAAATGAACCCTCCCACTCTGAGAAACACAGACCTCTGTGTCCCTGGACGGGATTTTATTCAACACACTGATACTAATTCTGATTATGGTGACTAATCGTTGCAGCCTTTTATTCAAATGGATTAGTTTTTCTGTGTCATGCTTTCTACATAAAGAAATGTGTTCTTATAAAAGGCTTCTTTCTTTTGTAACACCATTTTTATAACTCAGTCTAATGACATTCATTCCTGTGTGTGTCCATCTGCTGAGGCTGCAGAAAGTGTGAGATCACAGGATCAGATGCACACACACACACACAAATGCCTTTTTTTCCACACACATACTAGTAGGGGTGTGAAATTTTTATTTTTTATTTTTCTGATTTTTCAGGAACAATTTCAATGTTCAATTTCAATTTTAAAATAATTTCTATTTAAAAATAGGTTGTTTTGAAGCAAATAGTTTTGACTCAATTTTTCCTCTGAATGATCAATATCAACTGATGAACATATACAGCCACTTGATTTTTCATCTCTACTTTTAATTTTGATATTAACTGAATAGAATATCTCAATATATCATGATATCAGGTTAGGGTGATATCCTGATAATATGGTATCGTGACCAAAGTATCATGATACATATCGTATTGCGAGGTCCTTGCCAATACTCACCCTTAAATACTAATGATTGCAGATTTTTTTTTATCATTAGTTCCTTTAAATACTCATTTACAGTTCAACAAAAGTCAGTCTGAGGTCCATTGTGGACTCTGTTGTTCATAGGGGCAGTATAGAGTTAGATTGAGGTTTTATTTTATTTTTTTTTTCTCTGTGTGGACCTGTGACCCGTCCACAGGGATGAACTGAGGAGAAATATTTCTAGCTGTGTGTAACTTTTGTACACAAGAATGTCAGAGTTGGGAAAACTTTCCCAGCAGTTTTTAGAAGAGAAAGCTTGTTTGGAGATTGTTTAGATTTTCTGGCAGCAGGTGATAAATGGCTCATAAGCTGCTTGAGACTTCTAAGGTCTGTTTAAAACCAGTAAACACATGCTGCGTCTCCTTCGTCTCTATGCAGCGGTGTGACCCGATACACCGGCTATCCCTTCATCAGTTGGAGATAAAGCTCCCGTGCTCCTCATCCTCCCCTCTTTCTTTAATCAACCCAAACATGCTTCGCCTCTGTAGGCTCCTTTGCTCTGAGCTGAAAGAACTGATTAGTTCATTCAGAAGTTCATTTTCTCTTCATCATTCCACAACTGAGACTGCAGATGAAGCATTTCACTTTCTTTACTCCACTCACGAGTGTCTCGGTTTCACATTTTTCTGAAATGCACTTCTCCTCGACTGTTATGCAGATAACTAAAAGTAGGAGTGGAAATCAGGCCGGTGCTGAGATTCATAAAAGAGAGCCATATGTACGCACGACTTTATAAATCTGGCTAAAAAAGCATGCGTGTGCACATTTCTGCGTTTGTGCGTGCACACTTCAACACATGAACCTCCAGTTTTATGCTTGTGGACCAGGATGTCTGGAGTTCAGCCAGGCAGCCTCACTCTCCTTTAATAACTCAGATCGTATTACAACGCGTTTAAAAACACAGCCGGAAGGAAGAGACGCGGTCATATGTGTCTGTAGATCATGTGGCTGTAAAGTGACTTGACGGTGAAAGTTTCACATGCTTTTGTTTGCATGTGTGTGGTCTTCTCAGATGGTTTGAGCCCTCATGTGGGGATCATGTGTGCAAACGGATTTAAAAAAAAAAAAAAAAAAAACAACCTTTCTAAACAGATGTCACACATCCCTGTTCACACACTCTTTTCATACTTTTATGTGTAGTTGTTTGTGCAAACACACCCTGCTACGACATCAGCGTTATTGCAGAGACACCTTCTTTGTTAGACTGTCACTGCAGGCGAATAACAGATTTCTGCAGTCTCGTGTATTTAATTGGTGTGGACTCGTTGTGGTTTGGAGGGAGCTCAAACAGCAGAGCAATCATAAAAACCTGACTCAGTCTTTTTGATATATGACAGTGAAGTTAAACAGATATTACAGTTCAGCACCTCTGCTCAGGTATGTGGGCTTGGTGGGACTTGCCTGACCACTCCAACCTCGGCTCACAACGCTCAGCCTTCTGGACCCTAAAGCTTGATTTGTACTTCTACATTTATTACCCAGAGTGCACGCTGACGTCTCCTCTAGTGGCCGATGCAGCGATGAGGATTTATATTTCTTTTAGTGTCGTTTTCCCACCAGGAAAATAAAAAGAGGCTCCCATGTTACTGTGACGAGTTTCTGCTTGTGATGTGAGAGAAAAATAGTTTGTCCTTGTAAATCCATCACGCGTTCATGCGTCTGCAGAAAAGAGAGAGAGCAAACTTGTCAGCTTCTCTCTCCAGATTATTCCGGTTTTCCTGAGATTAAACGTATTGTTTCTGCTCGTTGGAGGTTTTCACTTTCAAGGCGTTTGGCTATCTTGTTTTACAGCTGCTGTCATTAAACCCCAGCGGCCGCCTGCAGCCGTTTACCAGACATTTAAGGTTCCTGTTGTTAGACTCTGGACTGCAACGCTTTTATGAGAGTGTACGACTACGTTTAACCATTTGCACCAGTACAACTTTGACACACATCATCACGTGTGTGCATTCAGGCCGCCACCTTCTGAACAGTGTACGGTTCATTTTTCCAAAGCGATTGTCCAGTTGTGTGACACGACCGCTCCAGATCTCTCTGTTAAATCAGCAGCTGGGCTTTATTTAAAAAAAAAGAAACGAAACATTCCTTCTGACGTCAAATGCTCACGGGTCTGTGTTTAACACACTGATCTTGATGTGAACAAACCTTTCCGGAGAAACTCGTTGGCCAAGATCTCCACAAACTCTAAACATAAAACTCTTGCTAAACACACGTCCAGCATGATGATTTAAAAGGAAGCTTGTAGCATTCAACGTGCAAATGTCATCAACACAGAGAAATGCTCTGATTTTAGACTCCATCTTTGTGTCCTTCACTGTGCAGGTGGATACAAACGCCCCACAGTAGATCAGCTAGCAGTGCACGATAACTATCGGGCCAATAACATGAAACTATGACGTCATTCCAATAAGTCCGATATCACGACAAATAGCCCCGATAACATATATATTTTTGTCAACACAGCAGTGCCTCTCTATTCACTCTGAGTCTTGAATGACTGGCAGTGAATGTTATGTTCAAGTAACGTCGGCATAATCAGAAAAATGATTTCTCAATCAGGAAAATCAAGAATACCCCCTCATGCCAGAAAACAACTCGTTAAGTCGGTCATAATTTTAGTTGTTGCTGACTTTAATCGATATTCGCAGTATTTCCCCTCATGTTACACATAAAAAAGAAAAAAAAATAGAAAAGGCTGAAAGAACGACTAGCAAACGAGGGAACGTCGGAATTTACGTTACACCTTGAATGCAGCCTGCAGCACAGCGCTGATCACAACAAACATGGCGGCGATGGTATGGAGCTTCGTTCAAGTTTCAGAAGATAGTTTGGTGGTTATTTGTGACGAATCCTCTGAGCGAATTCTACGAGGAGGGAAGCACAAGCTTTAATACGTAAAACCTGATCAGCCACCTACAACATAACAATCACTTCTATGGAGTTTTGAAATCACGCTAACACCAGCTAATGCTAACGTGCACCAGCCAGCAGGAGTCTCTCCTCCCCTCCCTTCTCCTCATCTCTCTCATTTAAAGCTTCCATGAGGTAAAAAAAAAAAACAAAATATCACTGAACCTCATTGACTTTAATTAAAGGTATTAATTTAAATTGAACCACAAGTCAAAATCCTTTAAATGTTAATCCTTTTCAGTTTGTAATTCTGATGCATGTATTTCCATCAGTTCAAGGAGCCTTTATTTTTTTATATCAGTCAGTAATGAACCTTATTTAAGTTAATGTGAGATATCAAATAGGTTTATTTGATAGCTTTATGAAAATGTTTGAGAGGCTTGACAATAGTTTTTCAATGTAAAAAATAAATATCTGTTCATATAAAGAGTCCAAACTATCTTTGGTTTTGTTCATAGTATTGATGTAATGATCTTAGGTATATGTGTGTGTTATCGGTATCGGCCTTTAGGAGTTGAAAGTTAGATCAGCCGTAACTCCTCTTTCATGCGTTGCAGCTCCTCTCACCAGTCGTTATCAGAGTCAGTTATCACCTTTGAGGAAAATAATCGCTCACTTGTTTTTCCAAACCCTGTATTTTGTTGGGATGCCCCGGGCCAGGTTTCTCAGACTGTTTGTGTGAGGCGGGTTTGGGCACGCCGGCTCCCTGCACCGAGCATTGTGACGTTGTTGTTTTCAGACTAGCTGCAGTGTGTCGGCACACACAGAGATTCAAATATTCACGTCACAGCCTCTGGTGACCGAGGCAACCGGTGGACTGAGTCCAGAGAGTTTCTCAGAAGTCTGAGAAAATAAAGTTGGAGGAACGTGGAGAGCTCTGCTCCTGTGTTGTTTCCGCTTGGGTAGAGTCATGTGTAGTTATTTCTGCCACAGGTTAGGCGGTGATTCCTGGGACGCAGCTGGCTCGTCACAGTTTCAGGGTTTGACGACAAAGCGGTTTTATTTTGGAGGGCTGACGCAGCTCTGTGAGGGACACGCTCTGCTCAGCTGCTGTGTTTGTGAGAAGAAGAAGAAGAAAGAAAAGGAGCGGCGGGGGGGAAAACAGGCCCGTGTTAAAAGGGTTATATTCATCAGCCCCCAATTTGCACACGCTTGCTTAAACATCTCACAAAGAACAACTCTTCCAGTCGCTCTCAAACGCACACATAATCACTCTGTTCACAGCTCTTGATTTTGGCAGCAGCCACAGTCGGGCTGCTTTCATTAGCATCTGTCTAGACACAATTTATTACCAACTGCTCATTCCTGTCCTCTCCCCTTCTCTCTGTTGTCCTTTTCGTCTCATTGTGGGTCCCGGCCCACTTCTGCTGGATCTCAGACAGTCTCGAGTCGATGAGTCTGTCTGTCACCCTCCTCCTCTTGATGTGGGTGTCATTTTTCCTGCTTGTCCCCTAAAGAGGAAGTTCGTCTGTCTGCCTCGTGTGTCACTTCATGCAGCCGTCTTTTTTTCTTCCGTGTGTCAGTGCACACGTGTGGGAGTTGGAGTGGGTGTGATGGTTGGTGGAGGGCAGGCTTGGTTTTAACCATGACCTTTAACAGAAGTTCACCGAGGCAAACTTCCCCAACCACAGTCCTCCTCCTCTCTGTCTGTAGCTCTGCCAGCCGTGGCCTCACAACACACGCATGTTTACACGCAAATGAGACACAACGCAGACTGTCTGCCTCGCTCGTGCATGCATGCTAAAATAATGTGGACACCACCCATTTCAAAGACAGTTTACTGGCTTGACCTGTTCCTGGATGGTAACAGTAGAGGCAGCCTGCTGCAGCAGCTCTGGCCACATTGTCTCTCTATGTACCTTATAGGCACACTATGTAATAATCCACTCCAGACCAAATGGGGGCAGCATATCTCAAGAAAGTTCATGTAATCAAAGCTTGTCCTCTGATGTCCATTCATTTATCTGATCTTTACATATTTGACTTTTATACCTTAACATTTTTTATGTTTTTTACAACTTGCAGCTTAAAGATCATATATATATGTATATATATATATATATATATATATATATATATATATATATATATATATTAAGGATGTCCTATATTATCGGCCCGATATTGGCATAAAAATGTAATATCGGTATCGGGGTTGTTTTTTTTTTTGTTTTTTTTTTGCACAGACAATGTGTTAATTCCACATCAGGAGATATGTGATGTTACCTAAAATTAGTTTTGAGGAAAAATAGCCCGCATATATCGGTATCGGTAGATATCGGTATCGGAAATTGAGAGTTGGACAATATCGGCATATCGGATATCGGCAAAAAAGCCAATATCGGACATCCCTATATATATATATATATATATATATATATATATATATATATAGATATATATATATATATATATATTGGGGATGTAACGATATGGAAAATTTGATACCTCAATTATAGTTACCATATTATCACGGTTTACGATATTATCGCCACATTCTTAATTGCTGTACAAATGTCTAAAAAAACACATACATTTAAATAATTTCACAAAATCTTGGGATTTTCTTGTCATATTGAAACATCAGAAGCCAAAATCTTATCAAAATGAATCGTTCACATTAAAAGGGCAAACAACTGGCACAGAAAGAGGTTTTATTTTAAATGAACAAAAAAAAATAACAGGAACAAAGCTTATTTGTCTGGTGCAAATTTAAATAAACATTTAACAACCATAGTAGGTCAAAATATGCAAAAAATTATCAGAAACAAAAATTATAGTTCACGTTCAAATGAAATAAACTTTTGACTTTAAGCTGAACCTTAAATACATATAAATGTGTAAATAAAGAAACAGTTGTAAAGGAGCCAAATATGTTGTTCTGAATTGTAGTTCACTCTGTGTGTCTGTGGGTGTCGCTGTGTTGTTACCTGAGGGTCAGGTATAAAGGTAGCTGCCTGTTATTGGTTAGGTGTTTGACCCGGAAGGGCAAAAGGTTTTTGACCGCTGTGGCGCTAACTGCCGGCGTTATGGTTGTCGGATCAGTTAATGGAATAAATTAATATTTTAACTGCATCAGAAGAACATCGTTCCGGTCATTTTTCAATATCCTGCGTGCTATCACCACTTTCCGTCATGCTAACGTTACAATGCCGATGTTACAAGCTACATATTCACGCGAGACACAGTAGCGAGTCGCTCACAGACTTGAATGAGGCTGATATTACATATCCTGGTAATCGACCGCGATAATGAGATGAAGTCAAACAGAAACGGTAATCGTTATCACGTAAAATTTTACCGCTCTTTACGGTAATACCGGTAACCGTCTCATCCCTAATATATATATATATATAAAGATTTTTGGTCGGTCTGCAATTCAAACCACGTCCCCAGTCAACATGATAATGTCCTTATCTCCTCATACTCTGATCTCTCACACACCTTCAGGATGTGGCGTAACAGCATTCCTGGAGATTTCAAAGTTGTTCAGAAAACAAGGCGCCCTTGGTCATGATTAGCTCCTTGATGGCTGAACAGAACGTACTTGCATCTGATTCCAGGCTGCTGATTTAGCTGATTTACTGCTTTTAAAGGCGCAGTCAGCACAGATGCAGAGAGACAGTAAATCTAGACAGAAACTGAGGAAGAAGCCCTGTCATTTACTACCACTCCTGTCACAGTCCACTGCTGTGGTTCTGTACCTTCACAGGTGTGTGGTGCAGGTATGAAGCCTGTTGCCCTGACTTGAAGAGGCCCAGTGAATCACCGGTGACTAAGGGATGGGGCAGCTCAGGCTCGGCTACTCTGCTCACGACATGCAGGTTCACACACGCTGAGGTGTTTTAATAAGTCATTTTCAAGAAGTAAGACGAACACAAATGTGTGAGATTGTGTTAGAAGCAGTCGGTGCGTGTGCACATTTAATATAAGTGGTGGATTTGTATAAAGCATCAGTTTCTGTGCATTTGTTGAGTATATTACACTGGAACATCTGGATTTGAGGCTTTTTGATGTGATTTTTCTTGAAAAAAGTCCACTTTTGTATTCTTTAATAGATTTCTGAGGACAGGTGTCCAGTGCTTTAGTAGCTTTACGTCTGCTAGTGTCGGCCATGTTCAGTGGGCCGATGCTCTTGTTCTCCAAAACATTTCGGGTGTTGTTCCTCCACGAGGTATTTTTATCCCACAGGCTGTTAAAGTACTATCTTTGGGTATCATGTGTCATTTGATTTCCACGTATTATATGCATACTTATTTGTAATGTTCATACCAGCATGGTATTGGGGGGATCTTGTCATTCATCCTGCGGGTAATGCCTGGTTGTTTCCAGCTGCTGTCTTTGGTGTTTAATAATAACGGTTGCACATGAAGATGTGTGTGTTTGATTGTATGGGACGGGAAGGTCAGATCTGATCACTGCAGATGCTTCACATTTCACTTCCAGATGTAAACAGACGTGTTAAACACTCTGAACGGGGCCAAAATGTCAGCAGTCGCCACAGTTTGACCTCCGTGCTTTAGGAGGAGGAGCCTGAGGCGTCTTCACTTGGTTGCTATATCCAGTTTGACCACTAGATGTCACTAAATCTGGCACATTTCTCCTTTTAATATTAAGGGATAAATAGCAACAAAATGGTATTTTCAAAAAAAAGGTTGTTTCAGTAAAAGGTTATAGTAATAATCCACCTTTAAGCAAACATGCAGCATGTAGTCGTGTTTAATTTTTACCGTCTGTTGCCATGAAAACCCTCAGTGTTGTAAATAATGTTTTGATGTCTCGTGCTTTTTCATCTTAGTCCACTATTTAAACTCCTCCTCCGTCGTATTACAGCTTCTAGATAGCATGTTGTTTTGGTCTGAATGCCAGCTAAGTGGACTGAAAAACACTCACCCCCCCCATCTGTCTCTGTCAGGCCCGGCCTGTTTTTACTCGTTCCTTATCTCCTTCAAACTGCTTCACTTTCTCCTCCTTTTAATTTTGTCTGACTCAGTGCTTCTTCTCCCCCATTCCTCTTTGCCTCTTCATGTCTTTTTCATCTCCTCTTTGTTGCTTCCTCCTCTGCCTTCCTCTCACATGTGATTAATGTCACCGGGTGATGTTCCCACTCTTTAACCTTTTACATTTAAAAGATAGATCTCACTTTTTTTTTTTTATCTTTCTATCTCTTACTCAGCCTTTCAGTACTGCTCATATGTTCTATCGTTTCTATCTTTTCACATCACTGTTTCGGTACAAACATTTTTCATTTTGTCATGTAGAGTAACTCGTGAAGCCTCGTTTATCTCTTTGACGATCTTTTTCACAGCCCTCCCTCCGTCTGTCTCTACCCAGGTTTCTTGATATCTTTATATCAAATCGAATGATAACACTAAAGTACATGACATTTAGATGATGTGTCATGAAAGAATATCGAGAAACAATATCAGCAGTTTGTACACACACACATAAACACACTTGTTCTCTCTAGCATGTCTTGGTTTAAGTTAGTAACCCACAGCTGTGGCCCTTCAGGGACGGAGCACCTTCACCTCTGAAGCTTTGACCTCCAGCCTGTGAGGTCAGAAGAAGACTGAGCCAGCTTTTTCTGCCTCGTATTGACACAACTGTCACACACCGTGCACAAGCTGCTGAGCACGCTGCAGCGCTGAACGTGTGTGTGTGCTGGGTGGGGGGGCATGTGGAGGCCGTGGTGTGGGTGTGTTTACTGGTGCAGCCCTGTAGGTGGGACACTGGAGAGCCTGGGGGAGAAGCTGGGAACAGGTGGGGTCACCTGAGTCTGTACAGTCGTAACAAGAGCAAAGTGGGCGCAGAGTCTGCAGGTGAAGGTTCAGAGGTTGGGCGGGGTCACACGGGAGGAGCACGCCAGCGAGCGACACGCTGACATTTATCCAGCAGTTCGTGTCAACCACAACCGTCACTTAAAGGGCACGTTCAGCGCATGTGGGTGTGTGTGCTTTAACGTGTTGCTGTTTCTGCTGCGTCTGTGTGTTTGTGCTGCAGTTGCTTTAATGTGTGAGCACGCTGCAGGTGTGTGTGTGAGTGTGTGTGCGTGGAGAGATATCCCAGAGTGCCACCTGTTCTCAGTCATGTGACCCGGCACCGACACTGTGACTCACCGAACGGGCGACACATGAGGAACACAGATGGTCGCGGCGATGGTCCAGGCCCTGCTGTGCATTTTGGCTGACACACACACACACATGCATACGCGCACACACACACACGCTGTGGCTTCACAAGCCACACTGAATGACATAGCAGCAATATCATGACCACAGCAGTCAGCGGACGTCACGCATGCATAATGAAATAAGCCATGGGAAGAAAATGAGATGAGCAGCGGTGCAGGAGAGCGAGGTGTTGATCTTTTTAACGTTTCATGGCCGTCGCTTCACTTCAAATGTCACACATGACCTGTTTTTACTGATCACTGATCTATGTTGATCAACTAAAAACCTTTGTTACTGTGGACATCTCTAGCCTGACCGGTGGTTTCTCTTTGTTTCCAGGAGGTAGGAGGTGTCATGGTGGCCCACAGATCCTGAGAGGGAGGGGCTGCTTCACCTGCCGTCACCAGGTAAGACTCAGCTCTCTCAGCTGTTAGATCGTAACCTCCTCTTCTTCTCATCCGTCATATTCTGTCATCCCTCTGTTCACACACATCCAGTAAAATGACCACATGATACAACACTAGTTTTAAACGTGAAGTTGCATCATGCATGAAAGTTGATATCTCAGCGTTTCGGTAAAACAGGTAGAGCGACAGGGCGAGATGTGTGAGAAGAAACTGAGTAAGAGGAGTAGGAGGAGAGCTGAATACACATTAGTCACAGTTATTAGTTAAGGAGGTGGTGGGTTGTGAAATCATGACTGAGTGAACAATTTCCTTCAGTCTTTATTCTTCTTACCTGTGTGCTGTGACTCCTGAAGAGAAAAGTGTTGACTTTAAAGGATAATAAGTCACGTCAAACCTTTTCAGCGGTTGCACTTCAAAGAAATAAAAGAGAAAGAAAACGTTAATGATTAGCTTGTTAATGGTTTGCACTCTTCCAGCAGTAAACCCGTTCATGTGATATTTTTCTCTTTTTTTCATGGTGGTAAACTATTTTCCTCTTGGCTTTGAATTGGTGGTCGTGCAGAAATTATGACAGCAATTTAAGCATTACATAAAACAAACGCTTAATTAATTAGTTAAATCAGCTTGTTAATCTTTCATTAAAATACTGGTAGTCATTAGTTGCGCTCCTAAATACATTGCTGCTCTGAAATTAAATTAATAAAAACTCATTCATCCAGGTCTGTACTTAAAATGACTGAACTGAATAATACTTTTTCAACCCTGAATGGAAATTATATTGCTTTATTACTTTATTATATCCTTTCCTGTGAGCAGTCTCATGATGCTGCAACACAAGCCAGTGTTTGCATTTAATACCCATAATACCATGCAGCAGTACTTCCACTTGTAGTCGTCGTTGTTTTCCCAGTGATGTTCAGTGAACTGGATAGAAACTCATGAATGGTTTGTACCAGTTGGGAAGTGGGAACTTTTGAGGAATGGATTTCCAACTAGGAATGTTCCTGACTAGAAAAGTCTAAAGCCCCATTCATGCAGCCAGTTTCTCTCCGCGAACTGGAGCCGGAGCCCCCCCGAGCCTCAATAATGTGTTTATAATATGTTTAAAAACCGTAAAAAAGTAGCGAAACAAGACAAAGGCTCAACTGTGGTCTTTCTGTTTCCTTCACAGCCTCTGGTCTCTGAACCGTAGTAAAGAAACGGCTCTTTCATCTAACCTGTTTTTATTCTGCCGTCCCCCGACACACACACTACATTACACATAAGGCCACACCGTTACCCATAAGGCCCCCTTCTTAAAGGGGCCAGGCTGGCTCACAACATTTCTTTGCTGCGAGAGAACGCGCACAACATCCTGTGATGTTTCCATAATTTTTTCTTGATTTTTTAAAAAATTATATAATTCTGAAAAAAATCCGCAAATAACTAAAACCGTGGAACTTAAAGCGCGAATTAGCGAGGGATCACTGTACATGTAATACCATTATAAATAAGACAGAAATACCTAATCTGTCTCCTTAAACACTTGACTTTTTTTTTTTTTTTTTTTTAGAAGACTTAAATGACTGAGTTCAGGAGTTTTGCTTGTAACACCGTTCTTTAACTGCAGTATAATTATTCTCCCGGCACTAACTGATCCATGTGTGCTCAAAGAACCAGGGAAGGATCATTTAAATCCATGATGCATTACTCATTGTTGTTGTCCAGGTGTAATTATGGCTCAGGTAGCTGTCCTCTCTCAGCTACTGCTCCAGAAGATCATGTGGTTCTGGGCCTCTGTATTTTTAGAACCAGTCACTTGCTTTGGGCTTGTTTTCATAGATCTGTTGCTTGTTTGTGTCATTAGAGTTCTGAAAACTCTCGCCCTTCACGCTGTTAAACATCAGATATCCAGCCCATTAAGGAGGACCAGAGTCCTCTGCTTATCACCGAGCTGCAGTCGGGATTAGATGCATGTGTGGGAACCAAAGCCGGTTCTGCAGCGCTGCGTCCTTGAATACGGCTCTTAATTATCAGGTCTCCGTTCAGGCAGCTTCATGGCTGGTCCATGTGGGTGAACCAACCCGGTCTGTCGTCTGTCTGCCTGTGTGGCTCCGGCTCCTCACGGCGGGAGTGTGTTTGAGCGTGGAGGTGATTATTATCGTGTCTATCGCTCTCTGACTCACGTTAGCCCACATGCACACACACGCAGTCCCACACAATCCTACATATCGGAGGCTGAGGAGAACCATCTGTACCAGGACACGCTCTCCTACGTCTGCACACACACACAAACACACACACACACATCCTGACTTACATGCAGAAATACTTTCTCTCTTTTTGTTCTGCTGTCCAGAGCTCATTAGCATTATATTCGGTTTATTTTAAGTGTGTGTTTATGTGGCTGGTATGGAAGGAATTCGTGGGAGAGCTGCTTCAAACTGTATATTTTGAGTGTGAGAACTAAGCTGTCCTTGTCCCTGATCTCTTTAATTACACCCATAAAATCCCGACACAAACACACATTAATGTGGGATTTATAGTAACGTCCCGTATGAATCGGTACAGAATGGTTTGTTGAAACTTAAAAACTGATAGATACAGTGCTTTTTTTGCTCTTATCGTCCCTTCCTGTCACACACACACACACACACACACACATATTTGGGGCCTGTAATGTGTTGGCTTGTCCTGTTGTGGGACAGGAAGGATGGGAATTCAGCTCAGACATATATAATTTTCACAAACTGTCATTATATACAATATGGTACAGTTAGGAGTGAAACAGCTGGAGGAAGCTAAGTGTGTAGGGACAATGTGGGTGGCTGGGGGGGGCTGGGGGGGGCTCACAGGCTCCGCCCGTTACCCACATCAGTCAGCAGTCCTCCCGTTCACTTTCAGGGTTAATGGTTTCCCACCACACTTCCTACAGTGGAGCTACACACCCAAAGCTGAGTGATATCTCACGCTGGAGATGCTGGAGATGTTTGAGGTGCTGGACCGACTCCAGGAACCTTTTCACCATTAACGGGCGTAGTTTTACGAGGCTCCAGCCGCTGGTGCGTGTCTATTATTGTTAATGGAGGATCTGGGTCAACTGAAGCAGCTTCCTTCAAACGCTGCTGGTCAGCATTTGCATTTATAGCACTGAAAGTCTATTTTTGTCTGGGAGAGACCAGCCGGGTCAGAAATAGAAGGAACTCTGCTACTGTCCTGAATACATGAAATAAGTTAGTGCGATAAGAGATAAGATCAGTAACCTACACAATGCTCTAGTTTATATGATAGCTTATTATGGGCTGGAGCAATTCAGAGTGTAATGGCTACCAGATGAGGTGATAAAACGTATTTAAAGCTGGCGTGTATATAATGCTGATTACAGCATTAAGGATGCAGCTGAATTTGTTTATTGTGCCATCTGGAACTTTATTACCTAGTTTTCATATCCCACATATTTAACATGCCATATGTACTGGCTCTATGAAAACTCTTGGACAAGTGCCGTATGCCTGCTACTCCTTCACTTTTGCAGACTCACGGCAGCTGGAAATTCTTCCGTGCTCACCATACATTTACACAACTATCTGCACAGCTGTCTTTCTGCACACAAGAAAAAAAATCCCCACAGACCCTCCACTGTGCTGCGTCCCTCCTCCCCCCCAACGCTGCCATCATTCCTGAACCTTCACTGTCACTCGACAGTAAATCTCTCCTGACACGACCGACTCCATCATGGACTTCAGCCCGTCACGCTGCAGAAAAATAGTGGAAGAAATAACTTTGTGTCTGTTGTGAAACGTGAGAGCGGCAGCATCCCTGAGTTGTGCTGAGCTAGTTAAGTCTCATAAAGTACAGATATTATTGTTTGTTCTTTTTTAGTACCGCTCTGACCATAAATAAACTGCTAGTGTGAGTCTCCTGTAGTCATCGCCTCAGCATCATCCATTACACATGCTCTCTGGCGTCTAATTTAGCCTCCGGTGCTCTTGGTGAGGCACTATTTTCTAAATATAACCTGTGTGTGTGTGTGTGTGTGTGTGTGTGTGTGTGTGTGTGGCAGACGTTCTGTCGGTTGCAACAGCTCTTTGGCATTATTACAGAGTACAGGATGGTTTCTTTGGCAACGAAAAGCTGGAACAAATGTTTCCGTCTTTGGAGAGACTCATTCGTGTTTTCCAAAGGCTTGTTTACCTCAGACAGGATGTTCGCTGGTTGTCTTTGAGAACACGACATGTCATTCTCATACTTCTGTCCACACAGTCATGCTGATGCACATTTGGATGAAGCGGCGGTTCTCTGGGGGTTATGGGTAACTGTCCACCTGATGGGTCGTCACATATCTGGTTGTAGATGCTCCCAGCTACTGTACCGCCATACATTCACCAACAGCTTCATTAGATACATCTGCTCAGTTGCTCTTTAGCAATCAGCTACATGTAGCTGATTAGCTTTAGCACAAAAGCCAATCAGCTACATGTAGCTGATTAGCTTTAGCACAAAAGCTAATCAGCTACATGTAGAAGTGGTCAAGACAGTTCAGACTGAGCATCACAATGAGGAAGAAAGGGGATTAAAGTGACTTTGAACGTGGTATGGTCTAAATAAATCAGAAACTGCTGATCTACTGGGATTTTCACCACAACCATCTTTAGGGTTTACAGAGAACGGTCCGAAAAAAAAAAAAAATATCCAGTTAGTGGCAGTTGTGTGGCCAGAAATGGCTTGTTGATGTCAGAGGAGAATGGGCAGACTGGTTTCAGATGGTGGAAAGGCAACAGTAACTCATATAAACGAGACATGTAGAGCGCCACCTCTGAACACAACACATGGATCCTTGAAGCAGATGGACCACAGCAGCAGACCAGACCAGACCAGAACCACTGCTGTCAGCTGAGAACTGGAAACTGAGCCTAGAATCCACACAGGCTCCCAAAAACTTTATTTTTCAAATGCGTTATTAATCCCTTCTGTGATTAATAAAGTATTTTTCATTCATTTTTATTTTCATTTTCATTTCATTTCAAACTAGTTTCCTGAACATGAGAATGAGTTCACTGTTCATCTCAATCAAATAGACCACCCTGGGAATGTCGATGTGGATCTTGGACCCCAGCAACTGTGTCGCGCTATTCTGACTGCTATAACGTCCAGATCTCTGAGGAATATTTCCAACATCATGTTGAATCTTTTCCATGAAGAATGAAGGCAGTTCTGAATGTAAAAGCGGGTCCAACCCTGAACTAGGATGGTCCAGTTTCATCCAGTTTCATGTAGATCAGGGGTGTCAGACTCATGTCCACTGAGGGCCACATCAGCATCATGGTGGCCCTCCAAGGGCCAGACTGACAGCATGAATGTAACAAAATGCAATGTAAATCAAAATAAATTAAACTACAGTTGAATATATGTTTAAATAACGGTTTCTGTATTTATTATGTATTCAAGTTTCAAATATTTAACCTCATTATATTAAACTCAGGGTTTGTGGTTGTAAACCTGCACAGGTGATGTTTAAAGCGATTCTTTGTTTTTCTCGTGGGCTAAATTTAGCAACTTAGCTCTGTGTTTGGTGTCAAAATGCCAGCTGACATAACACAAAAGACAAACTGTTATTCACCTTGAGATACAAACTCATGTCTTTGTTTTCCCGTCGTTTATTAAACTGTCTTCCTTGTGCATCAAGTTTTCTTTTCTTAGACATGTTGAGATTAGTTTGTAGAGGTTTCAAAAATCGTCTTGAGTTCTTGCTCATGGTGATGTACTGTTATCGTTGTGGGTAACTACGAAATGCATTGTGGGAGATGTAGTTTG
Organism: Hirundichthys speculiger; assembly: GCA_018398805.1. Taxonomy (NCBI): domain Eukaryota; kingdom Metazoa; phylum Chordata; class Actinopteri; order Beloniformes; family Exocoetidae; genus Hirundichthys; species Hirundichthys speculiger. The sequence continues at coordinate 241,308 of JAGFBZ010000610.1, read as the reverse complement.
TCAATATGAGCTTTAAAGCGGTGTAAGCTTACTTTAAGTCTTATAATATTGGTTTGATATGTAAGCCAATAATGCACAAGCTCTCAAGGGCCACATAAAATGACGTGGCGGGCCACATCTGGCCCGCGGGCCTTGTGTTTGACACATGTGATGTAGAGGGAGAACACCATCTATTACTGATGGACAGGAGACTACACTTCTAAAAATAATCAAATATCCCATTAAATTCAACTAATATTAAAACATTTAGGGATATTCTTACTCTAAATGTTAATTCTACATGTACAAGTATTTCTAGAAGTTATTTTGAAGGTGATGTGTGTGTGTCGCGAGCTTCTAAAGTTATTTATAGCAGCTCATAACACCGTGAAACCGTCCCCGTCTTCCTCCGGTAACATGAAGTCCCGGTGTAACGCGCCCCCCCCCCCATCCAGAAATACGTCTCTGCAGCCGGTCACGACACACACGCGCACACACGCACACATATCCACTGTGGAAGCGGCGGGGTGATTAAACCACCAGGAGGACCAGCTCCGGTACCGGGGAGTCGGACTCGTGCCAGTTTGCTCTGTCAGGGAATTCCGGTGACGTCACGTGTGCGCGGCTCCGTTTGTGTGGCCCTTTAAAACAGCGCTGCCTCCGCGAGGAGCTGAGAGAGCGGAGAGGAGCGGAGCCGCGACGGAGAGGCGGAAAATCACACTGAATTAAAACCAGAAAACTAGCAGAATAAAAGAGGAACGAGCCTGGCGGAGACTTCAGACACGAGCTCCGGTTTCATGGCTGTTTGGAGCGGAAACGGCGGAGACTAACCGGGATTACGGGCTCCGGACCTGGAATACAAAGACGCGGCTGCGGACGCGCGCGACCTGGATATTTATTTCAGAAGACTTCTTTTTCTTTTTTCTTTTTTTTTTCTTTTTTTGGAGGGACTATCTGAAGTGTTCCGGGACCGGTGAGTTCGGCAGCTGCCGGTACATTTAAAGTCCAGTTCTCATTTGTTTTGGTTGGAACCAGATGACTGATGAGGAGAGATAAACGTTGTACTTTTATTTTGGAAGTATTTCAGACTCCGCTGATCAGTTAGAGTGTCAGAGCTGTTGATTATATTTGAGTAAATTACCGTAATTGATTACAGGGCTGTAATCGATGAGGTGGGGGAATTCAGCTGCTGTTCTTCTCAGTTAGGGGAACTGCTTTCTCAATATCACCCATTGATCTCAACCGAGCCCTGTTTAGTCATCCAAGCGCACGTGGGTCCGTGTTATTTATGTGGTTTAACTCGCTTTGATGTCATCTACGACTAATTTCACTTTTGTGGCAAGTGCCCCAGAAATATGTAAATACCTCTATTATTTAAAGCTGCCCCCACATGTCCACAGTGTGACGTCACTGGGCAGCGCAAGAAGCGGCCATTTATCATTTTATGAATGAAAGGGACTTTGTTGATGGGAGACTGGGCCGGTACTGGTACCGGTACTGGTACTGGTACTGGGTCTGCTGATCGAGCCCGCGGCTGGAGGAGGGAAGACGGGGAGAAAAGTGCTTGTGTAAGGAGATCTCACGCTTTTGTGTGTGAGTGTGTGTGGGAGTAGGGGGTGGGGGGAGGGAAGGATCACTGAGGTCGACAGCCTATAAAGTGAATGGATAGCTGCCACCTCCATCACCCACCCCCCCCCCCCCCCCCCAGTCAATCCTTACGCACACAAAGAAGTGGGACTGAAAGGAAGTGATTTGCATCACCTCTCTGTTTTCTGGAGGGGGGGGGGGGGGGGGGTCGTGTTTCGGTGCCGTCCACTGGTTCTGTGGTTCAGTTAGTATCTGGATCTGGATCACAGTCCAGACTGTTGCTCCGAAATTACGCGCAGATCCGCTAAAACGCAGCGTAAAGACGCGCTTCACCGTCTTCCACCGACGAGCTTTTGATGACTTTTGGACCGGGGGGGTGGGGGTGGGGGGGGTTTATTGCCCACAATAAGTCACCCCGGGTCGCAGAGGAGCAGAGCGTGCTGGCATGGGGTCTGAGTAAAACAACAACAACCAGAAAGGAGGCCTTTGAAGGTCCGTTTCCGGTCAGTCGGGTCGGTTTAGTTTGGTTTAGTTTTTAAGGCTGTAAAAGTTAAAGGTCCGGATCGCGACGCGCACAGAGTCCTGGCTTTGTGCTGCCTCTGCGCGGCCCCGCCCCCCAGACCGTCCCGTGATCTGCGGAGGAGCGCGTGTGCGTGTGTGTGAATGAACAATCGCCGCCCATTTTACTATGAGCGGAGGAATATTAAAGCGATAGACGCGTCGGAGGAAGAGGAGGAGGATTAATGAGTCACAGCCTGAGTTAGCAGAAGTGAGCTCCACACCTCTTCCTCCTCTCACATGGAGTCCAACAGAACATGATGTGTGCAGGTGAGAAGTGGGTTAGTGGGCCGGCTGAAGCTCGCTCATCCAGTCTGACAGCTGATGGCGCTGGTCTCAGGTGATGTGTCTACCTGAGGCGGGACGGGCTGAGCAGGTGTCTGGACGTCACCGTGAAATAGCGCACGGACGTAATTTTTCCAGTAAACGCTTTCATTTCTCCTCACGAGAGAAACGTGAAATGAAAGCGAGGGAGCAGCGAGTTATAGGAAATTATTCCTCAACGTCAGCATTTTAAGGGTTAACACCGGCTCTTTCATTTCCCTACACCACATGTGTCAAACACGAGGCCCACGGGCCAAATGTGGCCCGCCACGTCATTTTATGTGGCCCTCCAGAGCTTGGCTTAAATTTTAAACCAATGTTTTAAGACTTAAAATAAGCTTACATTGCTTTAAAGAGCATATTGACAATAAACTACATCTCCCATCATGCATTTCGTCTTTACCCACAATGATAACGGTAGCTACAAGCAAGATGGTTTTTCAGAACTTAAGAAAAACTCTACAAACTAACCGCAACATGTCCAAGAAGAGAAAAATTGATGCACAAGGAAGGTAGCTTCATGAACGACAGGAAAACAATTACAAGTTTGTATCTGAAGGTAAAATAACCGTATGTCTTTTTGACAGCAAACACGGAGCTAAGTATGCTAAATTTAGCCTACAAGAAAAACAAATGAATCGCTTCTGCTTCTGAAACCAAGGTAATGGAATACTCTTACAACCACAAACTCTGAGTTTAATATATAATGACTTAAATATTTGAAACTTGAATACATAATAAATACAGAAAGCGTTATTTAACATCATATTAAGGTGTAGTTTAATTTATTTTGATTTACGTTGCATTCTGGCCCTTTGAGGGCAGCCATGATGCTGATGTGGCCCTCAGTTTTAAATGAATCTGACACTGATCTACACTTTTATGACACATACTCGAGCTGTTTTACCCCAATAACTGGATATTTTTTGCTCCGGTGGTGGAGCATGGAGCCTGTGGAGGCTGCAGATGGAGGTTCTTGAGTGTGTTTGGGGGCCGGATGGGGGCAGAAACTCAGTAACCCAGTGAGGAATTCCTCCACGGGTTGTGAGACAGGCTGCTGTGGATTCAGGTGTCAGAGCAGCTCTGTAAAGAAGACATTTGACCTCCTGTCACGTAGAGAGCAAGGAGGGAATTTGGTTCAAACATGAATGGAGCAATGGCTTCGCTGTAGATCACGTGTCAAACATAAGGCCCGCAGGCCAAATGTGGCCCGCCACGTCATTTTATGAGGCCCTCGGGAGCTTGTGAATTATTGGCTTAACATATTGAACCAATGTTTATAAGACTTAAAATAAGCTTACGGCGCTTTAAACCGTGTATGGACAATAAACTACATCTCCCATGATGCATTTCGTCATTACCCATAAGATAACAGTATATAACCATGAGCAAGATGTCAAGAACTGACGAACATAAGGAAAAACCTCTACAAATGAACCCCAACATGTCCAAGAAAAGATTTCGGAATTAATAATTCCGCATTAAATAATTCCGAATTAAACAATTTTCCTTCGAGTTTACATGGAAATAGTAATTCCGAATTGAGGTTTACATGGAAAACACGTTTGTTCGGCTTTATCCAACTCCGCTTTAGGTCTGGGGGTTGGGAAGGGTTCTGATTGGATAGGGGGGGGGGACGTCTTTACATCTACCGGAAGAAAACAAACTTAGCTAACTCGGTTAGCAACAACATTTTACTTATTTTTGACCTGGGTGGCGTCTCTATCTGTGAAACCTCCTTCATTTAACCTGGCCGCTACAACTTTGAAAAGCTCACAATTTTTATGTTTCCCGCCATCTGTTCTTTTAATTATTTCCAGCTCCTCCAAGCTATTTATTAAATAAATCATCTCTGCTCTTCAACACCGTTTACTGTGTGCTGCCATTTTGAAAACTTTGTTTTGAAAACAAGCCCAGCGTGGAATATAAGCGTCATCGTGACAGACGGGCAAGAGAACTAGCATGTGCAGAAAGACGGGAATTAATTTAAACAGGAATGAGTGTATACATGACCGCGGAATTATTTAATTCGGAATTAAAATGGGAATAAACCAGCCACTTACTTCGGAATTAAGTTTAATTCGGAATTGACATTTTCATATGGAATTAGGTGTTTACATGGTAACTTTTATTCGGCTTTAACTTTAATTCTGAATTAAAGAGGAATTAAACTTCCCATGTAAACACACTGAATGCCTGGTTGCAGTTTAAAAACGCAAAATCAGAGGAAACTGCAATAAAATGGCACAGAAATAAAGTACAAACAAATGAGTCTCTACATACATTTTATTGACAATAATTGGGTTTTTTAGTTTTTAAATGTGTGTTGAGGGCCTCGTATACGGAGGACAGATCCACGTACAGACAGGAACCAGGGAAAGAAGCTGGAGTTGGATGAGGACAAAGAGAAGAATGCTGTTAGACCATCAGTCCCAGTTTAGATTCTGCCTGTTAAACCGGCTGAGTCAAGAGAAGTCTGATATCTCTGGCTCGCTGCCACTGATGATGAAACCACAGTGGAGGAGGGGGGGGGGGGGTGACTCCTACCTACAGCTACACCGGCCCTCACTCCTCAGGGGAAAAAAAAAAGTGATTGTTTCCATTCCTGTGTGTGTTTTTAGCAGCTGGATGAAGAGCAGCTCCAGCAGCTGGAGCCTCGTCAGAGCACATTCACGAACTAAGCGGCCGGCGGGATCGTCAGACGGCGGTATTCCAGGAATCTAAACAGGCCTTGGATGTTCTCTGGACGTCCAGTACAAACTGTGCCGTCTCAACAAAGCGTCCCCGCCTGCGTCACTGCCGCTCTGATTGTGGTGCAAACGAGCGTTCGTCCAAACAACCGAACGTAATAACAGCCGCTGTAAAAACAGCGCCACAGCGCACGCTGTCATTATCTCTGATGCGTATAGCTCTCTCTCTCTCACGTCCCCGTTGGCGTGCACAGTCTGCTCGTGATGGACGGAGCGAGTCCAGGGAGGAAGAGGAGGGACGGCGTGTTGGGTCAGCCCGGCCTCGGTGGCGGTAAACATCATAAAACCGCTCTGTCAACAGTTGGTAAAGACGCTGATGGCTCCCAATGGCAACTGTTACCAAGGAAGCAGTGTATCTGAGATGGTGTGAGTGGAGGGAGCACCTGGAGGAGAGAGAGCAGTGTGAAGGAGGGGGATTTCAGTTGTGATGCTGATGCTGTTTTTCCAGTCAAAGCGGGGAGTATTTTGTCCAAAGCTTATTCTTTTTTTTTTTTTTTTTTTAGACTTACTTGTGAAAATTAGCAAATGAGAAATAAATGAAGAAGAAGGAAAAAAAAGTTTGGGGACTTCTCAGATTGCTCAAGCGTGGAAATCGAGATGATCGAGCCACAACACGTTGTCAATAAGCCTGCCCACGTCACTTTAGATTTCAGATTTATCGGGATTTATACGCTGATTTCCTTCCTTTGATCGTCTGGTGAGTCACCGACGCTGCTGTTGAGTCTGCAGAGAAACCGAACTGAGAGGGTTTCTGTGAAAGTGAAGCAGGGGCTGCTGGGAGGAGTCATCCCGCCGTCACACTGTTGCTCACTTTACCAGCAGCCAGAAACAGAGAGTAAGGAGCCAGAAGCCCGGTGAGGTCAGTCGACTGTCCTGCTTCTGCTGATCAGACGTCTGTGACTCAGCCGGACTCACGAGCCGTTTTGGCTCTTTCTTTTTCATATCAGCAAAACCCTAACCCTCAGATTAGTCACAGCAGGCTGCTTTTCTGAGCCGGGATCGACGGTGAGAACAGACGCTAACAGACGTACGGTCCGTATCTCTTCAACAGGAAGTCTGAGTACAGAGCCTCCCCAGAGCCTGACTGGGGGAGGCCTACTTCCTGTGGCTGTGACGACAGTTTCCTCTCCCTCCCAGCTCGGTTCTCTTTCTCTGTAACGTCACACAGAAGTGCAGCCATCTCTTTATAAGGTTCTGTTGGAGTCTCAGATGCAGCTCTGTGACAGTCGGGTTTCGTCACGGCCCAGATGCTGCAGACATGAGGGGCCTCGTGTTTTTGTTTCTCTACCTCCTCCTTCCTGTATCTGCTGCTTTTTCCACTCACAGATGAACATGTAGTTTGTTACACGTCTGTAAGAGACTGAAATGTAATTTCTCATCTCCTAAATGATTCTTGAGTAACAAAATCAGCGGAGAGGGAAGTGGTGGCTCGCTGATGGGCTAACCACCAACGGCCAAAATAAGAAACTAACTTTGGATCTTTTATGGCACCGGATCTGACGCGGTGGCCTTGAATGAACTGCAGATGTTGTGAAATAAATGGCACGGGCAACTTTGGGAAATTTCACAGGCCCCAGTTTACTTTGAAAACTGCTCTTGATTTTTTTTTTTTTTTCACTTGTATGGGTAGAGACACGTTTTTGGAAATGATGACACCTACATTTGGTTCCCGGGACGTTTTTAATCTGACAGTAAATGACTGTATTTCCACCACTGTAGTCAGCTTTTTCACCAGCGCTGGTGTCAGCAACAGCTCCAGCTCTCTCTCTCTCAGCTCTGTGAGAGAACTGTTTTACAACAACCATCAACCAACCCTCTACTTCCTGTTTACTCTGCCATGTTGCCATGTGCAGGGACCTTGTATGTCAGTCTCCTGTTGAAGCTTCTCAGTGTAGACAGTCGGTCTGATAGAAACAGCTGTTTAACTCGTTCAGACCTGAGGTGTCCAAAGCAGTGAAATACTGTAAAACCCACATGTTAGATCAGGTGATCTACATGATCTACTGCAGGGGTGTCAGACTCATTTCCACTGAGGGCCACATCAGCATCATGGTGGCCCTCCAAGGGCCAGATTGACAGCATGAATGTAACAAAATGCAATGTAAATCAAAATACAGTCATGGAAAAAATTATTAGACCACCATTTTTTCTTCACTTTCTTGTTCATTTTAATACCTGGTACCACCAAACGTCATCATGTGACTAAAACAGACAGAAAAGAAAACACTGAATGCATAAAAGCAGTGTTTTTGGCAGTACAACACCATAGCTATTGATGTAAAAACTTAAGTGATTTAGGTTATAATCAAGAAAACCATGGAAAATGGTAAGATATCAGCTCTTAAATAAAACTCTTATGAGCAATCTTTGTGGTTATCGTTATGTTTGTCCAAACAAATGTACCTTTAGTTGTACCAGGTATTAAAATGAACAAGAAACTGAAGAAAACAAGGGTGGTCTAATAATTTTTTCCATGACTGTATATAAAACTACTCCTTATTATATTGTTAAATAACTGTTTCTGTATTTATTTCCCTGTTTTCGGTCAAAATGCCGATGTAGATTATCCTCTTTCATGACTGACATGCCTCAAAACACAAAAAACACACTGATTTCTCACCTTGAGATATAAACTTGTATTCGTTTTCCCGTCGTTAATGAAACTGTCTTCCTTGTGCATCAAGTTTTGTTTTCTTGGACATGTTGGGGTTAGTTTGTAGAGGTTTTTCTTAAGGCCATCAGTTCTGAAAATCGTCTTGAGTTCTTGCTCATGCTGATATACTGTTATCGTTGTGGGTAACGACAAAATGCATTATGGGAGATGTAGTTTATTAAAGCGCCGTAAGCTTATTTTAAGTCTTAAAATATTGGTTTAAAATTTAAGCCAATAGTGCACAAGCGCTCGAGGGCCACATAAAACGACGTGGCGGGCCACATTTGGCCCGCGGGCCCTGTGTTTGACACCTGTGCTCTACTAGGTGGCAACAGTGTTTGTTGTCGTGTCCTCAGCTAACCTGAGTGTGCTGGTGGGCTCCACCGTGTTCAGAGCTCTGGTGCATGCTGGTAAAGTGTGCAGACGTGATGAAGGTACAGTAGCCCTCATCACTGCTAACGCCGTGTGTGCTGACGTCTGCTCACGCACACACGGATAAACACACACTGGGACAAAAGCAAAGGAGGTGGGGAGGACGGATGCGAGGGCCGGCTCTTCCTCTGTGTGTGTGTGAGAGAGAGAAATGCTCGGTGTTTCCTCCAGAACACGATCTGTATCAGGGGTGGATTATGTAATAACCAAATGGAGTAGAAAGCATGAGGGACAGAACAAGAGATAGAGAGAGAAGGCCTTCTATTCTTTCTTCTTAGTTTTCTGTTATCTGCCTTTCTCTGCTTGGCTCTTATCAGGCAGAGACTTAACTACAGCTGTAACATTCTTCAGACGTGTCGTTTTACCCCATAAAGCTCTTTATATTCAATTTTCATTGCTTAATATGTCCTTTCCAACATCTACAGTCTGTTGGTTTTTCTCCTGACGGTGATTGATGTAACGACGAGCTCACAGATGTGGGAAAAAAACAACCTTTTTAAGCACAAGTTATACCACAAAGCAGGGAAAAGGGAGAGTCACAGGAAGTGTTGGATATGTTTTTCAGTGTTTGGTCCATCAGCTTCTCAGTGTGAACATCACGACGGCCCCGTGGTTGGCAGTGGAGGACAGATCCCCCCCGAGTCAGACGTCATCTTCATTTCAACCATTTGTTTCCTTCCACTCGTGTCGGTGACTCTGCAAGCTTGTGACTCTGGTTTGTGTGTCACATGAGGTTGCTGTGCGAGTTTTAACAGAACTCCTTTATTTCATTTTCCTTGGTTTCTTGGTCTCACCTCCCCCTCCTCCCCCTGCTGATAGCTGCTGTTTCTGGTCCAGTAACTAACTTGCCTAACTACCACAGCGAGGGTGTTGACAGGAACAGCTCTTTGAGCTCCAGTGATTTTGTGGAGGGAGGGAGGGGGGGGGGGATTTCACTTTACAAGTACCGTAAGGGAACTAATATATTGCGTCATCAGTTGGATCAATAGATTTCTCCTCCATCTATGTTTTCAGTTCAGCTAAGGTCCCCAGGTTCTCTTACTGTACGTGCTGCAGCACCGTAACCACAACAAAGTGAAAGCAAGCGTGATTGAACAGTCGCGGCGTTCAGAAAAGCCACTGCGGAGTTTATTTATCACATTCAAACTTCTTCGGTTGTCGTAAACATGAACAGAGAACACGCTAGAACATTTTTTGTAGTATTTTCTATTCTCTTGAAGTCGTGGTTTTGGTAGATTGATTTCTCTTCGCCGTAAAACCCCCGTAGAGCTCGTCACATCCTGTTTGTGCATCTAAACACACAATCGAAGCGTGCGGCGTGAAAAGGAGCAGAAATGACATCACGCAGTCCGAGAAATTCCCACCGTCGACGCATCAGAAATTATGCAGCAGCACGCCCACGGTCACCTGACTGTAAGCGGCGTCCCAGGAGGGCGGAGTTTCGGCCCGGCGCTTTCGGGTAAACCCTCTTCCAGGTGACTGAGTCATTGGGGTTTCTCCGAAAAACGAAACGTGTAACGTTTGCACAAACACTCTCGCTGACTCCGCTCCCCCGGGTGGCGTTTTCTTGCAAAAGGGCGGTCCGGTTTTCTGTGGTTCGGTCTGATACAACCCGAGCTGGAATGTAACACGCTCTGCTGCCCGCGTGCTTGATCTGGTTTCAGAGTGCTGAGTTTCTCACACTGTGCTGCTAGCGTAGCCGCGAGCAACGTGATAGCCAGAATAGCAACTGGGAGAGATGACTGTTTGGTTGCCACAGACATAAACACACCCTCCATAAAAGCTGTAATTACAACTCTGCCACCGTGTCCCCGTTTACACTCACGACTTCACTTTCTTTGTTCTCCATCTTTCTTCTTCACCCTGAACTCTTTATTTTTCTGTTTTCATGCGACGGTGGGCTCAGCCTGACAGACGGAGCTCAGCCTTGTTTGTGTATCTGCTCGTCCGTTAAGCTACAGTCGGTCTCACCATTGTGTTGACGGAGAGACCGAACGAACGGCTCCCATTGTGTTCGGCCTCCCAGCTGATTTACCCTCTCGCCTCTGAGCCACCCCTTGGGTTTTTCCACGTCGCTCTGAAACCAGGGGGTGTTAGCTGTAGCGCTGTGTTGTCTCCAGTCAGCTCATACTGGGAGGAAGACCACCTTTAGCTCTGAATGAATCATTTCTCTGAGACTGTGAGGCACCAGCTCTGGAGTATTGTTGTTTTGACGACAGCTTGACAACAAAGGTTTTTCTTTGTTTTTCAGGACTGAGGAGACCCCAGAGAGATGATTGGCAGCTGAAGCTGAGACTCAACACAACTGTGAATCGATAACTTGGTGCTACTCTCGAAGGTGAGCGCAGCACGGGTGTGTTTGTATCAGTTTCTTCTCGACAGTTAGCACCAGGCTATCTTCACGTAGCAGCCGCGCCTGCTGGATGCTGATCCCTGAGAGCTGGAAGACACAGTCACGGTTATAGTTGTCGTGCAGCAACTGAAATATCCACTACAGGGCCAGAAATAGAGCCAGAGATCCAGAGCTGGTGGGAGGAAGAAAGGAGGAGAAGAGGAACTGGTGGGAGGAAGTACTGCGTATGTCCAGAGCTAATTTAGGAGGACTCGTGGAAGAACGCTGTGCTCTGCCAAGCAAAAGTAATGAGTCATAACCTCTGTGTGCTTGTCTGACTCTCCCGGTGATGTAATAGCTCTCAGAGTTATCAATGAGTTCTCCCACTGAACCCTGGGAGTTTGGAGTCGCTGAACATTTATAAAACAGTTGATGAATGTTGCAGGTTTTAGATGCTTCTGTGGGACAAGTGCAGGTTTCTGTTTGTTTTGTTGTTATTATTATTTCCCTTCAGGGACCAGTCAAGTGTTTTTGAGTTTAATTGAAGTTATTTTAATGAAAGCGAACACATTCCTCTCAGGTTCTGTCGTGGAGCTCTTTTGTTGTCTTCTTTGTATCTTGACGGTTTCTGTCTTTTGTAGTTTGAGAGTCAGGTGTAACAGAAAAGCTTCTTTTATGTTTTCCCTCCTCTGTTTTTCTTTGTTTTCTCTGTGGGAAGGTGAGTGGGTGTTTTCATGGCACTACTCCATCTCCCTCCCTCCAGTCTTTTCCTCTTTTCCGTCGCTTCTCCTTAATCTATCCTTCCATCCTGTTCAGGCCGTCTGTCGCTGCCCCCCCACCACCACCACCACCATCACGCCTGCAGTAATGAGATTAAACCTTCCGCCGGGCGCCCAGTTCATACACGCCCTTCAGACTGGGACATTACACACACAATCATCCACTTAAGAGAGCACCGTTTTCTTTCACGTGCACTAAACCAGCAGCCTGACGTGGCCGTGCACCATCACACTCCTGGCATGTGACCAAAGCCTGTCACCCCGAGTCCTTCCTTCTGTCTCCCCGTCCAGAGGCCCATGGTCAGGATTACAGTAATGCCAGGTCTGTCTTGATAGGTGAGCTTCCCACTGAGCCATCTGGGCCTCACAAATAATCCCATTCAGTACCGTACAGCCCACCGACGCCACCTACAGGCTGAAAGATGCATCTCAGCCAGCCACAGACAAAGAAGTGATCATGGTGTCAGACGCCCATTCGCTCTCTAACAAGCCCCGTGGCGTTGGTTCTACATTCAGTGCATCTCTGTCGCTGGTTCTGATAGAAGCTCTTCTGTTTCTCTCTGAAGCCGTTTGGGCTTTTAGGTACTTGGTGCAGAAGACAGAGGAGTTCCAGATCCTGTCAGTGTTGGAGTGAGGCCCTCTCTGTGCTGCAGTGGAGGGCTTCACAGATACAGCTAGTCTGGTGAGTAGGAGGGCTTCCACATACAGTGCGTTTACATGGGAAGTTTAATTCCTCTTTAATTCAGAATTAAAGTTAAATCCGAATAAAAGTTACCATGTAAACACCTAATTCCATATGAAAATGTCAATTCCGAATTAAACTCAATTCCGAAGTAAGTGGCTGGTTTATTCTAGGGATGTCCGATAATATCGGCCCACCGATATTATCGGCCCGATATTGGCATAAAAATGTAATATCTGTAAATATCGCTACCAGTTTTTTTTGCTTATAATGAAAACCGATAAAAAATAATGCCTGGATTTCACCGAATAAATGCTGTATATAGGCCTATGGGCTCCCGAGACATTTACCGGCGCGCAAATGATGACCTCATCAGGAAAATGTTTCCTTTTTTTGCACTTTACCTCAAGCCTAAAGTATTATTTATAGCTCAAGGAAATGTGCAGTTTTCAAAATTGTACAGTATAGTTTCCACATTAAGGTGATTGAGTTTTAGTTAAAGAAACAGTTCTTGAAGCATCCTACAAATGGAGGCTAATTTAACACTGAAAAAAAAGAGTAGCCTGTCTGTTATTTTAGTTGCTATGCTGCACATAGTTGTACAGGTACAATGTTTTTTACAATTTGTGAAGAAGTCAAATTTGCCCTATTTGTAGGGAGCATTGTCAAGATTATCTCAGGGAGAGTGTGATCCAAACTGTTGTTTGAGACAATTAAAAAATAAATAAATATGGCACTTTTTCCATAACTTAAGTTGAAGTAGTTTTCTTATTTTGCACAGACAATGTTTACTTTTGGAAAGCCTTGTTGCCTTTGAAAATGCATCCAGTGGGGCGTCACAATAAAATTAGGCATGTGTAATTCCACGACAGGAGATATGTGATGTTACCTAAAATTAGCTTTGAGGAAAAAAAAAATAGCCCCCATATGTTGGTATCGGTAGACATCGGAATCGGAAATTGAGAGTTTGACAATATCGGCATATCGGCAAAAAAGCCACTATCGGACATCCCTAGTTTATTCCCATTTTAATTCCGCATTAAATAATTCCGCGGCCATGTATACACTCATTCCTGTTTAAATTAATTCCCGTCTTTCTGCGCATGCTAGTTTTCTTGCCCGTCTGTCGCGATGACGCTTATATTCCGCGCTGGGCTTGTTTTCAAAACAAAGTTTTAAAATGGCAGCACGCAGTAAACGGTGGTCAAGAGCAGAGACGATTTATTTAATAAATAGCTTGGAGGAACTGGAAATAATTAAAAGAACAGATGGCAGGAAACATAAAAATTGTGAGCTTTTCAAAGTTGTAGCAGACCAGGTTAAATGAAGGAGGTTTCGCAGATAGAGACGCCACCCAGGTCAAAAATAAGTGGAATGTTGTTGCTAACTGAGTTGTTGCTAAGTTTGTTTTCTTCCGGTAGATGTAAAGACGTCCGCCCCCCCCATCCAATCAGAACCCTTCCCAACCCCCAGACCTAAAGCGGAGTTGGATAAAGCCGAACAAACGTGTTTTCCATGTAAACCTCAATTCGTTATTACTATTTCCATGTAAACTCGAAGGAAAATAGTTTAAATTCGGAATTATTAATTCCGAATTAAAAAACATCATGTAACCGCAGCCATAGTCATTTTAAAACAGAAAAACGATCACAGTGTGATATAAGTTTGTTTTTCTGCGTCTGTGTTAATGATGTGACATCACTCGTTCACAGGCTGGATGCATCACGCAGTAGAGCAGTTAGGCGGGCGAGGCACACGGGATTCCTTCCCTCTGGACGGACCCAACCGGGGGCCATGGCCTCCCGTGAGTGGCCATACCTGGCAACCGCCTGCCAGGTGTGTTTCCATGACGACGCAAACACAAATGTTTCACACATCAGCTCCAGTCTGACGGATATAATATGTACTCAGATCCTAACCAACATTCAGACTCCAGTTTGATAGTCCCCGACTTGAATCTGTGTTCAGGTGTTCACCTGCAATGAACCAACACCAGCTACTTCCACATCTACCTCCTGGACCGATGGGTGGACTGAACCCCCACAGTAAATATTTAAGTAATGGGTGAGTTGATTCATTACAGGATGGATTCAGTCGTCTAACCAGACTGTGGACTCTCTAACACCGTTGTTTATTCCTTGTGTTTGGGTGTTCAGACCGTTGAGAGGAGGTGAGAAGCTGGAGCAGGCGATGCTACCAGGAATGCAGAGGGAGCAACAGAGACCCCCTCCCCACCATCTTCACCCTCCGCCCCCCCACAGAGCCTGGGAGCAGTTAGGTCCGCTGTATGAATCCCACCTCCCTCAAGGCCACTCGGTTCTGTCCCTGCCCAACGAGCACGCACTGCGCCTCCATAACGGAGGCTATTCGGGCAGCGGCGGACCCCCCCCAAACCCAAACCTTCCCCCTGGCAGACCGAGCCGTTGCCGAAGGTGAGGAACGAAGATTTGATTCCAGATGTTTGCAATAAGACAGAAGCTGTTGTTCACTCATTTTTTTTTTTTTTTGTCTGCTTTAGTTCGGGGGTCCCCAGGAACACCACGTTCCCAGAGGTCCACCACTGCTGGGAGATGAAATATGGGCTCAGGTGCACCAGGTAGGAGCCCCTCTAATTGGCAGCGATTGTGTTTCATCATCCTGCTGCAGCGAGGCTGATGGGAGATGCTCAGTAGAAGCTGCTGTCTGTAAACTGACGCCGCGCCAACAAAGATCCTTTATTCTCCCATCCACAGCAGAGGGGCTACCCAGGGAAGATGCTGGGGGGTCAGCTGAAGAGACCAGGCCCTCCGCTGGGAGAGCACTCTGTGATCCAACACACTCCCCCGCCGTCGGTTCACATCCCCCCCCGCACCGCTGCCGAGGACTGCCCCAGCCCCAGCAAGAGGAAAAAGAGTCTGGATCAGGTGAAAGAGCATTAAATACTCTTCTTGACTTTCTTTCTCGTGTTTCTGATCCTTAAATCACTGAGTTTTCAACATTGTTTATTCTTATATCCTGCGCAGACGTCTCATCCTGGGTTTCAGCGGTTTCCTGGGTCCAGTCAGTCTGTACCGTCTCAGCAGCAATCATCAGCTCAACGGATCCCCAACAAACCGGCTTTCTGGAACCCCATTCACAAGGACAACGGCGTTCTCTGGCAGCCCCAGACGTCTGAGCGCAAGAACCCACAATCACAGGAGTTTCAGGTCTGAACTGGAACAAAAATGCTTCATTTCAGCCAGTATGATCAGATCACGACTGAATTTATTGTATTGAGTCGTATTTGTCTTCCTCTAAATAACATCCAGCCAAAACTGATGTTTTTTTTTGTTTTGTTTGTCCTGTTCTGTGGTCTAACAGGGACACAGCAAACATGGACTGGGCAGCTATACTCCTAACTCCTCCCCGGCCTCCTCCAGCCCTTCCAATCTATCGCCTCCACTTAACT
The DNA here is from genome assembly GCA_018398805.1 of Hirundichthys speculiger. Lineage (NCBI taxonomy): Eukaryota > Metazoa > Chordata > Actinopteri > Beloniformes > Exocoetidae > Hirundichthys > Hirundichthys speculiger. The sequence continues at coordinate 225,805 of JAGFBZ010000610.1, read as the reverse complement.
CCTCTCCAGGAAGTTACAACCACGGATGTGCTCCTCAGCTCCAGAAAGACGCTTTACAACGTCACTCCCCTCAGTCCTCCAAACTGGAGCTAGCTCCATCCTGCCAGGCGATGGAGCTGAGTGCTCTTCACAGCCAGAGGGGCCCCCTCAGTGGGGGCCAAGGTGGCGGCAGAGCTACCTCTCATATAGCGTCTGCTCCAGCCAGGGGAGAAAGAGAGCCACACCTAAGAGCCCAGTCGTCACCAGCAAACGCTTCTGCAACCAGCAACAAGAGCAGCAGGAGCAGCGTGCCTTACAGCCACTTCCAGCCTCACCCAGGGCTGGGGCACCAGGGGCCCCCTCCTCCTGCCAGCAGCACCTCAGTACCTCAGCAGCAGGGCAGTGGTCCCCACGAGGCCTGGAGATACCGGGGTACTCCCAGCAGTCAGTCCCTGGTGAGTACGGGCTCATTTGTTGCACATTAATGCGTGTAAACCAGCTGTCACAAATGTGGTGTAATTAGCAGGCGGTTGTAACGTCGACTGACTGAGATCGTTGTTTCCTCAGGAGTCGAGCATCTTCAGACTTCCAGGTCTGCTACCTCAGCACCAGCAGAGCCACAATCAGGTCACGGACAGTCGCCTTTCAGGTTCCTCCTCCAAGCATCATCATCATCATCACGTCAGTCCTCCGCTGCCCCCGACCAACTCCACCCGGACGCCTGTCATCACATCCCAGGCCTCCTTCGCTGTCGGCCAGTATAGGAGCAGCTCCAATGGCGTTACTATGGACGGCGTCTCCATGGTGACCGCATCAGCCCCAGCTGCCGGCTCCACAAACACCAGGTGGCAAAGAGAGAGACAGCCGGCCCCCCAAAGCTCCAGCAGCTCGGTCATCAGCGCCAGATCTCAGGCTGCGCTGCAGCCCTGTGGCCACAGAGACCACAAACAGGAGCCGCACCCGCCCCAGCAGCAGGGAAGCACCACCAAGCCCCCCCCAGTGAAGGGCAAGATGTCATACTACCCTCAGCCTGAACTGCGACAACCTCTCCTTCCTCCATTTTCCTCCTCTTCTCTGTTCTCCTCAGGGCACCAGAGGTCAGGGGACAGCGTGATAACGAGCAGACTTTCAAACCCACCTCCCAGCTCCTCTGCTCCATACGGTCCTCCATCTTCTGTCAAAGCCTCCCCAGAACCCTCCGGTCCGGACCCGTCCTCCAGAACCGGTCACCCGCTGAACTCTGCCTCCACTCAGAGGTTCTCTGCTCCTCCATTCCCTCCCTCCGTCCCTCAGTCCATCGGAGAGGCTCTGGACAAGCTGGATGCAGAGCTGGAGGGACACATGCGAGCGGAGGAGAGGAGAAAGAGGGACAGAGAGGAGCAGGAGAGAAGAATGAGAGAGGAGGAGAAGCAAAAGAGAGAGCTGGAAGCTAGAAAAAAGCTGGATGAGGAGAAAAGGAGGAAGGAAATGGAAGAGACAGGAGGAGGAGAAGAGGCAGAGAGAGTGGGAGAGGCAAGCGCAGGAGAGACAGAGGAGGCAGGAGGAGGAGAGAAAGAGGAGAGAAATCGAGAGATTAGAAAAAGAGAGGAAGATGCGAGAATGGGAGAGGCGAGAGGAGGAGAGGAAAAAGATGGAGTGGGAGAAGAAGGAGCGGGAGAGGAGGAGGAGGGAATGGGAGAGGCAGGAGGAAGAGAGGAAGAAGAGAGAACTGGAGAGGGAGGAGGAGGAGAGGAGGAAAGCTGAGAGAATAGAGGATGAAAAAAGGATGGAGCGTAACGAGCAGACTGATGAACGACTGCACTGCTCCGCTGCCCCCCCACCTCCCCCCCTTTCATCTGTTTCTGCGCCTCCTTCAGGTCCGACGCACCCCAACTCCCGGGCCTCTCCTCCTTATCCCTGGCTGAGCCGTGGCGGCGTACCCCCAAGTTCATCCAGCCACGCCCCCACCGCCGGCCCTGCAGCAGAGAGGCTGCGCCCCCCACCTCTGACCCCCCAGACTGAGTACGCCAGGGAGAAGCAGAGACAGAGGGAGATGTGGAACAACGGCGGCGGAAACACATTCAACCCCTCGTCAACACACAATACCTCAGGGACGAACCAGGCGTCGCACCCCCACAGGCCCCCGGCCATGCAGGCGGCACCCACCCAACCCAAAGACCCGGCCCGGGAGAGGAGCGGCCCTCCCCAACTTAGCACTTAGAGAGCCCCCAAAACTCTACCAGGCCTTTTCCAGGGAGAACCTCCCCCCTCTGTCCTCCAGCTCCTCCACCTCCTCCAGGGGGGTCCACAACAAGCAGCTGAAGGAGAACCGGCTGGAAACCACCAGCACCGACTCTGACGGCGCCCAGTTTGAAGAGGAGCCGTCTACGATGCTCCCCGACGGCCTCGCTAACATCATGGCCATGTTAGACGAATCAATAAAGAAAGAAGAGGAAATGTACAGCAGTGAAAAGTCCGCAGGTCTGCTGGACGGCTTCGCTCCCAGTACCGAGCCCGTGAAGAGTTACCTCTGCGCCCCGGACCTGATCCCAGCGACGAAGCACCAGCCCAGTCCGGAGGAGTTTGGATCCAACGAAAGCCCGCCGGTGCTCAGCCGCCAGGGCTCCCTGGCCTCCCCCTGCAGCCGCACCATCCTCTCTCAACGAGGAGGATGAGGACTACAGTAAAGCGTCTCCAAACGTTCCTCTGGGCTCTAAGCCCCCCCTGGACCTGGGGGTGGCCGTGGGGGCGGGCAGCACCACCTACAGACACAGCGACCTCGCCAAACTGTACGGCCTCTCTGAGCAGACTAAAAGTGAGGCTGATGAGGAATCGGAGGAGGATTCTGAGGCGCCGTCTTGCTCTCCGCCGCCTCAGAGACCCCACCTCCATCAGACCGGGGGTCAACAGCATGTTTAAATCCCTCGCAACGGTCTTGGAGAGCCAGAAGTATGCGTACCGGGGCGGGCCGTTCGGAAGGCCCCCCCCATCGGCGCTAGTCGGCGTTAAATATTCCTCCTCGCTGTCTCTCGGTCCCGATATCTGCCGCCTGCAAGGCAGTTCCCCCACGTCAGATTCAACAAACCCGCCGTTCAGTCCCGCCGTCCCTCCCTGAAGTCCTCCCCTCGATCACAGCTGGAGGACAAAAAACTGAAAATAGAGGACAGTGACGTCTGGACGGATGATGGAGAAACGGAGGAAAGACTGGATCCGGTCAAAAGCAGAAATGTTCCAACCGTGAAGCCAATCAAGCTGATCAAAGAGGAGGAAGAGCTGACCATCATCTCTGACTCGTCTCTGAAGGAGCTGGGGAAGAGCTGCGAGGTCCTGCTGAGCAGACAGTCCTCTGGACAGACACGGAAAACACGAGAAAGCGAAGGAGCACAAAGACAGAGAGAAGAGAAAGCACAGTCGCAGTCGCAGCAGGAAGCACGAGGACAAGAAGGAGAGGAAGAAGCATCGAGACAAGGGAGATTTCTCCTCCTCTTCGTCGTCACATTCCAGCTCCGGCCACAAGAGGCACAAAGACGGTAAGAGCCATAAAGAAGAAGAAGGACCGCCGGATCCTCGGGGACCTCAATCTCCAGAAGCGGGAATCAGAGAAGAACCGAAGCCATTATGAGACGGATAAGAAGAAACGCAAAGACGCGTCCGGAGCGAGCTCCGCCAGCGAAGGCGAGCTCGCCGAGTGGACGAGTTCAGGGGAGAGATCGTTCGAGCACAAAAACGGCTCCGACTCCGGCTCGTCGTTGGGTTCCACCGACTTCCTGAAGTTGAAGGCCGTGTCAGACGGGCCTCCCAAGGAGCTGAAGATTCGCCTCATCAAAGTGGAGAGCGGCGACAGGGAGACGTTCATCGCCTCTGAGGTGGAGGACAAGAGGATACCTCTGCAGGAAATCAGCATCAAGAACACCGCAAGTGAGATTATCCGCTCCTGCAAGTAAGTGTTCAATGAAGTGTTTAATGAGCGCAATGATGTTTTCTATCACCAGGAGGATAAAAACATATCATTTATTTTTGTTCCAGGGTGGCTCGATTCAAAGGGAAGTTTAAAGAATCTTATCTGCTGCCCGCCTTTTCTGTAAAACCCATCATAACCACAGAGGAGCCCATCCCCAGAGAAAAACTCAACCCTCCTACACCCAGCATCTACGTACGTCACCACTCTGACTTCCTTAATGTTCCGACATGTTAAATAACATTAGTAAGATCTTTAAACTACCGAGTTCCCCAATGAAGGTTAACACTGTCAAACATGCATTAATGAATAACTCTGCTGCCCTCTTGTGGTGAGTTAAGATGCTTAAAAAGGTCAGAATAGTGACAGGATCCTCCTTGGTTGCAGTTGGAGAGTAAGAGGGACGCCTTCTCCCCGGTGCTGCTGCAGTTCTGCACTGATCCCAAAAACCCAGTTACCGTCATCAGAGGACTGGCTGGGTCCCTTCCGGCTCAGTACGTTTATACTCCTTCTGGCTTTGACTGTTAAACTGTTGCACATCTTTTTTCTCATCTTGGCAGGATGTAGATCAAACAAATTAAATCTTAAATTCCTCTCCTGTTCTCAGACTTGGGGCTGTTTTCCACCAAGTCTCTTGTGGAGGCCAACGCAGAGCAGGCCGTAGAGGTGAGGACTCAGGTGCAGCAGCCGGCTGACGAGAACTGGGACCCCAGCGGTACCGGCCAGACGTGGCCCTGCGAGAGCAGCCGCTCTTACACCACCATCGCCAAGTACGCCCAGTACCAGGCCTCCAGCTTCCAGGAGAGTCTTCAGGTACGCAGCATGGACCCTGGTTTCTGTTAGCACATCGTTATGCACGAGACAGAGTCAAGATGTCCATGTTGTGTGTCTGCAGGAGGAGAAAGGCAGTGATGAGGAGGATGATGAAGATGAAAAGAAGCCACCCCCCAGCACCGACAACAAAGACTCCTCTAAAGAAAACAGCAAGTACGGATGAAACTAACAGTTCAATGCAATCACTAGGGGTGCACGATAATTATCGGGCCGATAACAGGAAATTAAGACGTCATCCCGATAAGTCTGATATCATGACGAATAGCCCTGATAACATATATATTTATTAGAAAAACGATTTCTCAATCAGGAAAATCAAGAAAACCCCCTCATGCCAGAAAACAACTCGGTCATAATTGTGGTAGTTGCTGACTTTAATTAATATTCGCAGTATTTTCCCACATGTTAAACATAAAAATAAAAAAAATAGATAAGGTCGAAAGAACGACTAGAGAATGGGGGAATTTACGTTACACCTTGAATGCAGCATTACGGCACAGTGCACTGGGAAAAACAAAAACCTTATTGTATGGAACTTCGTTAAAGTTTCAGAAGAAGATAGTTTGCTGGTTATTTGTGACAAATGCTCCAAGCGAAGGAGGGAAAAATAGCACAAGCTTTAATACGTCAAACCTGATCAGCCACCTGAAACATAACCATCGCTTCCATGGAGTTTTGAAATCGCGCTAACGTGAGCTAACCAGCACCAAGTCTCCTCTCCTCTCCTCGCTACCATCTCTCTCATCTAAAGTGGAATCCTTTAAACATAATCTTTTGTTACTATGGAATGCACTTTCAGTTTATTTACACAGACAAGTCTAACTTGTGTCAGTACATTATGCACTGTGTATTATTTTTATTGTCATTTAGGAATGCGTTTTTTCAGTTTGTAATTCTGATGCATGTATTTCCATCAGTTCAAGGAGCCTTTATTTTTTATATCAGTCAGTAATGAACCTTATTTAAGTTGATGTGAGATATCAAATAGGTTTGTTTGATAGCTTTATGAAATTGTTTGAGAGGCTTGACAATAAATATCTGTTCATTTAAAGAGTCAAAAGTGTTTTTGGTTTTGTTCATAGTATTAATTTAATGATCTTAGCTATATGTGTGTGTTATCAGTATTGGTTTTAAAAAACAGTTATCGTGCATCCCTAGCAATCACTCAAGGGTTTTAAAATATACTCTAATGCCCTCATGTGTTTTTTTTCTTTTAGTGGTGAGCAGAAACCAGTTGGAAAGATAATTAAATTTGGCACCAACATTGACCTTTCTGATCCTAAGAGGTGAGTTACTGCTGCAACAGCTTTCTGTGGATAATTCAAGCAGCTAATCATCACATTCTGAGCTCATATGGGATTCTTCTCTGCTCAGATGGAAGGCCCAACTTCAGGAGCTGCAGAAGCTTCCAGCGTTTATGCGTGTAGCGTCCAGTGGGAACATGCTGAGCCATGTTGGACACACCATCCTGGGCATGAACACTGTCCAGCTCTACATGAAGGTTCCTGGGAGCCGAACACCAGGTGAAGGAGCGCTGCTCCATGGAGAGATGCTCCTCATTTAAACACCACCAGTGTTTAAACTTACTGAGTTTAATGTTTGCTCAACAGGTCACCAGGAGAACAATAATTTCTGTTCTGTAAACATCAACATCGGCCCAGGAGACTGTGAGTGGTTCTCTGTCCATGAGAACTACTGGGAGGCGATCAATGACTTCTGTGAGAAGTGAGTACATCTGGATAACGATCTTTGATTATTTACTGAGAAAGCACACATGAAAGCACCTCTGGAAGTGGACCGGCGAGGTTGATTCAGGGCGTCTCCTCTCCTGTCAGGCATGGAGTGGACTACTTGACAGGGTCCTGGTGGCCGGTGCTGGAGGACCTCTACAACGCCAACATCCCAGTGTACCGCTTCATCCAGCGGCCCGGAGACTTGGTGTGGATCAATGCCGGTACCGTTCACTGGGTCCAGGCCGTGGGCTGGTGCAACAACATTGCCTGGAACGTTGGACCTCTCAGTGGTAAAGACTGCGCCATCTAGTGGCCAAATACTGATGACGTCAGCGGCGGCGTTGGCCTCACTGCTCTCATGTGTATCTGTAGGTTACCAGTATCAGCTGGCCCTGGAGAGGTTCGAGTGGAACGAAGTGAAGAAGGTCAAGTCAATAGTTCCCATGATTCACGTGTCCTGGAACGTGGCTCGCACGCTAAAGATTAGTGACCCCGACACCTACAAGATGATCAAGTAAGTGGAGCCTTTCCTTTCCTTTCAGATGAAACTGTATGTGAACATTTAATCCAGCTAACAGATGTTTATCTTCCTGCCAGACACTGCCTGCTGCAGTCCATGAAGCACATCCAGATCTTACGGGACCAACTGGTGTCTGAAGGCAAAAAGATTTCCTATCAGAGTCGGGTCAAAGATGAGCCCTGCCTACTACTGCAACGAGTGTGATGTAAATATCTTTTTCTTTTGCATGAGTTTTGGGGTTTTGCACGAAGCTTTTAAGCTCTGTAGATTTGTTACATGAACTAAGGGTGTTGAGAAGTTCAGCTTAGACTAACTGCTGAGATCACTCTGTGACAGACTTTAGTTTTTAGAAGCGTGACTGTGTCACTCTGTATGGAGCCCCGTTTGGGTCATAATTCAATGAATAAATGAGTCTATTATTATGAAATACAGGCGTTTATTATTATTAAATATTTCCCATTATTATGATAGTGGTTTCGTTTTTCATGAGAATGAGCTTTTACATAATAATGGCTTTGTTTTTCATAAGAATGATTTGTGTGTCAATCACAGCAGAGAGGGCGGAGCCACTTATGTGATTGGCTGCTCTTTCATTCAGGCATAAGCAACAGAACAGTGAATATCGATAGTGGGCGAGAGGTGCAATGTATCTACTCCAGGCCAGTAGGTGGCAGAATGCACCTCAGTTTGCGGTTAAAAGTTGACATCGACTAAGAAACGTAGCACGAAATGTAGGAAAAACTTGATTTTGCCGACAGGAGACTTACTCCGAGAGGTAGCCAACAGGCTCGATGCGAGTCCCCCAACAACTAATCGATGTCAGAGCGTAGAATGGAGAAGGATCAGCCAATGAGCGTGCAGGTCAACCACTGGTCCCGCCCAGTGGCAAAATGTCATTATTATGTAATAGCTCATTCTTAGATTAAAAAAAAAGCCATTCTTAAATAAATATTTATGCATTAAACAAAAATTAAATAATAATAAAAATATATTTCATAATAATTACATTTTTTTCATAATAATGGGAAACATTTCGTAATAATAGACTCATTTATTCATTGAATTATGACCCAAATGGGGCTCCATAACTCTGAGCCTTCGTGTTCACCAAACATCTCTTGGAGGTGGATCTTGTCCAGCTTGTAGGTTACCTCTGGAGTTGTCCGACTGAAATATAAAAGCTGACAGTAACTTTATCTTGAGCTCATTGAAGTTTTGTGCAGGCATCGGCTGCATTGTCACACCTTCTCCCCCAAAAATAAAAGTCAGAGCAGTTATCTGTTCATGCTGTGACCTCATCAGACATCCATTAATCCCAGTCTGAATGCACCCAGGATATTTGAGTTAAAACGTGGTCCATGTTGTCTTCAGTGACCCGTCTCTCCTGCCACAGGTGGAGGTGTTCGATTTGCTGTTTGTGACGTGTGAGAGCAGCAGCAGGAAGACATACGTGGTTCACTGTGAGGACTGCGCGCGGCGGCGCAGCCCCAACCTGACCAACGTGGTGGTGCTGGAGCAGTACCGCACGGAGGAACTCATGAGCGCGTACGACTCCTTCAGCCTGGTGAGCACACGCTCTTCAGAACCGTCCTGATAATCCGGTAAACGTCATTGAAACCGTGACTCTGCTGTCTCCCCAGGCCTCCTCATCCCGGTGACAGAGCTCCGCCTGCGTCTCCTCAGCCATTACCAAAACTCCTGCGCGCCAGGACAGAAGACAGCTTCACCCTGGTCGTCATTATTTCCATTCATTTTTTTGCTACTGCTACGACTCGCCGAATAGCCAGTTGGATACGTTTACTCATTACTGTTTACAAAAAGACATACCAAGCCACCAATAAAATACCAGTTTACTCTCAGATGGTGCTTTTGAGCGGGAACCCTGGCGACGGGGCGGCTGGTGCTGCCATTGAACAAACTGGAGGGTGGTTGATGGTTTCAATGGCATGTTTTTGTTGTCTTGAATACTGAAATTTGTACACGCTGTTTGAAATTTGTGGGGTGCTGTCTTTTTTTACAATAATTTATTGTCTTGTTTCTTTTTTTTCTAAATTAGATCAGCCTAGCTATATACCACATTGGCCTTGTATTTAGAAAAGAGAGAAAATGAAAATACTAATAATAGAGATATGAACATTTTTCTAAAGCATTATGGATTTTAAAAATACAGTTGTTTGGAATGCTTCAAAAAGATACGGGTTATAGCAACTGCTTTTGTTGGGGGGGGGTTTACTTTTCAGAAGCTTGTATGTGTTGTAAATCTTTTTATGAATTATACTTTTATTTCCTCTGGAGATTAATATTCATTTGTCACACGTCATCAGGTCTTTTTTGTTAATTTCCTCCATCTGTGTATGAATGAGCTACAGAAAAGAAAGATCCGTGTCATCTGGTGTGTGTTGTACCTCTTTGTTCCAGTTTGCAGACCTGGACCTTCTTTTTTTTCCTCCTTTTTTGCCAGTGTACATTTAATTTAAAGAGTTTCCTCTATTTATTGGATATCAATGTTCTCCCTTTTTAGTATGGTTGTACTTTTAATTTTGTGCTGAGTGCTCTGCAACAGCTGAACTGTGGAGGTTGTATGTTTGCAGGAGAGGAGACTGCTGTTTCCCTGGTGCTGACCTCTCAACTCCTGCCTTTTCTCTCTCATATATATAAAAATTAAATCTTTATCTTGAATATAACACCACCTTTTCCTGTAGACGATAGACACACTACTCATGTAGAGAAGATGACTAATGGAAAACCGTATGTTTGTATGCTCATTAAGGAAAAAAAATGACTCCAAAGTGTTTGTTTTTTTAACTATGTAGAGGGTTTTTAGGTGAGATTTTTATGATAATGGGATAGATGGTGCTAACTGTTCTCTTTGAACAACCTGTTTTTTCTTTTTGTCCTCTTGAAATGAGAAATCTATTTTTCCTGTTGCAATATTACCTTACACTTTCCTTCTCTTTGTGGTCATTTATTTATAACTGCACTGTTTATATAATTCACACACATACTTGCAGACACACACACCAAACTGAGCCAGACATGTCTTAAACACTTGTGAATTTGTGTGACATTACTATGACTATTAATAAAGGCTTTTGATAAATGCAGGAGAGTATCACTTTTCTGAGCTCGTCGTCCTTCTAGTCTGTAAATATTTAGAACAATCCTGATGGACTTGAACACGTCTTTTTAAATTGCTCTGGGTCTCTGTAAAGCGCCTAGAGACAATTGTCATTGTAACAGACGCTATACAAATAGAATTGAATTGATAAATTGACATTACAAATACAGCTTCCCTTTTGTAAATACACTGGGTTGTAATCAACATTATATCCTAGATTTGGTGGAAAATAACTTCAAAGAAGTAAAAACTGATGACCTGTTCTGTTTTCATTTGTAGTCTTCTGCATCGTCCTCTGTCACACCAACCAACTGCATATCCTTTAAAAAAAAAAAAAAAAATCCCAGAAATCTTACATACCATCTCAGTGTCGCCTCTGACTTTTATCTTCAGTAAATCCAACCCTGGCTCTTCCTCTGATGTGCTCATTCCTAAAGAACATCTTCAGCTCTGCAGCTGTCTGTGCTAACGTTTTAACGCTGCTCTCCCAGATGTTTCAGTAACTCCTTTAATCTTGCTGCTCTCATCTATCACAGATAACTCCAGAAGTCCTGCACCTTCTTCACCTCTTATCATTCTGCCTCTTTTTCATTTTCAAACTGTTTTGGGTTAGGGTTAGAATCCTCATACAATCAGAAACATGCGGCAGCCTTTTAAAGAACCCATAAATCCAGGAGCTGAGTGTCCACCCGATGGACCATAAAGGGCTGCAGGACGTCTCCGTGGTCAGACGTCCTCTGAACACAGCTGAGATCCTCCTGCTGCAGTCAGTAATGAGTTTCAGGTAGCAACAGAACAAATGAAAAACTAAAGCAAACATCAGCCTCATTCAGACGGTACAGATCTGGGACAGATGCCAAAGGTCTGAATTAGAAGAACCGTCTCTATTTGGTGGGTTTTGTCTCCAGACCACCATGAACTTTATCTGGAGAGAATCACATGATGAAGCTCAACTCTGGCAGTGAGCAGCTTCTCTTACTGGGACTGTTTTATACACTTTTCTTCTTCTTTATTCATGTTTTGATAATTTATGCTGTGTTCATGCATATGGCATGAATTTTGGCAAGATTTTGTACTTTAATTTAATCTTGTTATTTCCAGCTCGGCTACACGCATACTGTTAAGAACAAAAAAAAAAAAGATGCCACTAAAATCCATTCAAACTGCAGTTTTTCACGTCCATTAATTCATAAAGCATGTATTTTATTAAACCTGGCTGTCAATCTGGGCTTTTTCCTTTGATAAGGATCATTTTTTTTCTACCAGATAGTGACATATTGACCAAAAACATCCCACCTTCACCAGATGGCGCTAGATCCCTCCTCCCTCTAATAATAATTCATTTTTCTGTTTTTTGTGGTTGTTTTTCCATTTAAATACATGGTGGCATCATCATGACAAAAATCCAGAATTTAAAGGGTTAAAATCTTTAAATATTCCTGATTATTTGATATCAATAACTCAGTCAGATGTAGGTGAAAAAAATGAGCTCAGTGAACGTAGAAAATAATATTAATGTATAATATTTTAGAGGTTGCTTGTGCTTCCCGGTACCAGCGTGACTAACATCAGACGGAGCCCCGAGGCTCAAACGGGTCAGAAAACGGGTCCTGTACTGGTCCAGCAGAGTTTTCTGTTTCAGGAGGGTTCACTCATCGCTCTGATGAAGCAGCAGTTAAACAGCTCACTAATACCGATGAAAACTGTCAGATGAGTTTTCAAAACCTGCCAGAAAAGTTGTGAATCATCATCTTTGAAGAAAAATATCTAAAAAACTAGAAAAGCACTGTGAGAGCGCAGACCTCCGCTCCATATAGCGATTTACACCATAAATATTAGTCGTACATATAGCACTGAAGCTAAAAAAGTACCTTATCTCCCTTTATTTTGTGATGCACACAAAAATAAATAATAATGATATAAAGATTTCATGCAATATTTGTTTCCAAAATCAATATATTAAAACAACCTCAATGCCTTATAATTTCCATTTATTTACAAAATCCACCTTCTGGATCAGATCCGGATCAGCCTTTGAAATTTGATAGAGGTTCCCATTGTTAATCCCTGAGTCAAATTTCATGAGTTTTGGGCAATAATTAACGGAGATATTGAGAAACAACATTTTTAGCCCCATTGACCGCAATGTTATTGAAAATTTGAAAGTGATCCAGAATCCAGGATTTCTTCCAGGATCACACCCAAAATGAAATCAGTTCTTCCTTTTCACATTTCTGACAACTCCTGAAAATTTCATCAAAATCCATCCATAACTTTTGAGTTATCTTGAACACAGATAGACAAAAAACAGACCAAAAAAATAAATAAATACATGTATGTTTTACAATTTTGTTTGTGTGTGTATAAGTTAATGAGCATTAAAACAGCTACTTTAAACAAAACAGCTGTATGTTAAAACTGTTTATTAGCTCCTAGTGAAGTTAAAAGCTAAAGATCAGGCCTGACTGGAAGAGAACTGACAGATTTATTTATTAGCCTTTATTTAACCAGGTTAGTCCCATTGAGATCAAAGATTTTTTTTTCAGATTAGAGTCATTCAACCTCGTCTTGATAAAACCACCTCATATTTACAGGAAGTGTGAAGGTGATCGGAAGGTTAAACGTCCTGAGCTTCATCTGGAAGTACAACCTCTGCTCTGAGTGTCATTTTGTGGACTGATGGACGCTAGATTGTTCTTTTTTGGGTCTAGGAACCACGACGACCCCAGAACACTGAAGACAGTGAAGCACGGTGGAGGAAGCATCATGATATGGAGATGTTTCTCATACTACCAGGGATCATGGATCAGTTTGAATACATCTAAGTAGTTGAAGGGGTCATGCTGTCTTCTGCTTAAGAGGAAATGTTCTTAAATGGGTTTTTCAACAAGACAGTGAGCCCAAACACACCAGGAAGCAGCAGCAGTTCTGGGTTCCAGTCCAGTCCAGACCCTGGACCTGGACCTGGACCCAGCAGTAAACTGGTGGGGTGACAGCAAAACCTAGAAATGCAGAGTAACTGTGGAGTTTAGTCCAGCGGTCCTGGACTGGAAACCAGTTCTGGTGACGTGAAGCAGCTTCCAGAAACACTGAACTAAATATTGGTTCAGTGATTCACAGGAAATAGAAACCTGCAAGTATTTCAGTTGATACAGTCGATGTTTGAGTTGGAAATGTACAAGAGAGAAATGCAGGCACTGCTTTTCCCTTTTTTTTTTTTTTTTTAACAGCCTAATGTTCCATTTTCTTCACTTTCTGTAAAGTAATAAATTTCTTATCGAAACTCCACGTCTATAAATCAAATTCTTGGCCGTGACAGATGTTTGGCACTAGCTGTTCGTTCAAAGTGTGTAAAAAAAACAAGAACAAAAAGAAAAAAGACGGCAGCCCAATAAAAACTTTCCAAGTTGAACCTGAGGAAGGAGATTATACAAGCAGCAAAACTTCCTCGACAGCGCGGCGGGACAAAAGCAGGACCGGCAGGTTTCCTCGCTGATAGTTCAACTCCTGAACCCGGGAACCGGAACAGCAGGGCTGTTTGTTTTAGAAAGCATGTGTGGAGACGTCGTCCTGTCCCAGCGCTGAAACAACACGCTACCTGCCTGCTTTAATGTCCAGGTGACTGTCGCAGGACGAGTTTTAAAGCCAAGACGGCTCAGTTTAATAATTAAATTCAGAAAAAGAAACTTGAGGTTTCTAGAAGCTTCCACAAAATATGGTTTGACGTTATTCCACATCAGGAGGACACACCTGAGCAGGTAGAGCAGAGTAGAGTTTCTCCTGAAACCCTCTCGTCTCCATCAGCAGGTCCAATGATGGTTCTGGCGGTCCACCAAGTTCCCGGGTCAACGCTGAGGCCACGAGGCCGGCTGAAGGACACGGTATTACAGGACCGACTGAAGGAAATCCTGCTTTAACACACACAGGAAGACGACGTCCGTCCGTCTATCTGTCCGCCCCGCTGCAGGCAGGTGGTGATAAGAGTCCACGTTCCCGCCGCCGCCGAGACAAAACACCGCTGGGGTCCCATCGGCAGACCGCTGGTCCAATCACCACGCTCAGAACTTTAAAGTCTGTTTATGCTCCTCTTGCTGATCGTGAGAGCAAAGACTGGATAGGAGGGTTGGGACGAGACGCCCTGAGATATGAGGACACTGTCTTCAACCGTCCCTTTAATGTCTTCAGTTGTCTGGATAACGGTGGGACAGAGTAAATAAACACTGGAAGCTCAAAGCAGAGGAAAAAGGCTGGAAAATCACCATCAGACAAGACTAATTATTGAACTGGTGCTCTGATCTTTTATCATGTGACTCATTACCGCCCGTATCAATCTTTGGGATCTTGTTCTTACTGCGATACACATGTTTCTCTTAGAGGATCTCCTGATAGCACACGCATCACAGTTTTAATGAATCATTTTGAATCATGTAGATTCTGTTGGTTTCATGCTTGTTGTTTTTTTTTTAAAGTAAAAACTAAGCTGAAAGTGAAAAACTAGTTTAACCAACTGTAGTAAAGGTTACTCAACAACTATCAGTCTGAAAACAAAGAGAGATGTCAACTCAAACTGTCCTGAGGTCCGACCAAAATACACACCTTTAATGTCCAAAGCTGTAAGAGGTTTTAAGATCTTCTTTTTTTCAGAAGTTTTCAGTAGAAATGCAGGCAGGTTATTGCACAGGTGTTTGAATGAATGAAATCCAGCTGAAAATGACTGCAGTACCGTATTGTCCCAAATATAGGACGATATTTTATTCTAGAAATCATATTCCCACAAATGGGGGTTGTTTTATAGTCGAGGTCTAGACTTTTCTATTGTTGTTACACATCTGCGCCACTAGATGGAGCCGCACCTGAGTAACCAGGAAGTGAATGGAGGCTGTTGTACGTTGTGTTTTTACAAATACAGTGATCCCTTATTTTTTACGGTTAATGGGGACCAGCGCCCCCCTGCGTAAATCAAAATCCACGAACTGGAGCCGGAGCCCCCCCGAGCCTCAATAATGTGTTTAAAATATTTTTAAAAACTGCAAAAAAGTAGCGAAACAAGACAAAGACTCAACTGTGGTCTTTCTGTTTCCTTCACAGCCTCTGGTCTCTGAACCGTAGTAAAGAAACCGCTGGTATTGTGCTATTTTTGGCTCGTAATTAGCGGCTAACACGCTAACAACAACAAAAGAAAAAGTCTGGTTTTCTCTTCATAGAACAGGAACTTTATTCTGGCACTGCAGGAACTTGTAACATCACACAGGTTGTATTGTTGGGCTCCTGTCGGTTAACAGAGAATGTAAATCTATACACGCTGGGCTGCTGTTGATGCTCACTACACTTTTCATCTAACCACGTTTTCATTCTGCCGTCCCACGACACACACTACATTACCCATAAGGCCACACCATTACCTATAAGGCTACCTTCTTAAAGGGGCCAGGCTGGCTCACAGCATTTCTTCGCTGTGAGAGAACACACACAACATCCTGTAATGTTTCTGTGATTTTTTCTTGATTTTTTTTTATTATATTGTATATTTCTGAAAAATCTGTGAATAACTAAAACTGCGGAACTTAAACCGCGAATTGGCGAGGGATCACTGTAGTGTTCAACTGCTTTTACCTCATTGTGCACCTCACAACTGTCAGAAAGAGCTGATATCTGTGTTTCACCAGATTGCTCTTGAATCTTGTAAGTTTCAGTCTGTAAGGGTGAACTGCAATTCCTCCCTTAACCCTCAAATTTTAAAAAATCCACGCTGCCGTGAAGTGCAAGTCCTGTCCCGATTCTTAGAACGTCAAGTTGAGGGACAAGTTTGAGGGCTGGCACCACCCTTGGGAGTAAGGGCTACCCAGAAGGCATTGCGTATTGTTGCCAAGACGTCTTCGAAAAGGATGGCGCCGAAAAAAGTGAGCTATGAATGTAAGTATTTTCGTAGTTAGTTTCGTAGTCGTAGATAATAAAAATATAAATGTTACGAAACTTTCTTATTGTCTTTGTCATATGTATTTATCTTATTCTTCTTCTACATCTTCTTCTTCTTCGTAGTCGTCGTTTTCTTGACAGACTGGATGTAGCTTTGGCGCAAGGCCGCCCCCCAGAGTCTGAAGACGTAACTGCACTCAAGGGGCGTCCCATTTCTAAGTCACAAGACAGCCCCACTAACTTTGGAGGGCCAAGATTGAGAGTTAAGGGAGGAACTGGAATTGGCCCTGAATCTCTGTCCGTCCTCCAGTGGTTCATAAGGACATGAAAAAGACCAAAGAGTGAAAGTAAAAAGAGAAGCAGGCTGGAAGAGCAGACAGCAGCATGACAGGGAGATTAAAGTGATGACAGTTTTACAGGAGATAAGAGGAGGTAAATATCAGAAATTCAAATGTGTGGTACAGTAGCCTACAGTACACGGCTATTTGTGTTTCTATCTTTAAAGGCTGAAACCGTACCAACATAAACTGGTTGTTGGCAGCCTTCCTTTGGGAACCAAACCAGTGGAACTGTTCACTTAAGGTGGAGCCAGAACCACTGCAGTCAGCTGACTGGTCGATAAAGGAGGTGGAGATGAACACAAGATGCACCAATTTGAAGTCTTTGATCAATTAAAACTCAGCTTTTATTGTTCTTTTGAACTCTGCACCTGTGTAACAGTTTCTAAATGTGTCTAAATCAGACCTCAAACCCATTTTATTGAGACTGAAACCGGGCCTGCAGCAGAACTAAAACTTTGTTTTCAGGGTAGCAGTGTGGACGGCTGGTGGGACTCTAACAGAAGTTACAAACTTAACTGCATTAATGTGGACAACACAGCCCCCCAACTTTGAACTCTTACAAGTGTTACGCAGTAAAAAAAAAAAAAAAAAAAACAGAAACAGAAGAGCTGAGTAATCTGTTGAGCACCGTGGCACCTCTTCTTCTTCATAACAGTGAAGACACACCAAACGTCTGCTACTGCTGCCCCTCCCCCCCCGTTTGCTGCTCTCCTGAACCTCAACTTATCAGGCCGGCCGCCTCTGTGACCCCCAACAGGCAGCACCCAGCCCCCACTACGACAGACGGGGTGAAGGGGTGGCGGCCCGTCCTGGATATGAGAGGAGGAATGCTGCAGCAGAACGAGGGGGGCTGATAAGTCTGGTGGGCGGAGGGAAAGTGGGATGGATGCAGGGAGTACGGAGGAGGGAAGAGGCAGAGAGGGGGTGTATGGGGGGGGGTCAAAAAAAGAGGAGGGCAGACACAAGTTTGACATATTTAAGACAAAGACCACAGCGTTTGTGGGCTTCATTATTTTCATCAGCTGAGGAAGAAGCGCCGATGCACGACGACGTCAAGTGAACCTGCACGTGGAAAAGAAAAGAGAAAACTAAACCAGCTTTACTGGTGACTGATACTGGTGGAGGGGGGGAGCTGCTGGGAGTCCTCATAGCACCAGTAAAGACATCAGGCAACCTCTGCAGAAACTCTATCTGCAGTTAAACTTTGCACAAGGAAAAAAAAAGTGGAAAAAGTGCAACTGAAGGACTCAGAAAGGAGCCGGTACCTCGGTGGAGGACTGAAGGATCTGAAGTTTACTGGAGAAGAACTGAGAAAACCAGCAACAAACTGGAGGACCAACAGCAACACGTCTACCCGACCCCACAGCACAACGTGAGTATGAGAGCATCCAGACCACATTATGACTCAGTGACGAGAGAAAAACAGGCTTAAAATGGCTTTAGTTATCATCACATACTGATGTTAAAGTCTAACTTATGAGATAAAGGCTCATTAAAGCTGCTGTGGTTCTGGTTAGTTGGTACCAGAAAGAAAGAACAGAAAACCACTGGAGCATGAGAATGATGTCAAATAGAGATGGACCTTCACTATGAAGGCATGCACACCCAGATAGACCGGCTCAAAATAACAACGTGCACACACCAGCCCCCCCCCCCCCCCCCACCCCTCCGTGTGCTGAACAACATTACATCACTTATAATCCCTCAGTTAATTCACAGCATGTTATTCACAGAAACGGCCATAAAAACATACGGCGGTAAAATGGGTGTTTTCAGTAATCTGCACAATGAGTCACCTCACACACACACATGCATGAGCACATGCACACTTTCCTGCCAGTCCTTCCCCTGTGACCTTCCACCTCACAAAAACACTCGGGACAACAATAGGCGACAGATGTGGGAGATAAACACGAGGGCAGCGTCCCGGCGGTCCGGCGGTCCGGCGGTCCGGCGGTCCGGCGGTCCACCGACACCGCTGACGTCCAGCGAGTGTAAAAGTTAAGACCAAGGCTTTAGTTTAAAACTCTCTCATGATATATTCTATCCACAAGGACTTATTTACCCTCTGCATTCCTCAAACAGAGCTTATCACTTTCTATTAAGTGACATTTTCCTCATATTACTGGGCCTGAACATAAAATCAATCACCTGACAGAAACATTTTAGCAGATTTCCTGGATCTCTCAGGTTACAACTGATCAGCTAATTACACTTAACTCATGACGATGTCTCAGAGAGACTGGTTTTAAGACTCAGTAAAGATCCTTATACGTCGTAGCATCCTGGCGCTGTACAAATATGTCCAAAAGCTGTGCAAATTTAGTACTGCAGCAAACTCAGATGGATAAGATATCACCTCAGATACAAAACATTCACCAAAAGATAAATATTGACTGAATGATCGACAAATATGTACCATCTGTGATATATTTCCAACGCTGTAGCTTTTTTTTTTTCTCTGCCTGCCGGGGGCATCCCCGTCTCATGACCTCTGAGAGGTGAGGATATCCTGCACCAGACAGCTGCATACCACGTAAAATCTGTCCAACCAAAGGATCGCTGCAGAGCAGAGAATTAGAGCTGAGAGATTTTATCGATTCTGTGATATATAGCGATATTTTATCGAGTATCGGTTTTTCCAGCCGCAGGTATCGATATTCTAAGCTTCTTTCAAAACCTTTTAAAAGCTTGCAAGCAACAATTTGCTCTGTTTAAATAAATGAAACTATTTTTCTCAACTAATCTTTTATTCATTTTGTCCAGCATTTGCAAGCTGCCTGTCAGCCATATAATGTGTAATTGATCCTTTCAGTTTAATTAATTCAAACAGTCATTGGAAACACTCACAAGATGTCGCCAAAATCACTTTGCCCCTTTAATATCTGTTGGAAAATGATGTAAATGTATTGTAAGATGAATATTCCATATATGTCGTATCGTGAGCCGAATATCGTGTATCGTATCGTATTGCGAGATTAGTGTATCGCTACAGCCCTACAGAGAATCGTGATCCAAAGCCGACCTCATTAGAAGGTCTGGCTTCAGAAACTGGAGACATGGACTGTAAAAAAAAAAGTTCTGTTTAGCAGAAACCAAATCAGCTGCGACTGATTTGCAACAATGTCGTCACATGATCACTGTCACTGATTTTGAATAATTATGAGCAGCCGTTCCCAAACTTCAGAACACCAAGGCCCAATTTGAAATGCGAAAAATCTCCGCGGCCCACCAGAACCTTTAATCACAACTGTGATCAACAAACAGGACCAGAAGCTATGTTCTGACATTAATGTAAAGGGTCAACAAGTAAGGTGACACTTGTCATTTTAAGTTAAGGTGATGGCAGAATAACACTTAACCGGTTTGTTTTGTTACTTCTTAATGTTTTAAAATAATGTCGTTAATATTTTACAGTAATTAAAAACATATTTATAAAAGATTGAAGATTTAAAACACATTTGTTTAATTTTATTGACCTCTCACGGCCCAACTGCAGTACCGCGACGGCCCACCAGGGGGCCGCGGCCCACACTTAGGGAATCACTGATTATGAGGTTAAAAGCTTTGTACATCACACGTTTCCACATCAAGCGTGTGCTCTGATAAAAACCCGGCTTTCACAGCGGCTGCATCTGAATCTGAATCTAAATCACAACAGCTCAGAAGGACAAGCGAACATGCAGACAACACCCATTCACGACTGACTTTGAAACAAGCCTTCATCTCTCCACTATATAAACTACGTATAGTAATTACGGACCTCTTCCCTTTGGGCCAATCAGCTCACTGATAACCATCACATCACATCACAGGCAGCATCAGCATCACACAAGTCCAGCTTCCCGTCCAGATAAAGCATCTGCCCTCTCGGTGACCCCAAAGTCAACAATCCTTTGAATACTGGAGTTCGTTTAATTTCACATGT
The DNA here is from genome assembly GCA_018398805.1 of Hirundichthys speculiger. Classification (NCBI taxonomy): domain Eukaryota; kingdom Metazoa; phylum Chordata; class Actinopteri; order Beloniformes; family Exocoetidae; genus Hirundichthys; species Hirundichthys speculiger. The sequence continues at coordinate 205,499 of JAGFBZ010000610.1, read as the reverse complement.
ATTTTTGTTAAAGCCTAATGACTACTTCAGCATGTTTCATACAAATGTCTGCTAACATGCTAACAGGGTAATATTCACACCTCCTACCACCACCTGTGTGTCTTTTTCCTCTGTGCAGTTCACTGTGAGCATGAGTGGTACTTTAGAGAAGGGGGCCCACCATCAGGCCCTGGACCTGTCTGAGGAGCTGCCCCCTCACCTCCTCCACCACCACCACCACCACCACCAGAACCTCCACCACTCCAACTCTCTGGCCTCCACTACCGCCGTGGGCGGAGGCAGGGAAACGCCGTCGCGGGTGATCATACCCCCTCCCTACTGCGCGGCTGAGAGCGGGGGCGGGGGGAGCGACGCTCCCCTGGAGCTGCGGGGGTCCCTGGACTGCTGGGCCTGCTCCGTGCTGGTGACGGCCCAGAACCTGGTCATCGCCGCCATCAACGCCTGCCTCGCCGGACTGGTGTTCGGCACCATCCTGACCCCAGCCATCGTCATGGTTGTGTTCGGCTTCCTGTGCCACTCAGTAAGCAGTTGGAAGAAATCACAAAACATGGGGGGGGGGTTGGGGGGGGGACCGGGGGGCCGATGACAATACCGCATCACAATACGATATGTATCATGATACTTGGGTCACGATACGATATTATCATGATATCACGATATATTGCGATATTCTACCCAGTTAATCAAAATTAAAAGTAGAGATGAAAAATCAAGTTGCTGTATATGTTCAACAGATGATATTGATCATTCAGAGGACAAATTGAGTCAAAACTATTTGCTTCAAAACAACCTATTAATTGTTTATTATTAGTGTTTTTGCACATTTAAGTAACCATTACAACATACTGACAGCATTGTAAAAAAAAATCGATATCAGGAGCTGAAAAATCGATATTATATTGGGCAGCTGAAAATTGCGATATATTGCCAAATAGTGCTGGGCAATATGACGATATATATCGTGGGGACAATATAAAAGCGTATATCGTGCCATTTCTCTTCTATCGTTTCTATCGTTTCTAACCTAATTTTATCAATTATTACAGCAAATATGTAATTAAATAACCTGCAACGATAAATTTGATAGAATCATATCTACTTCTACAAAGTAGCCTTTTATGTTTGCACTTTTATTCATGGTTAATGCCTTAAACAGAGTTCTCTTCAACCCTGATGTTTACTTTAGACACTTTATATTGGTTTGCAAACTTTTGCACTACAAGGTTACAGATTTCAGAAAGTTGAAAAATAATTTGTGTTTATTTTTTATAGCTGAACTTCAGTGCAAAAATGTGTTTTTCCTCTCAGAAACTGTTGTGCACTTTAAAAAAAATGTGAAAGCTACTGTACCTCTGTACCTACCTGTTTTTGCTGCACTAAAATGTATGTTTGTGACAGTTCAGCTAAATGTCCTTTCAAAATAAAGTTGAAAAGTAAGCAATGAAATTTTTGTCAAACTTTTCAGAGAATAACTGAAAACATACTTTATTATGGTATATCTTGATATATATCGTTATCGTGATAAAAAATAGTCCATCGTGATATATGATTTTTTCCATATCGCCCAGCACTATTGCCAAATCATCACCTTTAGCCGATGACCGATTATGGACCGCCGACTTTCTTGGACCGATATTTGTGGCCGATACTGCTTTTGCTCCCTCAATTTACACTAAAAATATGACACAATGATAACAAATATTACATCTCAAGTTTAAACAAACAAACATTTATTGAAAAGTAAAAATTTACCAATTTAACAGGGTCTTCCGGCAACACAGAGCTGCCCGTGGATGCCTGTCAGTAAATCATGCCGTGGAAAAATACACGCGTGAATTGGCCGATTCAAGTAAAAAATGCAAATATCGGCCCGATATATCGGTTGGCCGATGTATCGGTCGATCCTTATTAGAAATAGGTGACAACCTTCTCTTCCTCATTCTGCTGTGCCGAGGTTACTGAATAGAATTAAACCCCAGTTACGTCCAACTATTCCATTGTTGAAGCTCTTTCTTTGAACAAAAAACACAGCTTCGAAAAAGACCAAATTTAAAAACTAGTCCAGTCAGCAGTCATTCTGCTTTTTGTCATCAGGCGTTTAAAACTTACGAAAACAACCAAACAAAAGAAGAATTATATGTGCTCTCTTTGCTTTGGCAGTGATGGGAGTCAGAGCGCCGATCCTCCAGGGAGTGAAAACACATTACAAGTTTGTAAGAATTAATGCTGGCACCGCAGCAAAACAACATACTAAAGGGCAGGGATACGAGCGCATCTGTCTTTTGATTAACCATCTTAAAGTCCTAATCTCATAACTTCGAACAAGAAGGAATAGTTGTGATTGGGGCTTAAAGGTGGAGTTTGGCTCCAAAACCAGTGATGGATTTCATAATCAGATCAACCTCAGGTTTTCTCAGATGTTGAAGCGACGGGTATCTGGACAGGAGTTTTAGGAGCCAGGCACTTCCAATACTGCTCAGAGATTAAAGAATGCTTCAGGACAGACGGTATTTAAAAAAAAAAAATGCAAACACGCACTTGATTACAACGAGAGGAACATTTAAGAAATATTTGCAGTCGTAATGAAACTAGCTTCTCTACTTGATTAGTCAGGAAGCATCATTCCAGACCAGATCAAGAAGCAATCACGGTTCAGAAAGTTTAATGCGTGCCACCGGTGTTTGTGCAGGTCTACAGCCTCCTTAATGACCAGAGAGACCACAACTCCCTGGGTTCTGTGTTCTCCCACAGTTAGACCTCATGTGACAGCAGCTTAGCTGAGGATTAGCCAGGCTTTAGCAGGATCAAGAAAAGAGGGAGAAAGCTAAATAAAAAAAAAAAAAAGGGCTGAGAAAATAAAACACAGAGAGAGAGCTGGGATGAATGTTAGAGGTTCTTTAAACTTAATACGACATAAAAAGAACTTTGAAGACATACAGATTTACAGCAATGTAAACACACAGAGAGCTTTTTAAGTAAAACCTGCTTTAAATCCAGAGACGTTGAGTTGAACAAAAATACGGACGTATAAGGTTGATTCTTCCACCATCAAAGCTGCACAAGTTGAGCGTTTTCTTCACATTAATATTTGAAATCAATAGCTGCCATCACACAGGCTTCTATTTATAGATTCAAATGTAACAAGATAAATTAAATGTGTTTATTTTTAAATACTTTGTAGTTATCAGTAGGGGTGAGTATTAGCAAGGACCTCACAATACGATATGTATCATAATACTTGGGTCACGATACCACAATATCACGATATATTGCGATATTCTACCCGGTTAATATCAAAATTAAAAGTAGAGATGAAAAATCAAGTTGCTGTATATGTTCATCAGATGATATTGATCATTCAGAGGACAAATTGAGTCAAAACTATTTTCTTCAAAACAACCTATTTATTGTTTATTATTAGTGTTTTTCCCACATTTAAATAACCATTACAACATACTGACGATATCGATATTAGGAGCTAAAAAAAATCGATATTATATTGGGTGGCCAAAAATTCGCGATATATCGCCAAATTTATTTTTTTTTCACAGCCCTAGTTATTAGACAGCGACTGTGAGCCCGTACTTGACCAGACTTTCATTCTAACCATCTTCAGTTGTTGGTCGTCCAGCCTTTGTGCGTTCAGTTTTATTTTTACCAATGAAATGCTAGTTTGATGAGGCTGAGATCACCCGACTGCCAGAGCTGAGCAATTTTATCGATTCTGCGATATATATCGATATCTTATTTCCCCAGAGAGTATCGATTTTTCAGCCGCAGGTATTCGCTATTCTAAGCTCCTTTCAAAACCCCCGTGTCCTGCAGGGGTGTTCTTCCTGCACTTTTAAGTCCTCCAGCTACTCTGCTCAGATGGTGAAAGTTTTAAGGCGGCTTAAATGTTGCTCCAGTGGACTTGAATTATTGGCTGCCATGGTTCGTTTTACTGAACCTGGTGGCTAGAATGGCTAGTAGCTACCTCATATGTTCAGTATCAAGCCAAAAAAGCTGCCAAAGAAGGACACTTTAACTCTTTATTGTGCCTTTACCTTTAAAAGCTTGCAAGCAACAATTTGCACTGTTTAAATAAGTGAAACTATTTTTCTCAACAAATCTTTTATTCATTTTGTCCAGCATTTGCAAGCTGCCTGTCAGCCATATAATGTGCAATTGATGCTTTCAGTTCAATTAATTCAAACAAAGTCATTGGAACACTCACAAGATGTCACCAAAATCACTTTGTCCCTTTAAAATCTTTCAGAAAATTATGTAAATGTATCTTAAGATGAATATTGATATATATCGTATCGTGAGCCAGATATCGTGCATCATATCGTATCGCTACAGCTCTACTGACTACAGAAGAATATTCCACTCCTTCACCTTTACCATGACAGGAGTTGCTTTTATTTGGGTGTCTGCTTGTCTGGACTGTGAAGCGCCATCCCATCATTTTCTTTCTGGACAGCGTCATCTTCTTCTTTTATCCAAAATTACCTAAACAGTGTTTTGGACCTCAGTAAAATACCTACAGTATGATTCCTTTTTCTTTAAATCTGAAAATCACTAGATTACTTGGTTTACAACTTTCCTAATATACAGTCATGGAAAAAATTATTAGACCACCATTTTTTCTTCACTTTTTTGTTCATTTTAATACCTGGTACCACTAAACGTCATCATGTGACTAAAACAGACAGAAAAGAAAACACTGAATGAACTTAAGTGATTTAGGTTATAATCAAGAAAACCATGGAAAATGGTAAGATATCAGCTCTTAAATAAAACTCTTATGAGCAATCTTTGTGGTTATCGTTATGTTTGTCCAAACAAATGTACCTTTAGTTGTATCAGGCATTAAAATGAACAAGAAACTGAAGAAAACAAGGGGGGTCTAATAATTTTTTCCATGACTGTATGATTAGCGACATGGAGTTTTGTACCCACCGCTTGTCCCCATAACAGCACCAGTTTTTCCCGCCTCCACAGCACCTTTATTCCACTCCGTTGTGTCGTGTTAATGGTCCAGAGGCAGAAAGGCGTAACGCTTTCATTCTGCTGCAGCTCTGGTCCACCTGTTGGGGTAGAAAGAGAGACGCAGAACAAGCGCTGTGTGAGTTATCAACGTGGAAAGGTGTTCAACCAAAACACACACCTGGGAGGGAAAACTGCGCCTCCGTGGGATCACGGTGAATGCACAGCTGGAGGGCGGAGGCAGAACAGAGGGAATCTTAACAGCGCCATCGCTGTGTGAACGTGGCTGCTCCTGTCTTTGGTGGACGTTGAGGATTTCAGCAGTTCTCTTATCTTCACGTTGTACCACTCCTTGCTTTCCAACTCTCTGATGGATTCGCTTTGTTTTTGCAGCCTAAGCGTGGCCCATTTCTACTCGTTCTCACGGCTGCTTTTATCTGCTTCTGCTGCGGAGGAAATGAAAAAGAAACAGCCCACACCTCTCTACGAAATCTCCTGTGAATCAGCTGTGGAAATGCCACTGGAACACAAACAGAGAGGTTTGCGAATCACAGAGCTGGAAGTCCTGAACTACATGGGTTTAAAGACTGACCTTTAAACTCATGCTTTTGGTAAACTGACTGATTTTTTTTGGCACCATTAAAAAAACGAACTGTTCTCAGAACTGAAAATACAGGTTTGATTTTTGGGATTTTAGCAGATCAGCGTGTCTTCATAATACCAAATGTTCTCCTCCTCCTGAGCTCCTGAAAACCTGCCTTTGCTCTGCACTTTGAGCGAGCAAACATTCACTTCATGTGTCAGGGGGAGATAAGGATGATTCAGGCCTGCTGCCTCTCCTCTCCACTCCCATGTTAGATTCCTGATCCCATCACCTCCTCTCCCGCTCCGCTCCTTATTACTCAACTACAAGTGTTTTGACGTACAGCATGTGCTGTTCTTCATCACTGAACGCAGTAGTTGTGACCGAGCTCTTCTTAAATCTGATTTTTTTTTAATTTTTAGTAAACAGCAGTGTTGGTGGACCCATGACACAGCACATGTATGTGTGTTAAAGTCTAATATTTCAATCTATATACTGCAGGATGTCCTCAGCTCTTAGACACATACCAGATTGACTATGTCATCTTCTGCTCTTATCTCTTCTCTCCTGCGCTACGTCTGACTGGATTATGAGTTTGGCTGAAGGATCTGAGTGTGCTTTAATATGTGCCAAAAACCTTTTAAACTGACAGGCGTACTTGTAGTGCAGCTTTCTTAACGTCCTCCTCTCGTCTCCGCAGGTCCGTCCCCACGGGACGACGCCCTACTGCTCAGACCTGCTGACGGACGGGGGCTGCGTGGCCCTGCTGGTGGTGGGCTTCCTCCTGGTCACCCCTCTGCTGGTGCTGGCGCTGGCCGCGTACTGCCGCCTGGCCCGCCACCTCCAGCTGGGCCTGTGCTTCATCCCGTACAGCCGGGCCGTGTACAAGAACCTGCCGGCCACCCGGCACCGCGGCCTGGGCAACGGCTGCTGCGGGGGAGGAAACGGAGCCGACAGCGGCGGGAAGGGGAAGGTCTGGGTGTGAGATGGAGGAGGGGTGGGAGGAGGGAGGGAAGAAAAAAAAAGAGGTGAAGACAAGATTAGATACATAAATAAAGGGAAGAAACGAAGAGAGCAGAAAACACACAACTAGAGCTGTAGCGATACACTAATCTCACGATACGATACACGATATTCGGCTCACGATACGATATATATTGATATTCGTCTTACAATACATTTACATCATTTTCTGAAAGATTTTAAAGGGACAAAGTGATTTTGGTGACATCTTGTGAGTGTTCCAATGACTTTGTTTGAATTAATTGAACTGAAAGCATCAATTACACATTATATGGCTGACAGGCAGCTTGCAAATGCTGGACAAAATGAATAAAAGATTTGTTGAGAAATATAGTTTCATTTATTTAAACAGTGCAAATTGTTGCTTGCAAGCTTTTAAAGGTGGGAACACGGGGGTTTTGGAAGAAGCTTAGAATATCGATACCTGCGGCTGAAAAATTGATACTCTCTGGGGAAATAAAATATATATACAGTCATGGAAAAAAATTATTAGACCACCATTTTTTCTTCACTTTCTTGTTCATTTTAATACCTGGTACCACTAAACGTCATCATGTGACTAAAATAGACAGAAAAGAAAACACTGAATGCATAAAAGCAGTGTTTTTGGCAGTACAACGCCATAGCTATTGATGTAAAAACTTAAGTGATTTAGGTTATAATCAAGAAAACCATGGAAAATGGTAAGATATCAGCTCTTAAATAAAACTCTTATGAGCAATCTTTGTGGTTATCGTTATGTTTGTCCAAACAAATGTACCTTTAGTTGTACCAGGCATTAAAATGAACAAGAAACTGAAGAAAACAAGGGTGGTCTAATAATTTTTTTCCATGACTATACATATTGCAGAATCGATAAAATCGCTCAGCTCTAAACACAACACCAGAATCTCTCCAACAGCAGGCTGAACAACCCGTTAGAGAAGTTACACCATAAATGATAAAGACAGCTGGGTTGGTCTCCACATCTGCTGGTCCATGCAGGTGGACAGAGAGGCCTGCGATCCATCTTAAAAAAAACTGTAAAGGTGTGAACAATACTAATTCACCTGTAAAGTCTTTTTTCAAATTGTCTCATTTGTCTGGCGTGGTTTTTTTTTCTAAGCAAATGCGTAGTTGGTATATTCAGCTACAAATCTTTGGTTCTGTACAGCTGAAGAGAGATCATGTAGATGTTTGTGAACTTGGACAGAAGGTGAAACTTCCATCACAGAGGCCTTAACGCAGGAGCAGACGTGACCCCTGAACTGGTCATGTCTCAACGTCAAACCAGAAACATTGTGTTTACATAAAGCTTGTTCTTTGCATATATTTGTAGACGACAGGGTGAACTGTGTTTTTAGATGGTGATTTACAGAAGTGTTCCTAATCCCCTACAGTTATTTCCATTAGACTCATCCCCCGTTTTTAATGCAGTGCTGCATGAGACCCTGATTTTCATCCTTGTCCCATCCACAAAGGATCTTCTCTTTGGATGATATTATGTACTATAGATGATAAGGCATTCAAAGCCTTTACATTTTATCCCAACTGTAATCTAATGTGCCCGTATCAAGCAGGTAACTGAGTCGTACATGTCTAGATCGAGTACAAAATGATAAAGCAGCATGTTCCATTTACAGCGCAGATGAAATTCAGTTGGTGATTGACGAAATTAACTATTGGTATCTAACGCAGTTCAACTTCAGGACAGGAAGGAAAGACACATAACTCAACAGTGACATTGTCAAAAAAGCAGTATGACTAAGCGAACTTTAACTTCCCTGAGTAAATGGCAGGAAGGAGGAGATCTGAAAATAGCACATTGTGTTGACACGAAGCATGATTGTCTCTTACCACATTAATATTGTCATGAATACCATGATATGTCATATGTACTTCTATGATTAGCTGTAAAGATCTGTAATCATAACCTCTTGTATTATTTTCATTTTATAAATAACATTTTCAGATGTTTCTCCAGATATTTGCCTGTTTATAAGCATGAGGTGGGATGGCCTACCAGTCTACCATCAGTAATAAACAATAGGAAATGAATCAAATGTGACACTTTTCAGGTCAAAGATTGAGAAAAAGAGCCTTACTGGAATCTGAGTGTATGTGCCATTCAAAAACATTTCCGTTTTCACATAAAAGTTCAACCTTTCTGTGGGAGGTGACACCACTGCTGAACAATGGTCAATGAGAAATCCGGTCTGACACATTATTGTGGTAAAATTCCTTCACTAACTGTGTCTAAATATTAAAAAAAAAAAAAACATTTAAGGTAAGCCATTTATAACTAAACAGATAAAATGGTGTGGCAGACTTGGCAGAACGAAGCTTTTGTCTCCCTCTAGTGGTGGAAGAGCAGAATAACAAGACAGAAAAAGTTGTCATAATTATATATCTTTGCATTCTTTAAGGAATAAGAAATAACTTTTTTGGCTTCTGACATTATTAAGAATGTTTTGTCTTGCCATGATGACTAACAACAACCATCTATAAATCAGGAGGAGCAAGATAAGTGCAAAAATGTACATTTTCTAAATGTACATTTACCAGTACGCAGCACAGAAATATTCACAAATATAGCATGCATTTTATGCAACTTGCATCCACCCCAAATCTACTTAACAGTACAAATATGCTCAAATGTGCTCAAAACTGTAAATTATACATCTCTAATAATCTCCTCTGTGCACCTCTGCACATAATTTAACATTTTTAACATTTAAAGGGATAAACATCAATATGGCTGTGAATACTCACATGTCACTGAATATGTTGAGATTCTGATTATGAGGGCATAATTTGTTTTAACATTTATCAATTCAACACAAACTGAGTTCTAGTTTCAGAAACTAAAAAGAAAAAGAATATAAATCAAATTATAATACCAATATTGCTGGATAAACAAAATTAAGACACATTAGCGCAGATCTAGATGACCCCATGAGGTTTAAAGGGTTTAAATTACAGAGTGGTTTTGAATTTACCACTTGTGGTTTGTGTTTATTAAAAAGTAGACATGATAGTCATTGGAAATGTTTAAGAAATTACTCAAAGCATTTTACAAGACATCATTACAGAAATTCAGAAAACAAATCTTCATGTCATTAAACAGTTTTTTCTTGATGTTAATGTAATAAGCAGCTTATATATACTGTTCATAAAGGCTACACCCATTAAAGGCCATCCAGTGCTCTTATTTCTTATCAAGTATTATTTGCATCATTTTTGTCATTTTTTGTATATATTCAACAAAATAAATAAACCACAACAACAACAACATGAAAAACAGCTAAATTTAGTATCTGCCAAAATATAGTTTTCCTCCATTTATCTTGAGGTGTAATTTCCTAAATTGATGGGGATAAAATCATTTATCAATTAAAATTGGAAGCACATGGCCAAAACAATACATCAGGGTCATAAACTGCACTGGACGAACCCTCCATGACGTCTCTCATCGGAGTGATTTTACTCAACACCATGATGCAGAAGGACCCAACGAGCAGCGCTGAGGCGCTGGCGGGAACACGCCAACCTCAGTTCAGTTACAGTTAGCTATACAGAGCTACAGATAGCTATTTCTGCTCAGCCGGGATGATAATCAATATTACTTTCAATTTGATCAAATCTGTCTGAACATTCTTATTTCAAGTGTCATTACTGAAACGAGTGCTAAAACAAGATCAGAATAATTTTACCTGATGTGGTACAGCTGTCATGGTTGTAAAACCTAACTATAAAAGACTTAACCTGTTTTTTTGTACCAAGGCTGTAAGTGTGTTTATTTTTTCTGCAAAGCTGGACATCTTAACAATCAATGGCGATTTGCTGTTTTAGAAAAACCACCTAGTGGTCAGTCGGGGGACTACATCAAAACTTTCTTCCTGGTAGTGAAGTTATGAATCCTACTATGGCCACTTTGATATCAACGCTTATTCAGTAAATCTACGCTGTGTAATATTTTGATGAAGAGTTCATTTTCCTCTGTATAGTAATCATCAATATGGAAACTGTACAACAGTGAATTAACAGATTAGGTGCTCTTTGAAAATAAAGCTGCATCTAAGGTGGGTGGTGAAAATTGGTAATAAAAATGTTATATTCAGATTGAATATTTAAAATTAAAATAAATCACTATAAGCAAAATCCAATCAGAGATAGAGTAAGGTGAGTTTGGCCATGTAGGATTTATAAATTCACTTCCTGATAGGATTCACCTCAGAACTGGGAATGCTGGTGCTTGATCTGGGTCAGTGAACCAGTTCATGTCCCTTTATCATTTAACTCATTCCTTGGAACTGCAGTTTAACTTTTCTCTTCATAAATTCAACCTAATCTCTCTTACTATGACTTTTTTTTTTTTTGTCATATTTCTCCTTCATCAAACCACCATTGCGGCCATCTTTTCTTTTAAAATAAAACCAAAGCTGAATACAAGGCAAACGAAGGAGGTTCAGTTCTAAAAAAGTTTCTATAAAAGACACATCTGGCACCGGTCCGAGACTGGACAGCCTGGAAACCAGTTCAACATCAGGGATAACACGTCCTCGACTGTAGATGTCCACTTTAAAGTGTTTCAAAAGGTGATCAGATTTAGTCACGACACCAACTTTTAAATTTGAGCTTTGGTGCCACCTGGTGGACAGAAGCCTGAATTGCCGTAAATCAGGCGGAGTACCTGCCTTACGGCAGAGCGAACGACCAATTTAGGCCAATTTAGGACATAACAGTGAAATACAACGAAGAAAAGCAACTTAGAATTTAAAAAAAAAATATCGACGTAAACATTTCCTCCAGTATCTGGTAGTTGGTTTAATATTTAACTTCAATATACGTAACACTTGAAGGAAATTAAGCTAACATTTTACGACAATATCTAATTTGAGGGTGAAAAATTCTCGAAAGCCTTAAAAATAAAATTAGACAACTAACCGAAGTTTTTCATGTGACAAACTCACCTTTGACCTAACTGCAAATGCGCCATAAACTCGTCAAGTTGTGTGTTATATTTATAAATTTAGAGCATAGTAGATAAAACCTGAGAAATAAATTAACTGTCTCTAATAAACACCGTTTAATCCCAACGGTTAGAGGAGCCGTTAATTACGTAAACTACACCTGCGCTGCGCCCAACCGGAAGCGCAGGTGTAAAGACAGATTAGCGACAAGTGAGAAAAATTATTATCATTATTATTTTACTTTTATTGTATCACCTTTGCTGCTGGAATCGAAAGAGCCTTTATTTTCATTGAAAGTGCATTATAATTAAAATTACTATTTATGGAATGACTAAAACACAGAATATGAGCAAAAGATAATGAAATTAGGATAAATATTTTATTTTAAAAAAAATCAGATTGTAGTGTAATGTATCAGTAAGTAAAATGCAGGTGCTTGGGGATGAGGAATAACAAGGAATACCAACGAGGACATGAAGTTTGTCTGTGAGAGAAGAGGATTCAGAGGATAGGATGAGATGAAGACAGATTATCCACTGCTGAAGGGAAGAGCTGAAAGGAGAAGAAGAAGAGATCTTAATCAGTTTCTGTAGCTCAGTGGTTCTCAAACTTTTAATGCTGCGTACCACCTGAGAAACTATTGAGCTCCCTGAGTACCACCATGATGACCAGATTTAAAATATAGCCATATATGCCTTCTCAATTAACTTTAAACACACAGGAGAGATGTTTATTCCTTATTGTGGTTATTTATTACCTGAATTTGATTTGTAACGTTGTATTTATAATGCATTGTCATGCATTGACAAGTCATGACGTTCCCCCGCGTACCACCAGCAAGCGCTCCCGTACCAGTTAGCCTAGCTATTTCTTGTCTGTAGCAGGCTAGCTTGAATACCAGGACATGCAGTATGTTGGGAGGCCCTCTAGTTGCTTGGTAGGAGGCCACCTTCTGGTTTCTATTAACAAAGTTCTGGCATAAAAACTTGGGGGCAGGAAGTACGAGAAGGCCAACCTCTTCAATGGTCTTGTCAGCTGGGCGTTGGTTACATGATGTTTTTTAATTCTGAATTAATAATTCAGAATTAAATAATTCCGAATTAAACTATTTTCCTTCGAGTTTACATGGAAATAGTAATTCCGAATTGAGGTTTACATGGAAAACACGTTTGTTCGGCTTTATCCAACTCCGCTTTAGGTCTGGGGGTTGGGAAGGGTTCTGATTGGATGGGGGGGCGGACATCTTTACGTCTACCGGAAGAAAACAAACTTAGCAACAACTCGGTTAGCAACAACATTCCACTTATTTTTGACCTGGGTGGCGTCTCTATCTGCGAAACCTCCTTCATTTAACCTGGCCGCTACAACTTTGAAAAGCTCACAATTTTTATGTTTCCTGCCATCTGTTCTTTTAATTATTTCCAGTTCCTCCAAGCTATTTATTAAATAAATCGTCTCTGCTCTTGAACACCGTTTACTGCGTGCTGCCATCTTGAAACTTTGTTTTGAAAACAAGCCCAGTGCGGAATATAAGCGTCATCGCGACAGACGGACAAGAGAACGAGCATGTGCTGAAAGACGGGAATTAATTTAAACAGGAATGAGTGTATACATGACCACGGAATTATTTTATTCGAAATTTAAATCAGAATAAAGCAGCCACTAACTTCAGAATTAAGTTTAATTCGGAATTGACATTTTCATATGGAATTAGGTGTTTACATGGCAACTTTTATTTGGATTTAACTTTAATTCTGAATCAAAGAGGAATTAAACTTCCTAAACGCACGGTGTCTCCATTACAGAGTAGGACCTTGGTACGATCCACTGTCCTTTGGTAGACACAATAATTGTTTTACAGTTTCTTGTGCAACATATACACCAAGTAGGCACAAAAGGCTAACTAGAAGGATGAGATGAACGTAAAAGGAGCTCAGTCGGTTGCTGCAATTCTGTTTCCATGCACAGCAATGTTGGAGGTGAATGAGAAAAGAAGACTTGAGTTCAACGGGGAAATGAGAGAGCTATATGTCCTCTCCTTTATGCAGCATAGCCAGTCCACACCAATTCCACAGCATGGCCCTTACATCAGTTTTTGGGGCCATTCTACCTCATCTTGGCCCCATAGAAGTGCTAGGAAGTCCTTATTGCAAAGAGGTTCCTGGTAACGGAGCCCTCTTAGGAAGCATAGAGTTTCCTGTGCTTTATTAACAGTTCCGTTCATGTTGGCTGATCAGGAGAGATTTTTGAATATGAGGACGCCCCATTAAGGTAAAGTTCTTCACTCACTCCCACACATGTCCCATTCATGCAAGAAGCAGCCAGATCCGTGTCACATGTCCTCCTGAAGTCCAGCACTGGCTCCATGGTCTTTGTGATGTTTGATCTGACCAAAGCAGTCTCCTTCACAACAGAGCCAAGAGTCTAAACCCAATTAAAGACATCTCTAAACGCTCCGAAGGTCAGAGGCTCATTACAAATCCAAATGGACCCGTAAAGCTGGGGTTTGACCCGGGAGGACTCGGAGCTCGGAGTCACACTGCTGTTCCACGTTTTTGTTTTCTGATTGTTGGCCACCTGTTTAAGCCGGTTAAGCCTCTCTGAAGATGTGAGGTCAAGAGGAGGAAGGAAGGCAGAGCCGAGGGCACGATTCAAATCCGTTCACGGCGCCACTCGAGAAGGACGATAGAGAGCTGCGCTGCTCAATTTCCTCTACTTTCCTCACCATCTAGGGTTCAGAGTCAACGAGGTAAGCACACTGACGACATTCTTGTTGTTAGTTTATGTGAGCATTTAGAGGACATGCTTTGTGTTTGTGCTACAGGATGTCCAAAGCAGGAGAGAGGACCTCTTCTACAACTTCTGCCGACTCAACAGGCAGGTATGTCAGGACTCATGCAAATCCTCCATTATTTTATTCCCTTCTACTTTAAGAGAGACGCGTGATGGCCTTTTGTTGCAAGCCGACACAGTTTCTTGAGGTCTTTACGAAATGTTTGGTCCGAATACCACAGAAATACAAAACAGCTGCTCACCTTTCAATTCTGTCTTTACTGTTCTGTTGATAAAAGTCAGTTTTTAGGGGGCGGGGCCAGTCTATGGACAGTCTATGCCTCTTTTGAGATCTGTCCTACAGCTTTTGCTCTTTTATGGACTTATGTTTTTAGACAAAAATAACTCTCAATAACCCTCATGCTATTACCTCAAGAGAAAGCACACAGTACTTGGCCTGATAGCTCATAATACCAGATACCAAAAATGATGAAAAATAAAAAAAAATAGTTATTTAACTGTTTTTTTTTGTTTTTTTACCTCAAATACCTGTATTTCTATCATCTACAGTTAATCCAGGAGCAGTTGTTGACCCTTAGATGCACAGTAGTTGCTGTGTTTTAACAACCCTGGAAGATTTAACACAGGACCTGTGACAACCTCGTACCTCAAACGAGGACCAGCGAAGCTGAAGCAATGTAATAGTAGAAGTAGTTTTACGTCACATATCGGCTAAGTAAAACCCAAGTCCATCCTTCCCACTTTTTGCTAATGTTTTAAAAGAGCCAAACATGAAGAACTGTCGCTCATATAGAAGACATTTCAACATATATTTTTTAGGGTTTTTGCTTCACCGACGGTGCTTTGAGTAACAAACAGGAAATCACAGGTCTAGCTTCCAACTGGGGGAAAAAAAATTGTCATGAAGAAGTTAAATTTTTCAGTCAAAAATATCAAACATTAAACAAAGCACTAGAAGGTCATGACTCGTTATTTGTTTCATCGTTAACGCTAACTGTATAACTGGTGGTGAGAATTTGTTGTGTGGTAGTAACGCATAAAAGCAAGAAAATAAAAGGGTTTTGACTTTTCCTTGCAAGGTAGTGATTTGTTGTTGTGGATGGAGATAAAGATGGAGAGGTGGAAAAGTCTCATTAGAATGCAACATTACTCTGATAACCTTTTTTTTTTATCAAAGAGGTATTATATTGCTTTTTTTGTTTAACTTTTTTAAATTAAGGAATAAAAGCTGACGCGTTGTGGCTTGTTTTTCTGTCGTTTCAGCAAAGATGGCACAGCTTCAAACTCCCCTGCAGGTTCAGTCTCTGAAACACCCAAGAAATCCAAGAAGTCCAAGAAAAGCACAGACAGCATGAACAAAGTCTACACTTCTGTGCTCAACAACGTTTTTGGGGCTGTAAGTTGGAAACATCGCAGACTGAAAATAAATTAGTAAACAGTTATTTTTGCCTGATTGAGCCAAATCTTCACAGTGCAGTGGTTGGTCCTTGACTGTATTTAACAACTTCAGGGTCAAAGTATTATAAAGTCAAGTGGTGTGAGGAGGCTTGTTCTCGATCTTTCTGGAGCTGCTGCCACTAAGCTGGTGTGTCTGCAGCTTTAGTGGCAGCAGCTTAATGTCACAATGTGTTTGGTGTTATCCAGCGAAAAGCACGGCCAGATCGCCTCGTTATTCAGTTAGCAAAAAAAAAGGTAATACACTCTAATATTTCATTAGACCACCTTTAGCTTTGATTACAGCTCGCATTTGCCGTGGCATTGTTTCAATAAGCTTCTGCAATGTCACCAGATTTATTTCCATCCAGTGTTGCATTAGTTTTTCACCAAGATCTATCATTGATGATGGAGTCTGACAGCTGCTCAAAACCTTCTCGAGCACATCCCAAAGATTCTCAAGGGGGTTCAGGTCTGGACTCTGGTGGCCAGTCCATGTGTTAAATGATGTACCTGAACCAGTCTTTCACAATCTGAGCCCGATGAATCCTGGCATTGTCATCTGGAAATATGTACGTGCCATCAGGGAGGAAAAGATCCATAGATGTAATAACCTGGTCATTCAGTATATTCAGGTAGTCAGCTGACCTCATCCTTTGAGCTCATACTGTTGCTGAACCTGGACCTGACCAACTACAGCAACCCCAGATCAGAACACTGCCCCCACAGGCTGGTACAGTAGGCGCTAGGCATGATGGGAGCATCACTTCATCTGCCTCACTTCTTACCCTGATGCTCCCGTCACTCTGGAACAGGATCAATCTGGACTCATCAGACCACATGACCTTCTTCCATTGATCCAGAGTCCAATCTTTATGCTCCATAGAAAATTGAAGCCTATTTTTTCCAGTTAGCCTCACTGATTAGTGGTTTTCTTGAGGCTACACAGCTGTTCAGTCCCAATCCCTGGAGTTCCCTTAGCATTGTGTGTGTGGAAATGTTCTTACTTTCACTATTAAACAGCCCTGAGTTCTGCTGTTGTTTTTTTTTTTTGATTTGATCTCACCAAAGATCCATTTTTCCTCCTCGAAGACGATGGGTCCCAACTATCCTTCCAGTTTTTAATAATGCGTTGGACAGTTCTGAACCCAGTTTTGGTAGTTTCTGCAATCTTCCTTAGATGTTTTCTCTGCTTGATGATGCCAATGATTTAACCTTCTCAAACAGACTAACATCTTTTCCACGACCACGGATGTGTCTTTGACATGATTCGTTTAGGAAATGAGAAGAAACTCATTGCACCAGTTGGGGTTAAATAACTTGTTAACATGCATTAATTATCCAATAGGAGGCTCGTACCTATTTGCTTTCGTTAAAACCAGATGGTGATGGGGTTTTTTGGCCAGGTGGTGTATTATATGTAAGTATTGCTTCCCTGCAAAACAGGAGCTGAAAAGCTGTGACGTTATGATCATCAGACGAACTGTCAAACTCTGGTGTTGAGTAATATTCTCCTCTGTTTCTTCAGGAGAGAGAACTGGCGCCGGCTGAAATAGATGGTAAGGATCATCGCCACAGTCTGACATTTACAGCGAAGTACTCATCAACACATCAGTGGTTATATCACAAGTGAACCCTGAAAGCCTAAACATGATTTGAGCATTGAATTTTGTATTAAACAAAACCCAAACCACAACTGCAGTTACGACTTTAATTTATTGCTTTTTCATCATTTGGCTCTCATCCCTCGCTCCCTGCCAGTTTCTGTCCACATTCACGAAAGCGCAACCCAATAAATTACTTTAGGAAATTAGACAAGCGCCTCAAAAGGGCATCTACGGTAGTTACACCCCGGGAAAACGAGATTCAGGTCAGAAACTGACACACGATGGCCCATCTTTACAGAGCTGCAGGAGGCCTTCAAGGAGTTTGACTACGACCAGGACGGCTACCTGAACTACAAGGATGTGGCTGAATGCATGAGGACCATGGGATACATGCCCACCGAAATGGAGCTGCTGGAGATCGTTCAAGCAGATCAAGATGAGAAGTGAGTCCTCATCTAAAGTCCTCCTGAAATCAAACTCTGATAATTTAGTTAGCTGATCTGTCCTGCATGAAGACACTAAAAACATCAATATCTGGTTCAATAAGGAGATTTAAGATTTAATTTATTTATTTTTGCCACCATTAATGGACTGATGGTTGAAGCGGCAGTATGAAGGACAAAACTGTGAACCAGAACAAACCATTATCCAATCTAGTGGCCGTCTGAGCTTATGTTCATTATCTAAGAGTCACTGATTTTATTCTTTCCCTGTGAAAAATATCTTGAAAATGAATGAATAAGTGCCTGCCGTTTATAACTTTTGTTCGTTTGCGTGTTTGGACAAAGCAAACATGGTGACGTGGCCATCTCTCAGAGCTCTGGGATCAGTTTCTGAATCAATGAAGTGAAAAATAAACAGCCGGAGATCATTAGCAAGGACCTCGCAATACAATATGTATCATGATACGATATGATCACGATATCTTGATATATTGCGATATTCTACCCAGTTAATATCAAAATTAAAAGTAGAGATGAAAAATCTAGTTGCTGTATATGTTCATCAGATGATATTGATCATTCAGAGGACAAATTGAGTCAAAACTATTTGCCTTCAAAACAACCTATTTATTGTTTATTATTAGTGTTTTTGCACCTTTAATAAATAAATAAAATAGAATAAAATTTTCCTAAAAAAAATCGATATCAGGAGCTGAAAAATCGATATATTGGGTGGCCAAAAAATTGTGATATATTGCCAAATCAATTTTTTTTTTTTCACACCCCATAGACATCATGTAACAACAATGAAATCCACCTCAAACAAAACGAGGAGTTTTTAATGTAGAACATTGTTGTTTTAGGACAAATGAAGATTTCAAATCATGAAACTGATCCAACTGAAGGAAAAACAAACAAACCAAACAAAAAAAAAACTTTGGACAGATGGGTCGCTTTACTGTTTCATGTTTGTTGGAAACCTTTGGCACGGACCTTCTCTGCTCTCCACAGTGGGAGGCTTAATGGACTTTGAAGACTTCACTGAACTGATGGGACCCCGGCTGATGGGAGAGACCACCGACATGCTGGGACTCAAGGAGCTCAAGTCGGCCTTCGTACAGGTCAGTCAGTCGGTTAAATTACAGGAAACAAACCTTTAAAGGGTTTTAATTCATCTAAGCTCAGGTGTCAGTAGCAAGAAATGCTTAGAATTTAAAATAAATACTAACTAAAGGACTTACGGGACACCTTCCAAACATCCAGTTTGACCTGGACGGAGATGGAAAGATCAACCAAGAAGAGCTGAAGGAGGCACTCAAGACTCTGCTGGGGGAGAAACTGAAGAAGGGAGAACAAGAGGAGATGTTGAAGGAGCTGGACATCAACGCAGACGGTAACATCGACTTTGAAGGTAGGACTTCAGCACGAAGAAGCCGAAGTGATGAAGAACTTTTGGTTAAAGCTACAGTCCAACCCCACTTGGCTCTGTCGTCTTCAGGCGTTAACGCTTTGTTCTCTTCATTTTCAGAGTTCGTGATGATGCTCTCCATCACCTGATCACTGGAGAGGTCAGCATCAAGCCCAGCACCTTTACCGTTACCTCATCTGGCGCCAGAACTTCTCAGCTTCAGTCAGCTTGACGGACAGATCCGGGACCGATTGATCGACTATAAGTAGTTAAGATTTGTGTTTGTACTGTAGGTACAGATGTACCGTTTTCACTAATGATGTGATTCTTGTTATCAAATGCGACACATGGAGGATTTTTTTTTTTTTTTTTTTTGGTAGATGGGTTCATCTTTTTGCTGTGATACATTATGTAAATAAGACTGGCATTTTGATATTTTAATAAATAAATACAAATCAGCTGATGCAGTCCCTTGATGACAACACGACACAGAGAGACCCGATCATGTCAACCTCTCAAACAGACTTTATTCCAAAAACATCTTATTATCCACAGGTCATTGTTAAACAAGATGGATTTTTATTTTTTTGTCCTATCGGCATCTAAGGAATAAAAGTTAAATATAAATAACATACCAACTGTTAATAACAATGCAGCTTTAAGCTTTGTTGGCTCTACACTCTTTATAGCTGGAGATGGATATTCATACCAATAAAAAGGGCGAGACGGGGAAGGTCACATTTCAGAATCAAAAACCCCAAAAATCAGGCCAATATTTGACGCCGGAGCAGAAACCGGTTATAAGCAGAACTTACCTACTTAACATGGAAAACCTCTAACAGTACCGGTGACTGAATCTGGGCTGCAACGTCAAAATCAGGAAGATGCGCGACATGCAGCACAAGTAACCTGCTTTAATCTTGAGTCATCTCGTCGTCAGGCAAGAAACGGCAAAAAAAAAAAAAAAAAAAAAAAAACGCACGTCCACATGGGCCCCATCTGGTTTAAAAGTGGGCTGTTTGGGTTCCATCAGGATTATGGTCCTTAAATGAGAAGTGGATGTGGGCCACATCTGGCCCGTCAGGGCACCAGAAGAGGGGAAACTGCATTGGTCCCATATCATTTTCGTGGCAAATCAGAATCAGAATGCTCTTTATTGTACAATGTACAACGAAAAAAAAAGGCCTCACAATGTAAAAGGAGCCTCACGGGCCCCCCCCACCTAAAAACCAGGCAAAAACAGAAACTCTGGGCGTATAAACCCACCTGGGACCCGCATCAGCAGCCAGATTTTAACCCACATGGGGGACCAGGAATAGATGGCGGCTGGGGAAGCAGACGGATGACGCAGCCACGTTTACACCAGACGTGAACAGACCGTTTTGAATAAACTCCCCCGGTAAACGTCAACTACCTCATGTGTAAACTTCTCCCAACGTCCCGACTCACAGGCGTTCAATTTTGCCTCCTCTTTCGGGAATGTTTGCTTTATCTTTTGTAAACTTTATGACAATAAAAAAAAAAAGAAAAAGAAAAAACCACCAGTAAGTGATTTGTAAGCGAATGGATCAACGTCTGAAGGTACAGTGTTCACATTTGCAGGGCTGAAAGTGTTCAGGCTCCCCCCCTCGCTGCGCCGCACGCTGAAACACGATGCACAAGCGGGACTTTAGTATGCTGCTTTGAATTAAAGCCTGTACCGAATGGGTTTAAGAAAGCGCTTCCCCAGCTTTGTATTCCAGCGGTTCTTTGTTCTGTTTGTAGCGTGCTCGTTGCACGCGAGTGCTTTGCCACGACACAATAAATGGGTATGTTGTCTAATGGTCACACCGCAGTAACTCTAATCACGTCACAACATCCCTCCAGGTACAGCCGGTGAAACCATCGTGGCTTCAGCGCTCACCACTGGTTTCTACGTACTACCAAACCTCCCAGTTTCCCCTCCTGCTTTGACTTCTTAAAGTCCCACTAACAGGCAGACAGATGAAGATAGATTAGCTCCCTCTAGTTTGTCTATCCACGGCTCACTGTGTCTCCTCTGATAACCGTTAGCTAGTTAAACGTCTCGGCGGCCCCACGTCGTCTACAGCTCGTTGCTCAGCTCGTCCGCAAACTCGGCCATGATGTCGTGCACCCAGATGTCCCTCTCTTCCTGCGAGGTGTCCACCAGGAAGACCGTCAGCTTCCTGTCCCACGGGTTGGCGGCTTCCTGTACGGTCTCCAGCTGGGCCACCAGAGGCTTCTTCTCCACGTGGTTCCTGAAGACGATGGAGGCCTCCTCAGACCACTGCCTCGGCTTCACTCCTGTTGGAGGCAGAGAGGGAGCAGGGCTCCTAAAAATCACTTCCACATCAGCGACACAACGGACACTTGGACGTATTAAAGCGGCACAAAGGATGTTAAAATATCAGTTTTCCATTTGAAGGGATATTTGATTACTTTTACAAAGTGTCGTCTACCTCTCGTGGTCTCCCGACACGAAGCACGACGTGTAAATTATTAATTAAATATAGGCCTGAAGCAAGAGTAGAGGCACAACTGAGCAGAAAATGCACAACTCACATAGGTGGCAGTTTAATCCACGTGTTACTCAGCGACGTTTAGATGTACAGGAGCTACAGACTATAATAGAACCCCTAAAAAGATCCTATGCTGTAAAACATATAAAAACAGAATGCAATGATCTACAAATCTCATAAATCCACATTATATTCCTAAAGAACACATCAGATGTTGAAACTGAGACATTTCATGGCAGACATGGTCTCATTTTAAATTTGACGGCAGCAACCACCCTCAAAAAAGTTGGAACAGGTGCAACAAAAGGCTGGAAAAGTGACAAAGAGAGGAGCATTTGACAACTAATGAGGTTAATTAGCAACAAGTCAGTAACTATAATATGGAACAATTTCTGAAAATTTTTCCTCAGTGTTAAATTGCAAAGACTTTGAAGATCCCACCATCTACAGTACAAAATCTCATCAGAGGATTCAGAGAATGAGGAGGAGTCTCTGTGCGCAGGGGACAAGGAAGAAGGTTAAAACTGGATGATGCTGAACATCACTGTATGGACTCAGGAAGCACCTCCAGAAATCACTGTCTGTCAACATGGTTCACCTACAATCCACAAATCCAAGTTAAAGCTGGATCACGCAAGTATGTGAGAACAATCCAGAAACGCTGACGTCTTCTCTGGAGCAAAGCTCATCTAAAATGGTCTGAGGATAAATGGAAAAAACTGGAAATGAGACCTAAAGAGGAGAGAAACCCATCCAGCTGGTTGTCAGCAGACACTTCAACAGCCTGCATCTCTGAAGGTCTGGGGGTTACATTAGTGTCTATGGTGCAGACAGCTGGAACATCTGGAAAGGCTCCATCAATGCTGAAGAGAACATCGAGGCTTTAGAGCAACATCTGCTCCCATCCAGACAATGTCTCTATGTTTCAGCAGGATGATGCTAAACCATCACAGCAGCAGCACGGCTTCACAGGAGGAGAGTCCAGGAGCTGAACTGACCCGCCTGCAGTCCAGATCTGTCACCAGCAGAAAACATTCATAAAAGGAAAAATCCAGTTATGAAGATCCAGGATTGTTGAGCAGCTAGAATCCTGCATCAGACGAGAATGAGACAACGATCCTCTCATAAAACTGCAGAAACGGGTCTCCTCACTGTCCAGATGTTTACAGACAGCTGTTAAAAGAATACAATGGCAAACATCACCTGTTTCTGCCATCAACGTCAGCATGAGCTAATATTTTCCATGAAATGGTAAAACATCTCAGTTTCAACATCTGCCATGTTCCTTATGTTCTACTGGGAATAAAATCTGAGTTTATGAGATTAACAAATTCTGTCCTGAGTAAGACACTAAACAAGGGTAATTCTGGACAGGGTTGTAAAAGCTATTTAATGGCGCATCTGTGAGGTTTTAACAGTTCATAACTACACTTTCAGCAACGTCAGAATGAAAACAACCTTGATCTTACAGAACCTTGTTTTGCTAAAGGTTGCAAGTCCAGGTCTGAACCGATTCAAGAGTCAAGGCGCCCGTCAGACCCTCCAGAACCTGAGGGGGTTCTGAAGAGCTCGGAGGAGTCATCTCTGATCTCAGAGGAGAGCAGAAACGTGGAGCAGCTTCGACTCACCGGCCAGCTGAGCGGTGATGCCCTGGAACGGCAGCTGTCTGAACTCCTTGATCAGAGGTCTGAGGTGGCTGCAGTTGACCAGCTCATGTTTACCGTAGTCCAGTTCATACACAGACACCAGGCCGTTGGTCAGAACCCCCTTCACCAGCACACGGTGCCAGCTGAAGAGCACATGGAGGAGAAGAGGAAGACTTTTTTACTGAGGATTCAGATGGCTGAAAGCGTTAAATGTTTATCTGATCCTGTAATCTCCAGTTATGAAATTAACAAATGAAGCCACGGTTCGACTCACTTGTTCTCCACTTTAGCAGCATAAATCTGATTCTTTTCTATCTTGAGTGGCTTCTCCTCGGTCTTATTGTAGTAGAGGATCATCTCTCCCATCAGCACCACCAGCTTGTACATGTCTCTCCAGGGCTGCAGCACAAAGTGGCCCGGATGGCACGCCACCGACACGTACACGTCCATGTTGTTTCCTGAGGGTCAAACAGAAACGCCCTCTCTTTGCTCGGAGTCTTTACGTAACTGGTTTTTTAAAAAAAAAAATACATTTTCAGTGTATTTCTTCACCTGTTGGGGGCAACTCCAGTAGTGGTGGCAGCTGGAGAGAAAATGGAGGGGGTGATGTTTCTGATGGGCCTGTGGTGGTTGTGCTCCCCCTCCTCCTCCTCCTCCTCCTCCTCCTCCTCCTCCTCCTCCTCCTCCTCCTCCTCCTCTGAGTCCTGAGAGAGCCCTCTTGGCGTGAGGCATGGTTGGGACAGACGCTGATGTCGGACTGCTGTTGGTGGAGTCGCTGCTACTGGAGGTCTTGGAGGATAAAGCATTCGTGGAAATCTTGGTCGGGCTGTGAAAAATCAGATTACAGGAAAAATCTCGATTTCCTTCTCGACCATTCAAGGTGCCTTCAAGGCAGCGGAGACATAAAGGAAGCGAAAAACGAAAAACAAAACCTGTGGCTTGTTAAGAAGGCGTCTGGCCGCTGCTTGAACAGGTCCGACTGGGCCATCTGATGGTTGAGGCTGCGGGCCGGGTCGTGGAAGTTTTTATCGGTGAACAAGTGGATGTGGACGCAGTGCTTGGTTTCATCTGCCTTGGCGACCTTTGAATTAACACATTTAAGAGCCCGGGAACATGCTCACGCTGGAAAAACTGTCAGTGCCGTTTGATTTCAGATAACAGACGGGGATAAATGGCTCGACTAAAACATCCGACGGTCTGCGGATGATGCGCTAACACCGGCCAGGAAGCCGCCATACCTTCATGCTGCAGTCGGTGGCATTGAGCACTTTCTCTCGGAGCCACTGGACAGTATCTGGAGTCCACGATCCCACGCTGACGGCCAGGTCGGCCAGGCAGCACTTGACGGCCTAAATACGAGTGGCAGACACAACACCATGCTCACCTTGTGTTTTGAGGAAAACCGCTCAAGGAAAATACAAAGAATGGCCAGAGCTTTAAAGCAGGCTGCATTTTTTGAATAAATCTGACAAGTTCTGACTGACTGCTTTTCACACCGAGTCCATTAAAGCCACAGACGCTGACCTGCGGTGGGATCGCCATGAGGTCACGGAGGAACGGCGGCGGGATCTCTCTCAGCTCAAACACCTCTACAGAAGCCTGGACCCCGACGTCGATGAACAGGATGTCCAGCACTCTGCTGCCATGCAGGTTGGTGATCTGATCAGGAAGACGACAGCCAGTTAATTGTTAAAAAGAAGCCTGAATGACCATATCAGTCATTAAAACTAATTAAAGGATTAGAGGATTTATTTTTTATTGTTTGCTTTTATCCTTGAAGGAATCATCTCCACAAAGCCTAAATCCTGGGCCTGATAGTGCAGCTGACTCACACAAGGATTAAACCGCTAAGTAGTTGGGTATAAAAACAATACCGCTGCCGGTTTTTCTTTTATTGCACCATCGTAGCTCTTCTCTTTTGTCAGGCAGGTGTTTGTTTAATAACTGACACTTTGTCCTGCAGCGTCTTACCTCTACACGGGACCATTTGCCTTTATAGCGAGCCAGACACTGTTTCCCACAAAAGGGTCTGGACACCAGGAACTCGGATGTCACCTTGAGAAAAGCAGACGTCATCAGCATGTGCGTTAAAAGAACCAAACTGCCACACTTAAATGTACCTCTGATGTTTGACGTGTGCGGGGTTTAACGAGAATACGGGTCATTTTGTTCAGTTTAATGGCTGGTTGTTGACAGTGATGTTGCAAAAACCAGAACTGCCAATTCATCCAACAAACAAAACCAGTAGCAGAGTCCACGACGTTTACCCGAATACTGACGTAAAGCGTTAATGCTTTAAAGGACACTGAAGGTGCACCCAGAAAAGCATCCGGTCCACCGTGCTCCTGACAGATTAAGAGGCTGCAGTGACTTAACTGCAGATTATGGGCCTAATCTCAATCTGTCTGCAACCGCCTGAGCGAAGCAGCGCAGCCCCGATACATTCACAACTCTGATGCCTCCTCATCTGCACTAATGAATCCAGGTTTATATTGTAACATTCTGGATTCAACTCACAAAGCTTTTGGACAAATTAAGTCAAATCGACATCAACACCCAGCAACATCCTCTCTTTCTACAGTTATGAGAACGTAAGCAACTGGGAATAACAGCTCTACGTAGATAAATGCATGACACCCAAACACATGCTTTTGAGAGTACTATAAACTAGATTTTAGTGGTGCACGATAATTATCGGGCTGATAACTATTTATAAACTATATATACATATATATATATATATATATATATATATATATATATATATATATATATATATATATATATATACAGTCATGGAAAAAATTATTGTTCATTTTAATGCCTGGTACAACTAAAGGTACATTTGTTTGGACAAACATAACGATAACCACAAAGATTGCTCATAAGAGTTTTATTTAAGAGCTGATATCTTACCATTTTCCATGGTTTTCTTGATTATAACCTAAATCACTTAAGTTTTTACATCAATAGCTATGGCATTGTACTGCCAAAAACACTGCTTTTATGCATTCAGTGTTTTCTTTTCTCTCTGTTTTAGTCACATGATGACGTTTAGTGGTACCAGGTATTAAAATGAACAAGAAAGTGAAGAAAAAGTGGTGGTCTAATAATTTTTTCCATGACTGTATATGCAGATCAGTTATTGGAACCTCAAACCAATCCTTTCACTTTAAAGTTCTAGCTGATGTATGCATGACATATACACAGTTTTATTTATATGCATGTTCAACTTCAGCTGCTACTTTCTATTTCATTTGCTTAAATTTGAGTCTATTTTATTGGATATTTGAACGCTGGTGCACGACTGTCTATTTTTTGTGGCTGTAATCTTGTGGCTGTGTCTGGTTCTTCCACATGCTACTGAGGCTCCTGTTAACTTAAATCAATACATTTAACATGTTAAGTTCCAAGTCTTGCTTCCTCAGACTTCAGTCAACTAATCCACCAAACAACACCCCCCCCCCCCACCCCCCGAAAAAAAAAAAAAAAAAAAAAAAAAGCCAAAAGCAGAAAAAAAAGACAAGAGGAAAAAACAAATCTTTCATGGGTGCAACCCACATACTCAGCTCTGCTGCTCATTTCACTAATGCATATTCCACATTTACAACTGTGGAGCCATTTAACAGGTTTTCCAACAGGATAAGATTTATTGCCAAGAAGCAAAGAAACATCAAGCAAACAAAATAATCTCCCAAACAAAAAATTGCCCTTTCTGGTTGTGTTTAGTTTAGTTCAGAACCAGTTAGTTCAGGGAGTTTTCCTCTTCATTTATTTTAAAATCACAAAGACATGCCATCCCAGTAATAGTTCAGCACATTTGCTAAAACAAAATTTTTAATGATCTCTGAGGGGGAAAAATAAAATAAAATAAAGCTAAAATAATCGCTCATTAATCGTGATTGAGGTGAAATGTTTGACTCGTGGTGATATTGATTTTAAGTCAGATTGCGCAGCTCGAGATTTTTGACAACCGACTTCCACAGAAGATCTATAGATAATTCGCTAAGAAATTCTTAACAATTTTAAATTGTTCAATAAATCATTGGGTTTTTTGTTTTGTTTTTTTTTTTGAAAACATCGCTATTTCACAGCACTCCTTCACACATGCGCAGTACTGTTAACCTCGCGCTATCTTCATCCGTTTCTCTGAATTGAAACGCAATACAGAGATGTTCAGGAAATAAATCTTAAACCTGGTGTTGAGGTCTAGTGCATCTCTGGTACGTCGAAAGAGTTTTCACTCGCGTTTTCATCAAGTCTGATGAGTGAATCCAGGCAGTTGTCGAAGGAAGTTCAGACACTGACCTCAGTTTGTGACTGCACATCTCTGCTGTCGGCTGAAGACGTCTTTTCTCGCTTGTTTGTTTCCGTGTCTCCATATTTTGTGTATAGATCCCGAAATTCATCATGTCTTCAGCGGCTTTGAACAGTTAATGTCGCTTATATTTACGCAATAGAGAAAATCATTTATTGATTAAAAAAGAAGCGATGTCTCGCGAGATTCAACGTGAGAGCAGAACGCGACATTGCAGATCACGCGTGACTTGGATGTCGTTACGTGTCTAATGGCTCTATGACGTCAAAAAAGCGTTCTTTTACCACAGTTTTTCCCATAACAGCCAGATCAGTTCTGAACCTCTTTAGAAAAGCATCTTCTGTAATTTTCAGATTGAAAAGTGATTCATAATGAGTTTTCTGACCGAAGCAATGCAAAATATATTGCAGAGAGAGAATTTACCCTCTCAAGAAAAGACAAATGACTGTGACTTGCAAGACCCTGTGGATGAATGCCACTTTGGACATGTCTGTCTGAAGGAGATTGGATTCATTGTTGACAAATTGTTAATGGCAGCCAGTATTGATATCATGAAGGAGAAAACTAGATGTGGATATGATGTAATGTGGGGCCTCGAGTTCCTACAAAGAATGAAAAAGTATCTGGAAGAACACATGGTTTCTCATCTTGAACTCAACTGCTTACCTCTAGAAATTGTGGAAGAGATTTTGCAGGAAGAACACAGACTCAGGGAAACATGTTTATATTACCTCAATTACGTCATTGATTACTTCTGTCAGTTATTCACTAACAGTTACAGCGAGGGAAGGTCCAAATGTTTAGAAACAGTCATGTCAGTCCAAAAGAATTTAGAGAACGTCAGAAAACTGATGCAAGAAAAGACCTGCTCTCATCACAAGCTGATATCTAACCCAACAGTACAGTTGCAGAGTACTGAACAGAGCCTCAATAACGCAGAGTTAGGAAGTCCTAAACAGGAACTGCACACAGTTAGATTCAAGAATGCCTTTTACTCGAAAGGGCAGCCGCTCAAAGATGAGAAGAATCTCTTACCGGATGAACAACAAGACACAAGTACAAAGCTGGTCAGAAACGCAGATTTGTCAATTGACAATTTGCCTCAGACCTGTAAAATGGCAGAACCAGAAGAAGACATTGTCTTGAATACTGCAGAGTTTCATGAGGATATGGGCACAATTTTAAAGAATTTACAAAAAAATGCTCACCCTTATCTCAAGCTAGCCTCCAACCCAACAGAACCGTTGGAAGGCACCACTGAACAGAGGCTAAAATTGTCTGAACACACAACGGACAATTTGCCTCAGACCACTAAGGTGCCTGAAACGGAAGCTAAATTGAGACCTGCAAAGGCAACAACAGGAAACTCTTCTAGAGAGCGCAGAGTATCCTTTGAAGAGGGGCTCAAGTCACCCAAGCACACAAGTGACAATTTTCCTCAGACTACTGAACAGAGACTAGACCAAACTGGACCAGGGAATGACTGTGGCATGAAAGTGGAGCAACCCATAGAAGTGAAAAATCTTTCTAAGGACACCTGCTCTCATCTCATGCTGGCCTCCAACCCAACAGAACCGTTGGAAGGCACCACTGAGCAGAGGCTAGAATTGTCTGAACACACAACGGACAATTTGCCTCAGACCACTAAGGTGCCTGAAACGGAAGCTAAATTGAGATCTGCAAAGGCAACAACAGGAAACTCTTCTAGACAGCGCAGAGTATCACTTTAAAGAGGGGCTCAATTCACCCAAGCACACAAGTGACAATTTTCCTCAGACTACTGAACAGAGACTTGACAAAACTGGACCAGGGAATGACTGTGACTTGCAAGACCCTGTGGATGAATGCCACTTTGGACATGTCTGTCTGAAGGAAATTGGATTCATTGTTGACAAATTGTTAATGGAAACCAGTATGAATATCCAAAGGGGGAAAACTAGATGTGGATATGATGTATTGTGGGGCCTCGAGTTCCTACAAGGAATAAAAAAGTATCTGGAAGGACACATGGTTTCTCATCTTGAACTCCACTGCTTACCTCTAGAAATTGTGGAGGAGATTTTGCAGGAGGAATACAGACTCAGGGAAATATGTTTATATAACCTCAATTACATCATTAATTACTTCTGTCAGTTATCCACCAAGAGGTACAGCAAGGGAAGGTCCAAATGTTTAGAAACAGTCATGTCAGTCCAAAAGAATTTAGAGAACGTCAGAAAACTGATGCAAGAAAAGACCTGCTCTCATCACAAGCTGATATCTAACCCAACAGTTCAGTTGCAGAGGTACTGAACAGAGCCTCAATAACGCAGAGTTAGGAAGTCCTGAACAGGAACTGCACACAGTTAGATTCAAGAATGCCTCTTACTCGAAAGGCCAGCCGCTCAAAGATGAGAAGAATCTCTTACCGGATGAACGACAAGACACAAGTACAAAGCTGGTCAGAAACGCAGATTTGTCAATTGACAATTTGCCTCAGACCTGTAAAATGGCAGAACCAGATGCTCACCCTCATCTCAAGCTAGCCTCCAGCCCAACAGAACAGTTGGAAGGCACCACTGAACAAAGGCTAGAATTGTCCAAACACATAACGGACAATTTGCCTCAGACCTCTAAGGTGCCTGAAACGGAAGCTAAATTGAGATCTGCAAAGGCAACAGGAAACTCTTCTAGACAGCGCAGAGTTCACTTTCAAGAGGGGCTCAATTCACCCAAGCACACAAGTGACAATTTGCCTCAGACTACTGAACAGAGACTTGACAAAACTGGATCAGGGAATGACTGTGGCATGAAAGTGGAGCAACCCATAGAAGTGAAAAATCTTTCTAAGGACACCTGCTCTCATCTCATGCTGGCCTCCAACCCAACAGAACCGTTGGAAGGCACCACTGAGCAGAGGCTAGAATTGTACAAACACAAGACGGACAATGTGCTTCAGATTTCTGAGGCATCAGACATAGAGGGTCAGGTGAAAATCTTAGAAAATATGCTGGAAAAATGTACCAAGTGTATTCATAGCCTGGCCTTCCAACTGAAAGAAAAGGAGGAGGAGACAAGAATACTCCAGAAAACAACAAAGGAACTCACCAATGACATAGAGTTTCTTCTGGAGACTTTCCTCCCCAAGCATGAAGTCACTCCAGATTTACCTGTGATCTTCAAAAGAGAAAAAGTCCCAGATATCCAATGTGTTTCTGCCCAAACAGTCTCCACCAAAACTAAGGCACCTATAATCAGTCAGGTCTCCACATCAGATCCAGACTGTAAAATACAACAGAAGCCTTCTTTTTGGAGGCGACGGACAAAAGTTTTCACACTAAAATCACAACATAAGAAGACGACTGCACAAAAAGAATCATCAGCACAAACAAATATTTCAAGTGACAATTTGCCTCAGCCTACTGAACAGAGACTTGACAAAACTGGACCAGGGAATGACTGTGGCATGAAAGTGGAGCAACCCATAGAAGTGAAAAATCTTTCTAAGGACACCTGCTCTCATCTCATGCTGGCCTCCAACCCAACAGAACCGTTGGAAGGCACCACTGAGCAGAGGCTAGAATTGTACAAACACAAGACGGACAATATGCATCAGATCTATGAGGCATCAGACATAGAGGGTCAGGTGAAAATCTTAGAAAATATGCTGGAAAAGTGTACCAAGTGTATTCATAGCCTGGCCTTCCAACTGAAAGAAAAGGAGGAGGAGGCAAGAATACTCCAGAAAACAGTAGACAAACTCACCAATGACTTAAAGTTTCTTCTAGAGACTTTCCTCCCCAAGCATGAAGTCACTCCAGATTTACCTGTGATCTTCAAAAGAGAAGAAGTCCCAGATATCCAATGTGTTTCTGCCCAAACAGTCTCCACCAAAACTAAGGCACCTATAATCAGTCAGGTCTCCACATCAGATCCAGACTGTAAAATACAACAGAAGCCTTCTTTTTGGAGGCGACTGACAAACTTTTTCACACAAACATCAAAACATAAGAAGACGACTGCACAAAAAGAATCATCAGCACAAACAAATATCTCAGGATCAGAGGAGGTCAGATCAGAGGAGGTCAGACCAGAGTCAGTTTCAATGTGCAGGAAATTCAAGAAAGTTTTCACTCCTTCCTGCATGCGCAAACACAAAAATAGGACCAACAAGTGACATAGGGACTGAGAACAAATTACTTTTTCTACATCCATCTGTGATTTTTTTCTTTTTAAGACCTCTCTTCAGAGGTAGATGGACAAGCGTGGGTGTTCGCCATCCTTGTCTTATTTTATTTTTCTTTTTTTTTTTTTAACAATTTGGGCTCAAATACAGGACAGCACAGACACGGTGGTTAACGCTCTTGCCTCACAGCTAAAAGGTTCCTGGTCTTGGCTGGGCCCTTTCTGTGTGGCATTTGTACATCCTGCCTGTGCTTACATTGGGTTTTACTCCCGGTGCTCGGGTTTTTTCCAAAGTTCTTTCTATAATTTGCCGTCAAATAAAATGTGTTTTTCAACTTATAGACCGACCCTTTCCTCATTTGTTGTTTTACTCCCGATGCTCGGGTTTTTTTTTCCAAAGTTCTTTCTATAATTTGCTGTCAAATAAAATGTGTTTTTCAGCTTATAGACCGACCCTTTCCTCATATGTTGTTCAAATCTCTTCAAAAACTGTCCCACTGCCAGATTGAAGTCAATTTGGAAATAATTCTTGTCATTTTTCCAGAATAAAAACTTGTTGATCCAAGGTTTTACTGGAAATTTTGCCCCCATTATCTCTTTTGTTTTGAATAGCGAATTGGATGCTCCTGTATGAGACATCACATAAAACCCATCTCTGCCCTGCTGTGATTGCCTCGGTACGTTCTGTATCAGTGAAAATGGATATGTAGGGGTAAAAGACACATTTCCGAGAGAGAATTTTTGCAAAGTGAATGGGTGTGGCTGACCAGACTACAAAATAATCTCCCAAACAAAAATTGCCTTACTGGTTGTGTTTAATTTAGTTCAGAACCAGTTAGTTCAGGGAGTTTTCCTCTTCATTTATTCTAAAATCACAAAGACATGCCATTCCAGTAATAGTTCAGCATATTTGCTAAAACAAATAGGGGGGGGGGGGATAAAATAAAATAAAGCTAAAATAATCGCTCATTAGTCGTGATTGAGGTGAAAATACCTCTCTCTTCAATACCTCTCGGGGGAAACAATAACACAAATTGCACCTTCATTTGTGATGCTATTTTATATTTTTATTGCACCTTCATTTGCAATGCCATTTTATATTTTTATTTTATAAACCTTATTCCTATCCATCCATCCATCCATTTCCTTACTCGTTTCATCCTTGAAGGGTCACGGGGATCTGCTGGAGTCTATCCCAGCCGTCTACGGGCGAAAGGCAGGGGTCCACCCTGGACAGGTCGCCAGTCCATCGCAGGGTCACACATACAGACACACAACCATTCACACTCACATTCACTCGTACGGGCAATTTAGAATTATCAATTAACCTGACATGCATATCTTTGGACTGTGGGAGGAAGCCGGAGTACCCGGAGGAAACCCACGCAAGCACGGGGAGAACATGCAAACTCCACACAGAAAGGCCCTGAGTTTCAATCCAGGACCCCCCCCTGCCGAGGTTCGAACCAGGAACCTTCTAGCTGTGAACCTTCTAGCTTTGTTACTTATTTTATTGCTTTAAGTTACTTATCTTATTGCTTTTTTTTTTTTTTTTTTTTACTATTTGTACTCTTTGTACTCGCAAGCTGCTGGAACTGCAAATTTCTCTTTGAGATGAATAAAGCTATCTATCTATCTATCTATCTATCTATCTATCTATCTATCTATCTATCAAAAGTTTGAGTCAAGGTGATATTGATTTTAAGTCAGATCGCGCACCTCGAGATTTTTGTCAACCGACTTCCACAGAAGATCTATAGATAATTCTCTAAGAAATTCTTAACAATTTTAAATTGTTCAATAAATCATTGTGGTTTATTTTGGTTTTATTTTTTTTAAACATCGCTATTTCACAGCACTCCTTCACACATGCGCAGTACTGTTAACCTCGCGCTATCTTCATCCGTTCCTCTGAATTGAAACGCAATAGAGATGTTCAGGAAATAAATCTTAAACCGGTGTTGAGGTCTAGTGCATCTCTGGTACGTCGAAAGAGTTTTGACTCGCGTTTTCATCAAGTCTGATGAGTGAATCCAGGCAGTTGTCGAAGGAAGTTCAGACACTGACCTCAGTTTGTGACTGCACATCTCTGCTGTCGGCCGAAGACGTCTTTTCTCGCTTGTTTGTTTCCGTGTCTCCATATTTTGTGTATAGATCCCGAAATTCATCATGTCTTCAGCGGCTTTGAACAGTTAATGTCGCTTATATTTACGCAATAGAGAAAATCATTTATTGATTAAAAAAGAAGCGATGTCTCGCGAGATTCAACGTGAGAGCAGAACGCGACATTGCAGATCACGCGTGACTTGGATGTCATACGTCTAATGGCTCTATGACGTCAAAAAAGCGTTCTTTTACCACAGTTTTTCCCATAACAGCCAGATCAGTTCTGAACCTGTTTAGAAAAGCATCTTCTGTAATTTTCAGATTGAAAAGTGATTCATAATGAGTTTTCTGACCGAAGCAATGCAAAATATATTGCAGAGAGAGAATTTACCCTCTCAAGAAAAGACAAATGACTGTGACTTGCAAGACCCTGTGGATGAATGCCACTTTGGACATGTCTGTCTGAAGGAGATTGGATTCATTGTTGACAAATTGTTAATGGCAGCCAGTATTGATATCGTGAAGGAGAAAACTAGATGTGGATATGATGTAATGTGGGGCCTCGAGTTCCTACAAAGAATGAAAAAGTATCTGGAAGAACACATGGTTTCTCATCTTGAACTCAACTGCTTACCTCTAGAAATTGTGGAAGAGATTTTGCAGGAAGAACACAGACTCAAGGAAACATGTTTATATTACCTCAATTACGTCATTGATTACTTCTGTCAGTTAATTACTAACAGTTACAGCAAGGGAAGGTCCAAATGTTTAGAAACAGTCATGTCAGTCCAAAAGAATTTAGAGAACGTCAGAAAACTGATGCAAGAAAAGACCTGCTCTCATCACAAGCTGATATCTAACCCAACAGTTCAGTTGCAGAGTACTGAACAGAGCCTCAATAACGCAGAGTTAGGAAGTCCTGAACAGGAACTGCACACAGTTAAATTCAAGAATGCCTTTTACTCGAAAGGGCAGCCGCTCAAAGATGAGAAGAATCTCTTACCGGATGAACAACAAGACACAAGTACAAAGCTGGTCAGAAACGCAGATTTGTCAATTGACAATTTGCCCCAGACCTGTAAAATGGCAGAACCAGAAGAAGACATTGTCTTGAATACTGCAGAGTTTCATGAGGATATGGGGACAATTTTAAAGCATTTACAAAAAAATGCTCACCCTCATCTCAAGCTAGCCTCCAACCCAACAGAACCGTTGGAAGGCACCACTGAACAGAGGCTAAAATTGTCTGAACACACAACGGACAATTTGCCTCAGACCACTAAGGTGCCTGAAACGGAAGCTAAATTGAGATCTGCAAAGGCAACAACAGGAAACTCTTCTAGACAGCGCAGAGTATCCTTTGAAGAGGGGCTCAAGTCACCCAAGCACACAAGTGAAAATTTTCCTCAGACTACTGAACAGAGACTAGACCAAACTGGACCAGGGAATGACTGTGACTTGCAAGACCCTGTGGATGAATGCCACTTTGGACATGTCTGTCTGAAGGAGATTGGATTCATTGTTGACAAATTGTTAATGGCAGCCAGTATTGATATCGTGAAGGAGAAAACTAGATGTGGATATGATGTAATGTGGGGCCTCGAGTTCCTACAAAGAATGAAAAAGTATCTGGAAGAACACATGGTTTCTCATCTTGAACTCAACTGCTTACCTCTAGAAATTGTGGAAGACATTTTGCAGGAAGAACACAGACTCAAGGAAACATGTTTATATTACCTCAATTACGTCATTGATTACTTCTGTCAGTTAATTACTAACAGTTACAGCAAGGGAAGGTCCAAATGTTTAGAAACAGTCATGTCAGTCCAAAAGAATTTAGAGAACGTCAGAAAACTGATGCAAGAAAAGACCTGCTCTCATCACAAGCTGATATCTAACCCAACAGTTCAGTTGCAGAGTACTGAACAGAGCCTCAATAACGCAGAGTTAGGAAGTCCTGAACAGGAACTGCACACAGTTAGATTCAAGAATGCCTCTTACTCGAAAGGCCAGCCGCTCAAAGATGAGAAGAATCTCTTACCGGATGAACGACAAGACACAAGTACAAAGCTGGTCAGAAACGCAGATTTGTCAATTGACAATTTGCCTCAGACCTGTAAAATGGCAGAACCAGATGCTCACCCTCATCTCAAGCTAGCCTCCAGCCCAACAGAACCGTTGGAAGGCACCACTGAACAAAGGCTAGAATTGTCCAAACACATAACGGACAATTTGCCTCAGACCTCTAAGGTGCCTGAAACGGAAGCTAAATTGAGACCTGCAAAGGCAACAGGAAACTCTTCTAGACAGCGCAGAGTTCACTTTCAAGAGGGGCTCAATTCACCCAAGCACACAAGTGACAATTTGCCTCAGACTACTGAACAGAGACTTGACAAAACTGGACCAGGGAATGACTGTGGCATGAAAGTGGAGCAACCCATAGAAGTGAAAAATCTTTCTAAGGACACCTGCTCTCATCTCATGCTGGCCTCCAACCCAACAGAACCGTTGGAAGGCACCACTGAGCAGAGGCTAGAATTGTACAAACACAAGACGGACAATATGCTTCAGATTTCTGAGGCATCAGACATAGAGGGTCAGGTGAAAATCTTAGAAAATATGCTGGAAAAGTGTACCAAGTGTATTCATAGCCTGGCCTTCCAACTGAAAGAAAAGGAGGAGGAGACAAGAATACTCCAGAAAACAGTAGACAAACTCACCAATGACTTAAAGTTTCTTCTGGAGACTTTCCTCCCCAAGCATGAAGTCACTCCAGATTTACCTGTTATCTTCAAAAGAGAAGAAGTCCCAGATATCCAATGTGTTTCTGCCCAAACAGTCTCCACCAAAACTAAGGCACCTATAATCAGTCAGGTCTCCACATCAGATCCAGACTGTAAAATACAACAGAAGCCTTCTTTTTGGAGGCGACTGACAAACTTTTTCACACAAACATCAAAACATAAGAAGACGACTGCACAAAAACAATCATCAGCACAAACAAATATCTCAGGATCAGAGGAGGTCAGACCAGAGTCAGTTTCAATGTGCAGGAAATTCAAGAAAGTTTTCACTCCTTCCTGCATGTGCAAAAACAAAAATAGGACCAACAAGTGACATAGGGACTGAGAACAAATGACTTTTTCTACATCCATCTGTGATTTTTTTCTTTTTAAGACCTCTCTTCAGAGGTAGACGGACAAGCGTGGGTGTTCGCCATCCTTGTCTTATTTTCTTTTTCTTTTTTTTTTAACAATTTGGGCTCAAATACAGGACAGCACAGACACGGTGGTTAACGCTCTTGCCTCACAGCTAAAAGGTTCCTGGTCTTGGCTGGGCCCTTTCTGTGTGGCATTTGTACATCCTGCCTGTGCTTACATGGGTTTTACTCCCGGTGCTCGGGTTTTTTCCAAAGTTCTTTCTATAATTTGTTGTCAAATAAAATGTGTTTTTCAACTTATAGACCGACCCTTTCCTCATTTGTTGTTTTACTCCCGATGCTCGGGTTTTTTTTCCAAAGTTCTTTCTATAATTTGCTGTCAAATAAAATGTGTTTTTCAGCTTATAGACCGACCCTTTCCTCATATGTTGTTCAAATCTCTTCAAAAACTGTCCCACTGCCAGATTGAAGTCAATTTGGAAATAAATCTTGTCATTTTTCCAGAATAAAAACTTATTGATCCAAGGTTTTACTGGAAATTTTGCCCCCATTATCTCTTTTGTTTTGAATAGCGAAT
Source organism: Hirundichthys speculiger (assembly GCA_018398805.1). Classification (NCBI taxonomy): domain Eukaryota; kingdom Metazoa; phylum Chordata; class Actinopteri; order Beloniformes; family Exocoetidae; genus Hirundichthys; species Hirundichthys speculiger. Next base: position 167,795 of record JAGFBZ010000610.1, on the reverse strand, counting down.
TGGATGCTCCTGTATGAGACATCACATAAAACCCATCTCTGCCCTGCTGTGATTGCCTCGGTACGTTCTGTATCAGTGAAAATGGATATGGAGGGGTAAAAGACACATTTCCCAAGAGAGAATTTTTGCAAAGTGAATGGGTGTGGCTGACCAGACTACATTCAAGTACCCTTGTGTCACCCTCCTCTTTCAACCGCAAATCTGATTTTAACAGTATTTATTTGTAATATGCATAATCTGGAGACAGAATACAACTTTATGGAAATTTAAAGATAAGCTGCGATAACAAAAAAATGTAATCATATACTTTTTTTTTTTTAAACCCATGACGCGTTGGGATATTCAGCTAAATCTAGTTAAATGAACACAGCAAAAAATTACTGTAAATTTTTAATGAGTACAAGTTATGGTGGTTTCCAGGGCTGCAGAGAAACAACTTTCCTGACACAGTAACGACAGATTAACAGCTGTTTTCTGTGATGTTTTTCTTGGACGACAGCACTCCAAGCAGAGTCGCAACAACCTACTGTTGAATGGACGGATTAACCCCCCCAGAATAAATTTTATTAGATCATATGATACAGGGGTTAAAGCAAAAGAAATATTCTGAGCCTGAACTTTTGTGTGCGTGCGTGCGTGCTGGAAGTTAGGTAACACATGTAGCATTTACATGTGCATTTACATGCTGCAGCTCACAAGATGACCTACAGTCACAACGTGACATGTTATAAGGAAATGTGAAATTCAGTCAGGCAGGATAAAATTTGGATGACAACCATTCAGCTGAGGGTTTATGACAAAGGCCATCAACTCCAAATATTGTGCAGCATTTGTTCTATTCATTTTGTAAAAGATAAAGTGCAACAGTGAACTGTAGATAACACTGGAATTTTAAATGGCAACATTTCCATAATCCATTTGGATACCAAATAATACCAAATAATGGTAAATTAAGTTCTAGTAAATTAATAGAAAATATATCAATAAAATAACTATTCAATTAACAACCAAAACATTATTTATTTATTTATTTTTTTTTTTAACTCTGGTGTTGCTTCATGTGGGTTCAAATATCTGCATGTTGATTAGAAATCAACAGTTTTGCCAGAGCTATTTTCTATTCAGCTATTTTTTTTCTTTTTTTGCATCATTTTCCCAGAGGTTGGGAGAGCTTCAACAAAAAATTAATGCTCTGTGATGAGCAGGGGTCCCCAACCCCTGGTCCCAGGCCCGGTACCGATCCGTGGGTCATCTGATACCGGGCTGCAGAGAAAAAATAAATAACTTCCATTATTACAGTTTGATTTACTATTCGAGTCTAAATAATGTCTTATTTTGAAAAATGACCGAATTCTCTCCATTACATCCGTATCTATGACTGATTTTTGTCTTCCAGACCCGTGTCTGGGTCACGTAGCAAAATGAGTAAAAAACAATCGTCTTCAGGAAGTGTCTTTGCGTGGAGAGGATGTTACCGATGTTCTGTTGTTGGCGCGATGTTCCGAGGACGCTTCTAATAAAGTTGCACGTGAATACACAGCAGATTCATCTTTAGTATAATATATAGAAAATACCACAGCTTTTATGCCGGTCGTATCATTTTATTTAGTGCAGTGATTCCCAAAGTGTGGGCTGCGGCCCCCTGGTGGACCGTCGCGGTACTGCAGGTGGGCCGTGAGAGCTCATTAAAATTAAACAAATATGTTTTAAATCCTCGATCTTTTTAAATATGTTTTTAATTACTGTAAAACATTAACGACATGATTTAAAAACATTAAGAAATAACAAAACAAACCAGTTGAGTGTTATTCTACCGTCATCTTAGCTTAATCTGACAAGTCGCACCTTATTTGTTGACCCCTTCATAGCTTCTAGACCTTTATGTTGATCACAGTTGTGATTAAATGTTTCGGTGGGCCACGGAGATTTTTCACCTTTCTAATTGGGCCTCGGTATTCTGAAGTTTGGGAATGGTTGATTTAGTGTACTTATCTTCTGCACATTTTACAGACCGGTCTGAGAAAATATAGCCAGACATTTAACCGGTCCGTGGTGCAAAAAAGGTTGGGGACCACTGTTGTAGAGTCCAGACAGCTGCTCTATGAGCGGCTCTGATTCGTAACGTGGAGGCACTTTTTTATAGCGAGTTGCGTATACGAGCTTTCTGGAGCACAAAGTACAGAAGAACCTGTTTCTCTTAACTTCTTACACCAGCTACCAAAAGGCTCATCGTTTTTTCCCTTCTCTCTTCTATCCACACCCAGCGCCATTTCTAATCCTTTATCAATTAGGAGAGCATCTTTCTCAGGATTCATGATTTTACTCTCCACCCTACTTTCCGACGATACTCTCTGCTCTGGCAACCGAGCATCTACGCAACATCGGACTCGGTTGAAGCACGTTTTTTTCCAAAACCCGCCCTGTTCTACATCTGATCGGCTAATAAAGTTACGTTTAGAGAGAGTTGTGTTCCTCTCATATCATTGGCAGATGAACTTATGAACTCAAAAGGGATATCAATAAGCAATTTTTAAAATATAAGATTCCCCCCTCCCCTTTATGTTTTACAGACAGCGGGCTCATCAGTGAAGTAACTACAGTACATGCTGTTTCTGTAGAAACACAGCAGATGTACGGCATCCTGGTGTTCAGTAATATTAAAAAGGGACAACTCTCTCCATAATGACCATAAAATGATAAAAACTCACAACAGACATCACGTTAAGTGCATTCACCTGCGAGTGGAAGTACGTCTCGATCTTCTCCAGTATCTCGTTCATCTTGGCGAGCCCTCTGGATGGGAGCTGACAGTAGATGGTACCGTCTGAGCAGACGCTGCTGACCGTCACGTTCATGTAGGCGCTGTTCACCTGGGGATGCATGTAAAGATCTGATCTGCTGTGCACGTGAGCCGCTAGAAAACAACAAAGCCGACAGTGAACGCCGTCGCGTCACCTCATGTGCCGAGGAACATGCCGGAAAATGTTCAGTGGGATTCATGTTCAGTCAGACAGATGATGGTTTTATTTTATTTTTTGCAGTTAATGGGGACCGCGCCCCCCCTGCGAGAATCAAAATCTGTGAACTGGAGCCGGAGCCCCCCGAGCCTCAATAATGTGTTTAAAATATGTTTAAAAACCACAAAAAAGTAGCGAGACACTGCAGCGAAACAAGACAAAGGCTCAACTGTGGTCTTTCTGTCACCTTCACAGCCTCTGGTCTCTGAACCGTAGTAAAGAAACTGCTCTTTCATCTAACCTCGTTTTTGTTCTGCCGTCCCACGACACACACACTACATTATCCATAAGGCCACACCATTACCCATAAGGCCACCTTCTTAAAGGGGCCAGGCTGGCTCACAACATTTGTTTGCTGCGAGAGAACGCGCACAACATCCTGTGATGTTTCCATAATTTTTTCTTGATTTTTTTTTTAAATTATATATTTCTGAAAAAAAATCCGCAATAACTAAAACCACGGAACTTAAAGCGCGAATTGGCGAGGGATCACTGTAGTAACATTTGTCTATAAAATTGTTATAACTACACATCTGTATAACACTGTATACTTATTAACATTAAGAGAAACAAAAAGAAAGAAATATAGATCTACTTATAACAAAGAATAACTTTATTAAAATAGTTTTTTAGTCTGTAAAGATTTAAAGTGCATCAATCCCACCGTAGTCACAGTGAAGCCAAGCGCTACATTAGCATCGTCATATTTCCTCGTCTTAACTTACTGCTGACTTTCATTTGTATCTTTATCTCCATCTCTCTCTGTCCTTCTTTTCATCTCTGTTAAATATTTTATTATCTCCTTCTCTGGGCTGTGTGCGCGCATGTCCACACAAAAAACCCCGACACAATATAGCTAATACTCCCTGAACACGCTGTAATAATGAGAGCGACACTGCCCTCTACTGGAGTATATGTGCAATTACACTTTATTCCAGAACGAAATAAATAAATAACCCCCCCCCCGTACCCTTGCGTGAACCCATCCGCCTGCGCGCACACAGACGCGCCAGCCCTCGCGTACCTGTAATGGACTTGCTAACGTCTTGTCCTGCAGAGTTTTCATGCAGGCAGCGTTGATGTTCACATCGTCGTCTTGAGACGTGTCGTAGAGGACGACCAGAGGGGTCTCCCCTCTCTCCAAGATCTCGGCCAGCAGGATCCTCCCACTCGCCATGGTCTCAAACTTCTTCAGGACAGCCGGCTCCTGACAGAACGGCTCCAGGCCTGGACTCGCACAGAAAGACGCACATCAGAGTGGCAACAAAGCGTTTCCTCGCGTCCCTTCTGTTGCGTTGGACTAGCCGGATTATCGATGGTTCTGTAATGACCCACCTGCCAGTTTACACTTGGTCGCCTGGAAGGGCAGTTTGAAGAACTTCTCGTGCAGCTCAAACACTTTGGTTTTGTTGATCCCCTCTGAGAAGCCATGATCCACATAGTACACCTACAGAGCCAAAAAAACGGACCGCAGGAATTACTAACATTACTAACATCATTCTCTGACCACTTCCTGCTCATGACTTCTTACCTTGACTTTGTCGGTCATGACCTCACAGACCTGCGCTCTCAGGATCTCCTCCTCCTCCTCCGCCCTCACCGCAACGAGTTGGCCTGAGATTGGAGACGACAGAGGAGTCGGGCTACTTTGGTTCAAGCCGTAAAACTCCCTCATCTCGTCCTCCATGGACTCCTGGACCTGGGAGTAACCCTCACCAATATACCTGAGAGAACAGGTGAACCGTTTATTTTTAATCCAGCACATTTTAGGCCGCACACTCGCTCCTACGGCTCTCTTCTACCTGAGTACAACTCCATTGGTGTTGGTGGCTTCGACCACCAGCACAGACGGGTACTCCTCTTTTGGGATCTGCAGCGGAGGCACCGCCTGGTTACTCAGCCTCCTCACCAGCTCCTTCCTCACCCTCAGCTCCTCTTCGCTGGTCGAGGAGCTCCTCCTGTTGCAGTTCTCGTCCTCTCCAACACCCACGCTGCTCCGCCTGTACAGGATGGCCCTCTTGGGGTTATCGGGCATCGGGTAGTCGATGGTGCAGATGTCAGAGAGGAGGTCAAGGTTCTCCAGGACGTGCCCGGGCAGTTTGGTCTGATGAGTGAAATAAAATTAAAATGATATCTTCAAGTGCACGTGATGAGTGAACGTGAAAGCACCAAAGCTTGACTGACTTTGTAGGTGTCCTGGAAGAGCTTGGGCAGCGCATGGGCCCAGAGGCCACTGGAGTATTTCTCCAGCAGCTCCTCCAGCTTCTGCTTCAGGTCCGGGCTGAGGGTCGCGGGGGAGGAGGGGGGGCTGGGGGACGAGGAGGACGACGGCGCCGACTGAGGAGATCGAGAACCAGAGCGGGTCAGGTGAGCGCTGGGGGGTCTCTGCCGCGCCGGGGACTGCAGGTGCTTGTCCGTGGGGGTCTGTGAGGTCAGGGCAGGGGCGGGGCTTGGGTTGAGGGTGGGTGGAGTGGAACAGGTGCTGGTCTGCTCCTTGGCGGGGTAGAGAAGCAGCTCGGACGGGTTGCTGCTGCAGGTTTTCTCCACCTACAGAGAACAACAGAACACACCGACTATATAAAACCACTTTGTGGCTTTTACAGACAAGAGCTTCGTACGTTTACATTCAAAAGGATTTGCATTTATTTGTTGCAAACAATCAGATGTCATATCTTGAAAACACACTAATGTGCTCAATTATCAAGACTGAGAAGATGAATATGACTCCCACGACTGTCTGCATAATAATACACCAGGAATTTGTTATGTTATCTATAGTTATCAGCATTTTACAGGGCTTAAAGTTAAAAAAAAAAAGTCCTGAGCCTGAACTTTTTTCTGGGGGTGCAGTTGATCCAACCCATACACAATATAGGCAATTTGGCAAACAACTTTATGGCATTGTGCACGAAGAAAAAAAAAAGATTGTTACAGAGAATAGGATGTTGTTAGACAACAGAACTGTAGTGCTGGGCAATATGACGATACATATCGTGGGGATGATATAAAAGTGTGTATCGTGCCATTTCTCTTCTATCGTTTCTAACCTAATTTTATCAATTATTACAGCAAATATGTAATTAAATAACCTGCAACGATAAATTTGATAGAATCATATCTACTTCTACAAAGTAGCCTTTTATGTTTGCACTTTTATTCATGGTTAATGCCTTAAACAGAGTTCTCTTCAACCCTGATGTTTACTTTAGACACTTTATATTGGTTTGCAAACTTTGCACTACAAGGTTACAGATTTCAGAAAGTTGAAAAATAATTTGTGTTTATTTTTTATAGCTGAACTTCAGTGCAAAAATGTGTTTTTCCTCTCAGAAACTGTTGTGCACTTTAAAAAAAAAAATGTGAAAGCTACTGTACCTCTGTACCTACCTGTTTTTGCTGCACTAAAATGTATGTTTGTGACAGTTCAGCTAAATGTCCTTTCAAAATAAAGTTGAAAAGTAAGCAATGAAATTTCTGTCAAACTTTTCAGAGAATAACTGAAAACATACTTTATTATGGTATATCGTGATATATATCATTATTGGGATATAAAATAGTCCATATCGTGATCGCCCAGCACTACTTTGCACTCTTCTCTCATGTAAAAAAAACTACTCTGGACCAGTCCACAAATAAACTCCTTCCAAAACAGTCATAAAGAATTCAAAGTCTGCAACAAATGAGTACAACAAGTCATTAAAAGTGTAAAGAAAAGTCCCGTGAAATGAAATGAAAAACTGTGAAAGAAGAGCAATATGAAATGAAAACAATGTGTGGAATGAAAATCAAATGTAAATGTAAATACAAGTAATGTTAAATGAACAAAAAATAATGCAAATCCCTTCAAATAAATACTCTTCATATAAACCCCTTTAGTGTTTTCTTTTATGCTGTAATGAATGTTCACATTATGTCAACGTGGCTTTATGCACAGCTGCACTACTTCCTGAACTTCAGCCAGCTGCTGTGATTCCTGTGTGCCGTTAATTGATAAACTGATTGATCCAGGTGTGTCTGACCTCAGAGCAATGGTCAGACACACCTGGACTGATCAGTTTGTCCAATAATGGCACACAGGAAACAAAAGAGCTGACTGAAGTTCAGGAAGTAGTGTAGCTGTGATTTTAGCTTTTTTGTCCACCAAAAAGGCTTGGTTGGGATGGTGGGACTGCTCACGGCGGGCGCCAGAAAATTTCCCTTATTTTCAAATCCAAAACTTGACAGGTATGCATTTAAGTGCCAAACACAAAGTAAAGATGACACTCAAGGGAATATAATTAGGCTTGCTGGTGTTAGTGCCATACAAATTCAAATTCTTACGTCATAACAGAGAAAAGGGAAAAGATGGGACTGCAAAGAGAGCACTATTCTGCTTTGAGGAATAATACATTTCTGTACAAAAATGAAACCGTATTTCTTCTAGTAGATGGTGGTGGGTGAGTGTGGGGGGGTGGGACACATCGCATACTCCTGATTTTAAATGCCAGTCTGTATGCATTTGATTATTTGACTTGACTTGAATCTTTTTGACCTCATGATCTGGATTTATGTGTTCTTCTCTTGGGTGGGAACATGCACCGAATGTCACGATGCCTTTTCATCATCACACGAGCACCCGTTTGGTTAAACTAATAAAAACCGTCAAAGCTCGGCCAGCGGCAGGCGCTCACAGGTACGTACGGTGCATATATGAGTCCAGGTCTCCAGGTCTTTGACGGCCTCGGTGGGCAGGTCCTGCTTGTAGAGCTCCCTGTAGATCTGAGGCAGCTTTGACACCCAGAAGCCATTGCTGTACTTCCCCAGGATCTCCCTGATGCGACCCTGGACCTGCTGAGGGTTGTAAGGTTTTCCTTTCCCTGAACCAAAACTCTCGTTTAGATTCGAGGGTGCTGGAACAGAAAAAACAATAAAAAAATAAATAAAAAAACAGAGAAAATACGAGACTGTATGAATGCCATCGTAGCTTCCTCGTGATCCTGAAGCAAATGGTACCTGATTAAAAGGCAAATATTTTACATGATATCTACATCTATTGATGCAAAACAGTCTAAATCTTAAATCACAAATGTGAAAAAAACGTAGCCCAGCTCCATGTGTCCGTTAAAGACACAACTATCATCAAATGTGTCTTTTATTGGGGTGACTGAGAGCTCCCTGCAGATCTCCTCAGATCTTTTATGACTGTCTGAATTAATCGTTTCTGTGCTCTTGGAGGAAGTTTACAAAGTTCTTTACTTTCTGGAAGTCTTTTCTATTAGCAGAAAAAAAAAAAGAGTATGTGGACCTGTGAAGCCACATATAAATGAAGCGTCTGCTTGACTAAACCGCTCTGGTAGTGTTACGTTTTGAGCATTTAGTCCAGCTGCAACTACTGTTAAACGTGGGTTTCCTTATTTTAATTGCATCAATTAATTGCATTAATGGGCTCAGATGAGATTAGACAACCTTTCCGGTTGTCACCTGAAACAGACATTTTGTCAGAAGGGAGTCTTGTGATGAGTATCTTGGTGCTGATGTGAGGCAGTTTTACAAGCTCTAAACGGGCTCCTTTATTTTCCTGTTACATTGTATTACATAATCCTAGTTTTAATGCAAAATGAGAATAAAAAAAGATTTAAAAAATGTTATTTTGTGCTCAGGGGACCCATCCAGGGTTGTACTTCACCCGAAGACGGCTGGAACAAGCTCTGGATGGATGGATATTTTCTGTTTACGCCTTTGTCATTTCAGCATGTCAGATTTTCACTGAAATAATGATCCAATAATCATGCAGGTGATCCTGACTTTTGTCAAAGCCTTCATCTACTGTAAGTTAAACCAAGTATGCAAACAAAATATGCAGACAAAACGCATGAATCAGAATGATCAAGTGGGATTTCTTAAATCAGTATCTCACACTGTGGCCTTAAATATCCTCTAAACGGGACTCTGGTGAATTTAACTTCCTCTGAGTCTTTACATGAGGAAGCACAGCATCTCCAAGCAGTTAGCACCAAAGCTTGAACTGCTTCCTGTCCCTTCAGCACACCTGGACAGGTAGTTCATTAAAACTTTCTCCCCTCAGGCTACACGGACCAGAGGGCTTTCGGCTGGACTTTCACAAACACATCCGTAGCTTAGTTAGAGGACAGCATCACAGGCGGTGGTACCGCTTTGTTTCCTTTGCACACAACAAGACATGAAGATCTTCCAGGATCTGAGATTACAGTACGGAGCTGGAAAAACAAAGACGTCTGCAGTCATTTGTTCTGGACAGCAGATTTTGGTTTTCTGAGGCTGTTAATGCATGAATAAATGGTCCTGCTCTACTTACGGCCAGTGTGCTGGGAGTTCCTGGAGAGGTGGGCGTGCACCTCCTTCTGAAACCGCGACGGGAGGGTCATTCTCTTGTCTGGTCTGGACAAAGGAGGACAAAACAGAAAAGGAAGTGGTGAAAAAAGTCAAGAAAACAATCTTGTCATTTAGAACATCTTTGTAAAGCTTTGAGTGAAGTGAGACCAAATCACAAATGTGTTCCTTGATCTAGGGATGCATGAGAACTGTTTTTTTAAAACCGATACAGATCACCGATAACTTTCAGCTCCTAAAGGCCGATACCGATTACCGATAACACACACATATACCTAAGATCATTACATCAATACTATGGGGGCTCGAGAAAATTTTGAGCACTCTTGAGGTGCTGCTTTAGGAGGCATATAGAGGTTAGATATCAAAAATAAAAGTAGTTGTTATGAAACAATTAAGTTGAATATTAAAGGCAAAAATTCAGAATGTCTAGTGATTCAGTCACTCGTGAACTTCAATAGTAAAACATATCACTGACAACAAGATACATGGATCCAATACTTTAGTAAGCAGTTATAGAAAATAGCATGTTAAATTCAACATGTCATTTTGATGCCTGTAACTCTGAACATTAGCTTTTCTTAATTTTTTTTTTTAACACAAAAAGCTCTAAACACTGAATAACAAATACTTCAGCATGAGTCGGGAGATTTTTTTTAAAATTTATTTATCATATAATTGCCCTAATATGTAAACTGAGCACTTCAGAAATCGGTAATTTAAATGTACGTGGAGGTTACATTGCTAAACAGGACCTAGTGCTGTCCACGCAGACGAGCTTACGTTTCCTAAATACATTTACTAGTGGCGAGAAGCGCTGTATATTTCATCCGCGTTGTCTAACAATAAATAAGTACAATAAGGAATACACATCTCTCCTGTGAATTTAAAGCTAATAATCATCCCTTCAAACAAGAAAGGGAGAAGTAATATCAGAAAATATGTGCTTCAGGCTTACTTTGACCGTTGATAGCGGCTGGATTGTCAACGGGCTCATTGCGCATGCGCTGGTCTCAATCAACCAATCGCAATCGAGAATTCGCGTCACGTTCGTGGAGGGTTAGTCCGGAGAAAAAAAAAAAAAAATTACGCAAATTACCGTTCAGTTCTGTTATATTGCGCATTTAAAGTGAATTCCGTTTTAATTTCCATTTCTGCGATTCTGTGATAACGGATTCCAAAGGGCCCTAGAATCATTCATGGCTGCTTGGATCACGGGGGAGGGGGCAGCGTTGGCACGAGCTTCAGTGGTCAAGAGGGCCGAGAATCAACGGGAGAGGGGTGTAATTAAGAGAAATAAACCCTCACTTACTGGTTATTTCACTGCAGTTAAGTTTTAAAGTAGACATTTTAATTAATTTATTTTAATTATTATTTTAATTATTTAAGTCTTTGTAAAAAGTTGCAGAAAATATTTCACTGGGACATTTAACTCAGTAACACTCAAGCATATGAATAATCATTTAAAAAAATATATTTGGGCTGATGTTGCATCTTTTTGGGTGGGAGTAAACCATTTTTGGTTGTTTTTTTGGGGGGCATTTTAGGCAACACTTTCATAACTATGGTTCTAACAAAATTATTGTTTCAGGAAAATTAAAACAAGTGAAATGTATAATGTTTAGAGACATTGTTTTGACTAGATTTATTCAATTTTACTTGATTACTTACTTTGAAGTATGTTATTTTGGCGTCTCAAATGGTGAGCCAGGGCAAGCACAAGCTTCACATGACAGAACCCATTTTGAAATCTGTAGTTTTGATGTCAGGAGACAGGTGGAAACAATTCTGTTGCGTATTTGCAACTAAGGGACATACGGGTAATACAATATAGATCAAAATATTGGAATGGAATTTTACTTTTTTGGCCCTGCCCCTCAAAAAAGCTTGTTGCATATTTGCAACTGTGGACTTAATAGTGAAGTCTTCTTCTGATAATTACACTCTTCTCATTAAGGGAACCGCTGGTTTCACTCAAAGCCCTGCAACAAAATCCTACTCACTTCCACCTACGTGGTCATATCAATAAGAAACTGTAAATTACAACTGCTGTTAAACGTCGGGCCGTCGGGCTTGGGTTGCAGAATCCACCACATTTACAAACACATACACAGGCACACAAATGATGATGACATGGCTTGTCCACTGGAAGATCTAAGGGGATACAGAGAGATGTGCTGATTCACTCCGTGTAGGTTTAGAAGCGTTAATCTACCAGAGAATAGAGGAGGGATTAAAAATGGCTCACGTCCCCCCGTGAGCTGAACTCGTGTACCCTGCAGATAGACCAGAACTCCCACGCTGGCCCATTGTGCTGGAGCGGGCCAGCGGCACGCTGGACACGCATGGTGACACAGAGAACTGATGTCAGTCGTTTTCACAGAGGACGGATGAGCAGAGCGCCGGCCGCATGAAACCGGTCAACGAATTAAGCCAAACGAATCTTTAATATTGTCCAAGTCATGCGAGCAGATTAAATCCAACAATGTTAGAATAAAATCAGACTTTTCGGGACTATTTTGACAGTAATATGTGGCTCTATCGCCACCAGCAAGCCAAAAGAGCAGGAGAATGGGCGAACAAAGGATAGGTGCAGACATAAGAGGAGCAGAATAATGTAGAAAGCGCATCATCAGCATCAGTGCTGAATAAGCAGGAGGAGGGTGGGAGTTAAACTATGCTCCCATTCAGCAGCTGCCCTCCCCGATTTAGTGAAAGAAAGAAAGAAAATAAGTCAGTCTGATTAATTTATAAAAACTGGCATGACACCAGGTGCCCGTTCCTCTACCTGGACTTCTGAAGCCATGTGGACGTCTTGCAGGAAAACATCCCACTAATATGTGGAGCTTTTTAAGTGTTGAAATGTCAAGTAAAGTAGGTCATTTCTCTGCCGCATGCAGTTCAATTCTGGAGATTTTTCTGGGGAGCACTGATGCAACTTTTGCTATTCTGACTCAGAGTTGTATATCAAAAAACGCAAACCTCCATTAACACTGGAAGACAGGTTGAGCAATTACAACCCTTAAACGTGTAGCTTTTGTTTTGTTTTTTAGGGGGCTTGTGGACTATTCCTTCTTTATTCCTTAATCAGTTAAGCAGATTAAAGGTCTAATTACAGGTATGGTTTTGCATTTGGAAATTGCTGGTATAAACCTAGAACGGGCAGCTCTCAATGCAAGCGAAAGAAATCCATCACAGAGACAGCAGGAACTCTGGGAGACGCCAAAGCAACAGTTTGGAGCTGTTAGGTCGGAATTATCTTAACTTTTTAGGTCCAGAATTAGTGCAGCTAGTGGTTCTCATTTCTGTACAGATACACATTAGTTAGCATTATTAATATCCTAGTATTGGAAACAAAAGACATCATCTCTTAGTTAATATCAAACTGCTTTATTGTTGCTCATTGTTTTTATCATATTATTTTTGTTTAATGAACCATATGTCCACATCACAGTGTCTTAGACTGATCTTAGTGTATGTTTTGTCTTTATATATCAGAAATGTAGTAAACTAGCCCAGCTGTAGCCGGTTAGAAACACGCGTTTGGAGACAAAGACCTGGCCAGGTAAATAGAATGGCATTGTGGGATATGTAGTCTTTCTTCTCCTTCAGGAAATACTGGCAGTGGATTGGATCAGAAGAGGACAACTTGAAGACAACGGATTGGTGATCTAGTGACGCACATTTCTGTATAAATTGTTGTTGTTTTGTTTTGTTCGGCCTCTCCTCGTGTTAGAGACCGCCTCTGCCAGAGAGCCTGATATCACGTTTATTGCAGTTAAACATCTGTGTTGTACTGAGCCGACCAAGACTCTCCTTTCCAACAAAGAATACGCAGCTAGAATCTTTTCAGAAAAGATCCTAACAGAGCGCTCTGAGAAAAAAAAAAAAAAGATGGTGGACTTCAGTCAATCAGTGGAAAATTGTTTCCATCAGTCCGTCCATCATCAGGGTGACGGGGGTCTGCTGGAGCCCACTCTCTTTGGCAAAAATGTGGGTTTACACCCTGGACAGGGCGTCAGTCCATCACAGGGTCCGCAGACGATCAATTCCACAGTTAAAAAAGAAAAAAAAAAATCCTCCATTGCATCCATTTAAGGAAATTATATCATCCAGAAAGCAGGAAAATAACTACCCATACAGATGATGCAGCTTTGCATCGTAAGATTTTTTTTTTTTTGGCATTTATATTCTTAAGTCTCTTAAGAATATAAATGCCAAAAAAAAAAAAAAAAAAAAAAATCTAACGGTGCAAAGCTGCATCATCTTAAAAAAAAAAAAAAAAAGCTTGATTTCACCTGCTAAAGACAGAAAGAATACAAGGAAAAAACAACATCGTGTAGCATCATATAGACATAAACTCATTATCTAATGATGTGCATGGGAATTTATCAGCTGCAAACAATCCAAACATCCCATCTTGAAACAGATTATGGATCCTGGACGTCAGGACTTGCAGAACTAGGGATGTCGGCCCAAACTGCAGCTGAGTTTATTTCGTTAAGAGCAAAGTTGAGACACGGTGCTGCAGATTTATTTCATGTGTTTGGCGGACATTAAGAACGTCGTGCCAGTTGTTACGGGCCAGTATGTGGACATACTGAACTTGTGCACCATGAACTGAAGGTTAGACTGCCACGCACAATGAGACAACCCTCGGTCCCAGTTAACTGCAACGACATTCCTCTCCTAAAACTCCAGAAACTGGTCTCCCCACGTCACATCCCAGATGTTTACAGACAGTGGTTTAAAGAAGAGGGGATGCTACTTAGGTGCTGCTGCCATCAAAGTCACATCCAAACCATCTCCTTCACTCACTTGTCTGCAGGTGCGTTAGCTTTCCTGTTGGGTGAGTTCTGATTGGACAGCTTGTGTGGATGCCCACCACTCTTGCTCTCCGACTGGCCATCCCTTATGTCTCTGGCCTGCCTGAAGTCTCCATGTCCAGCTCCACGGCCAGCACCTCCTCCCCTACCGCCGCCTCGCCCTCTGTGCTTTGGCTGCCTCAGAGAGGTCTGAGGTTTGGCTGCGGACAGAGAAAGCAAAAAAAAAAAAAAGAACTATGAAGTGAAACGCATAAACGCAGACGCCATCACAGAGACACAACCTGACTCGGCTGAACCTGATGCTGAGACGGGACAACGTCTCGCCCTGCAGGGCGCAGAGTCATTGATATTTTAATATCTGAAGTCCCGTCATTCAGTATTCCAGTTCAAGCGGCATAATGCCGCAAATAATTCACAGCATCGTTTTTAAAAACACAATCTTGAAAGTGGAGCGAGCGGATTTTAGAGTCGCCGTAGCAGCGCTGCAACGACCGGGTGGCGAGAAAACAGGAACGTAGACCTGTTTGCCTTGGTTTAGACGGAAAACAAGATCAGATAAGATCAAGCTTCACTGATCCCACAGCGGGAAATTTCTCTTTAATTTTCTCTTTAACCCTCACATGTCACCAGCGAAGGCATGAAGCACAAGGGTTAGCTTCTTTCTTCAAAGCTTTCTAATTAGCAGACTGAGGAGAAGGAAAAAAACACAGTTTATCACCTCACAGCAGGAAGGTGTGGGCTTTCTTCCCACAGCCTGCATCGTAGGTTGACTGGTGGTTTTGACTCAGCTGTGGCGAGCGCGCATATCGGCGCAGGACTGGCAACCCACCCGGAGTCAGACGGGATAAATGTTTCAATATTTCAATACATGTGGAAACATGCCAGCAGAATAAAACGCTAAACGCCGGGTGGAATATTTGCAGCTGTATTTAGCGTTTCAGCTGAGACGGGCAGCGCTTTAACAGATGGGTACTTTGACCCAGCGCCACCATGTCGTGGGTCAAACTTCCCAGCGGCGGTTTTCAATTCTTTGTGAGTGTGGTCGTGTGTTCACAAGTTACCGACAGTCGAAATAAGGGCTGTAGCGATACACTAACCTCGCGGTATGATACGATACACAATATTCGGCTCACGATACGATATATATCTCGGTAATCATCTTGCAATACAATTCGATACATTTACATCATTTTCTGAAAGATTTTAAAGGGACAAAGTGATTTTGGTGACATCTTGTGAGTGTTCCAATGACTTTGTTTGAATTAATTGAACTGAAAGCATTAATTACACATTATATGGCTGACAAGCAGCTTGCAAATGCTGGACAAAATGAATAAAAGATTTGTTGAGAAAAATAGTTTCATTCATTTAAACAGTGCAAATTGTTGCTTGCAAGCTTTTAAAGGTGGGACACAATGGAGAGTTGAAGTACAGCAGGTGACCTTCTGTGGCAGCTTTTTTGGCTTGATACTGAACATATGAGGTAGCTACTAGCCGTTCTAGCCACCAGGTTCAGTAAAAACGAACCATGGCAGCCAATAATTCAAGTCCACTGGAGCAACATTTAAGCCACCTTAAAATTGCACCCATTGACTTAATGGCTCTTCCTGTGCAGGACATGGAGGTTTTGAAAGGAGCTTAGAATATCGATACCTGCGGCTGAAAAATCGATACTCTCTGGGGAAATAAAATATCGATTTATATCGCAGAATCGATAAAATTGCTCAGCTCTAGTTGAAATATCGTTATGCGGAGAAAACAGCAGCGATCAGTGGAATTGACAGGTACGAGGCAACCAGAAAGGACTGGACGTGTAACCGGAAGGACATGCGTCACACCCAAACATCTTCAATCACATGGTTCCCGCCAAAAGAGCCTGAACTCTGGAGGAACTGACAACCTCCAATCAGTGTGCAGAGTGTTTCTAAATTCCCCCAAAAATTGTTTCACGAGTACATTTAAGGCCTGGGCCCACATGTTTCATTGAGTCTAGAGCCACTGTCACTCATGGCATCGGGAGAAATTTGTCGTTTCCTTTCCCGGTAATCTTTCCCGATTTAATGTAGATTTCATCTTTCCCGATTTAATGTAGATTTAGAATAAATACTAATAACTAATAACTATAAATAAATAAACTATAAATAAATAAATGGAGTCTGTGGGATTCATGTTTCTCAACAACATTTGTTGAGCTCTTTTGGTCATTGATCCCTCATGTACTTGAATTTCAGAGACTTTGTAGAAACCTCGTTCCACTGACGGACCCGACATGAACGAACAACGCACCCACGTGGCATTTTAGCAATGTTAGTGCCGATTTAAGTCTCAAAAAACTTTTTTTTTTTCGTGCAGAATGTAAGTGACTCTCAGCGTTTGTGAATGAATTGCTTGACCCCCGAGATGGCGGAAGGCTTGTAACCAGGAAGTTGTGATGTCACGTGATTATTATCCAGAGAGGAGAAACAAAAAGTAACGTGTAACAAGAAGTGGCAGGATAACTAGTAAGAACACGAAATTCATCAACTGTGAGCCAGAACAGCCGCTGTAGAGGAAGCAGCTCATCACCATGATGCTCACGCTCAGCATGACATCACATATCTGTTGCATGACATCATCAGTACATCCACGCTCCTTATTTCTCAGTTGTTGTCTCTCTCGCCTTTTCCAGGTCCTCCTCCAACTGTCACTTCTGCCTCTGTTCTTCTAGAACTTTCTCATGCTCTCACACCCACCCTGTTTCCACCGGATCTCCTTTTATCTCCACAGTGACTAACCATTCAGCCTCGTCTTTAAAAAAAAGTCACCCGGCAGACGATTGTCAGATTTAGCCACCGGCAGCATAACAAAACACAAAGCGCATACGTGACGAGAAAAAAATAAAATAAAATAAAATAAATAAATAATCAGCCGGCACAAGCTTAAATCCGCATGCAGATATAAACAAGAACAAGCAAATATACACACACACCAAGAGCAGATTCCACATCAGCTCACCGGCATGTGCACAAAGTCCCTGGTTTGCCTCTGCCTGAATATCAATAACCCAGGAAGTAAGCAGAGAAAGAGAGCGTGTAGGGGAAAGGGTGATTTGTGAATCAGCGTCTCTTCGTGTGCAGCTGAGTCTCTGCTCCTACAGGCTCTATCATAGCCTTAAACTGCAACAACCTACTCTCCCTCCCTCTCTCTCTCTCTCTCTCCCCGACTCCCTCCTTCCCTGTCATCTGTCCACCCCCTTCCTCCTTACCGTTCCGCCATCCTTCTGGCTTTCTTCACCTCCAACCATGTCACAGCCACTCCTCCTCTCTCCTCTCCTCTCCTCCTCCACTACCGCCTCCTGCTCTGATTCGAAGAATATTCTGCAGCATCACTGTGTGGCAGCGGTGCATGTGCTGCCAAGACAGTCGTAATGAAGTTGCACGCATGTTTTCCGCATATGCATGCGCATGGTAGGTTTATGAAAAGGGCTGTTGTGCAAATCAAATCAGAAAGGGATGACTGGAAGCTCTGAAATGCGCGTGGCTACGCAGCAAAACTGGATGTGACCGGACATCTTTGTGCACCTGATGCACCTGCACAGCCCCGAACATCCTATATACCCGATATTCTTAGAACTAACAGACCAGCAGGTCTCCGAAGAGAAAAAGAGGCCAGTCATCCATCAACTGATACGGGCCCTGGACCCCAGTTCCATCTCCCTCCTGCAACAACACCGATGCACTGTAGCGTCAGCATGTGAAAAAGAAGAAGCTGTGTAAAATGCTAGCTGTTTGATTTACTGATTTATCTGTGTTGTGTGAGAATGTGTTAAGTTATTGTATATTATAACAAATAAACACAATATAAAGTCCAGACAGAAGCACAGACAGCCTTATTCATAAATACGTAAACATCAGGGATTTTAAACTGCAGGTTCATATTAGTATTTAGTCGACTCTGAGGAGGAAAGCACTCAGCTCATCCTTCATCCTTCAATGGATTTGACATTTTTTTGAAACCTAGAGGGTTGATTTAGCCTGGCATGACACATTTGGACCTCTGGTTTTGTTGTAAAGTATAATTCTAATCCTGATAGGGGGTGGGGATTTCCAGACTCTTAGCTGTGTAGGCACAAGCAAAGCACTGACAAATTACAGCAATTTCTACATCCTCGTCTATATCACTCAAACTGATAAAACAGTAAGTGTTGATCCGTTTGAGGAAAAATAAGGGACTTGACTATGAGAGCAGACAATTAAGGTACTAGACAAGGTTATATTTTTGATATACAGTGATCCCTTGCCAATTCGTGCTTTAAATTCTGCGGTTTTAGTTATTCGCTGATTTTTTTTCAGAAATATATAATATAAAAAAAAAAAATCAAGAAAAAATTGCAGAAACATCACAGGATGTTGTGCGCGTTCTCTCACAGCAAAGAAACGTGAGCCAGCCTGGCCCCTTTAAGAAGGTGGCCTTATGGGTAATGTAGTGTGTGAGTCGTGGGTAATATGAGTAATGAGTAGAAGATACATGAGAATTAATATCGGGCAGGCCTGATAAATTACGTTTATCGGCTATTTTTGAGGTTAATGAAGAGTGGGGGGGGGGGGGGGGAGCTGTGTCTAGTAACAGCTGAGACTCCTCCTCATCTAGAAAAGTAACCTTAAACTGCACAACTCAAGGAGGAAGCCATTTATCAACTCCGCACAGAAACGATGCTGAATTCCCCGGGCATGAGCACATCTCAGGTGGGCAGAAAGACAGCAGGTATGTGGTCCACGGACAGGTAGGTCCATGTTTCGTCTTGTTTGGGGGGAAAAGCAGATACGGTGCTACATGCCATTGATGCTGAAGCTAGCACGTGCTTCCATCAAGGCCAAGTCTTTACCCTGAAGATCAACATGGCGCCTCTTTCTGGACGACTTGCAACACGGTGATGTGTTGACTGGTCTTCCTGCAGTCCCACTGAAAAGGTCCTTCACATCACAGAGGACAGTGACCAGGCAGCTGAAATATTGTATTCAGCGTGAATGGACACTGATTTTTCTTTTCTTTTTCTCACTTTTTTCAAAACTGCAACAGCTAGGTTCCTCAGTCCTCTGATGTTTGAAAAGCTTAATTAAAAGGAAGCATTACGCAACTGTCAGCCTATTATCCGACTCCTTAGGTGTGTTGTTGACCTTTGTCCCTCGGACTTCTTAACCCTCCTTCATCAGCACCACACAGAGAAGAAATATGCTTCCTGATGCAGATCAAAACTGCACAGTATTTATGTTGGAGCATCCTTCCACAGAGAGCTGGATCAGTTCATCCAAACCTTCAGAATATCTGGTTTGAAAAACTCTCTTGAAGTAATTCCACATCCCAGTTTACGTCCCATCAGGGTACAAATGTCTATCAAACAGTAAAACCTCCACCCAGCATGACGGAGCCACCAGAACCCTTCATGGCAGGAAGCCCAGGCCGGTGCTGTTGTCTCGGTGTCGTAACGCAAAAAATACGGTCTCATGTGTCTGAATTTCCAACCGCTTGAGCACCAACAAGTAAACACATCTTTTCCTCTTGTCATCTAGACACAAACGCAAACGAGGGCTTTTGGAAGAACCTGCCTCCCATGTCCTCCACTAAACGGGTCATGCACCCAACTAGCGCCTTTTAACCTTCTTTACGGTCGTGTAAAAATGAGTATCCCATCTTTTATTCCTACGTTTTATAATCCTACGTTTTTCTCACATAAAACAGAATGAAAGTTCATAGTCTTGGTATCAGGCAAACACAACATCATATACCCTTTTTTCAGAGTAAAATTATTTATTTAACAAAAATGAAGCCCAAATAATAACAATGCGGGCAATAATAAGTCCCCCCATGATTCAACAGCCCGTAGATCCAGCTTTAGCAGCAGTAACTGTCCTGTGATTGTGGAAGAATTTTTGCCCGTCCTCGTTTAAAACATCGCTTCACTTCACTGAGGTTTTGGGGTATTTGCATACGCACAGCTGTCTTAAGATGACCTGAGCTCTGGGCTTTGACCAGGCCGTTCGAAAAAACCTGGATTCTCCTGATGTAGATTTGGTGGTGCGTTTCGGATTATCGTATTGTTACGTAACCCAGTTTCTATCAAGCTTTGGCTGCTGGACAGACAAACCTTACATTTGCCTCTGGAATACGAAGGAGTTCATGGTCAGCTTAATGTTTGCGAGGTCCCCAAGTACCACCCCCTAAACATCACCGACCGTGGCACCAAGGCCAAAGAAAAATATTCCAGAGGTCCTGTCGTTTGTTCAGATTCAGTTTTGGAAAACTCACTTGTGTTTACAAGTTCTTTTTAGTTTGATTTTTTTTTTTTGTTAGTACATCCACTCCCGGGAAGACTTGCAACTGTCTTGAATGCTTCTCACCGTACATCACGGAACTTCAGGTTGATTGGAAACGGTCGTATAACCCTTTCCTAACTGGTCACTGCTTATCTAGTCTTTCCTTCTTGGTACGGTGTTTACGTGCACCTGAATGCTAGACCAGCAAAATATCCAAATTGTATAGCTTTGGGCACCTGTTCAGTTCATTAAGGGCTGATGATTAGCAGCAGTAAGGGGGTCTGTTGTGTTGCCAACATAATTTTTTTTCTGTCTTCTTTTTGTTAAATAAATAATAGCATGGTGAAAACGTTATGTGCTGCTGTTTGCCTCACACTAAGACTCACTATGATAAAATTTTATATCAAAATTATGTTTTAAACTAAAATTTAGGATTAAAAGAGGGGGTACTAACTTTTGCGTATAACTGCTTGTTCTATATCGGTTTGTTTCATGGGGTGATATGAAGCATCCTGTCCATGAACAGTGAGGAATGTTGGGGTTCAATCCACCAACGCTCCAGTTGGAGGACGACCTCCTCCAACCACTGGTTTATCCATTTATTTTTTTTTCCCCGTTTCACCTGGGACCCACCTTTATACATATATAATATAAGACTTGGATACAGGAACTTGTCCAGATCTCACCATTTAGGACAAGAGGGGCAGCTGGTTTGACCCTCATCTGAGTGTTGACCAGGTGGGGTCGGCCCGTTTTCTTGGAGCTCCGCTGCCGCGCTACCACCTTGGCTATATGAGCCGTCTCGTTGGCAAGGCAGACCACCTAAGAAGAACAAATACCACAGGGAAACAGATGCATGGTGTACTTCAAGATAGGGATGTACCATAACTGTTTTTTAAAACGATAACCGATAACTTTCAGCTCCTAAAAGCCGATACAGATAACTGATAACACACACATATACCTAAGATCATTACATCAATACTATGAACAAAACCAAAAATAGTTTTGACTCTTTAAATGAACAGATTTTTTTCTTCCAAAGAAAAACTATTATCAAGCCTCTCAAACATTTTCATTAAAGCTATCAAACAAACCTATTTGATATCTCACATCAACTTAAATAAGGTTCATTACTGACTGATATAAAAAAATAAATTAAGGCTCCTTAAACTGATGGAAATACATCCATCAGAATTACAAACTGAAAAAGTGCATTCCAGAAGTTTACAAAAACTATATATACATAGAAATGAATGCACTGACACAAGTTAGATTCAAACATTTCTACTTTCTACCCATTTCATCTTTGACTGTGGGTGATCTTTGGAAAATGTCTTGGATTTTTCGAAAGCCTCACCGATGTGAGTAAGTCCCGGTGAATTCTTTAATGTTGGCTTGCTCACGTTAGCGTTAGCTCATATTAGCTCACATTAGCATGATTTCAAAACTTTCAAAAGCGATGGTTATGTTTCAGATGCCTGATCAGGTTTGATGTATTAAAGCTTGTGCTATTTTTCCCTCCTCGTGGAATTCGTTGGACCATTTGTCATAAATAATCAGCGAACTATCTTCTTTGGAAGCTTGAACAAAGTTCCATACCATCGCCGCCATATTGTTTGTTTTTATCAGCATCTGTGATGCAGGCTGCGTTCAAGGTGTAACGTAAATTCCTCTGTTCTCTTGTTTGCTCGTCGTTCTTTCTGACTTTTCTATTATTTATGTGTAATGTGGGAAAATACTGCGAATATCAATTCAAGTTAACAACTACCTAAATTATGACCGAGTTAACAAGTTGTTTTCTGGCATGAGGGGGTATTCTTGATTTTCCTTATTGAGAAATCGTTTTTCTGATTATGCCGACGTCACTTGAACAAAACATTCACTGCTGGTCATTCAGGTCTCAGAGGGAGCGAGGCACTGCTGTGTTGACAGAAATATATATGTTATCGGGGCTATTTGTTATGATATCGGACTTATCGGGATGACGTCATAATTTCCTGTTATCATCGGGCCGATAATTATCGTGCACCCCTACTTCAAGAGAAATAAAGATGAACACTTTGGTCTCCTAAGCACTTTGTAAAAACATACATCAATTCATGTTGTTGAAATCATAACAGGAGCTACATTTACTACATCTACGAACACTTTATCAGAATGAACCATGTGCCTGTCATTGTGCTTTAATGTCTTTATGAAACACTCGAGTTGACTTTTGTCTCAGAGCTTCCTGGTTTTCCCTCTTCTTCAGAATAAACAGAAGCAGAGAAAGAAGCAAAAAGAGAAAGAAATACAATGGAGGGGAAATAAATGTTGGCTCTAGACATCCATCTTATCAATCATCTCTCCTTCCCGGCGACACCCACCTCTCCAGATCGGCTGCGCTCCATTCGAACCACTGAGGGCATACTGGTGAGCAGCGCGTCCAGCTGGTTGTGTCCCATCTGTTTGTGTGGTATCTGCTCCCCCGTCAGCTCCTTGTACTCCGACTGCAGACGTGACAGCGACACGCCACCTTTGTTGGCCTGCAGGATGGCCCGCAGCATCTTCTTCACCAGCTCCACGTCAGCCATCTGGGGGGAGGGGGACAAAAAAAATCCTGGTTAAAATAATATTTCATTACAGAGCCTGTTAACATAGATGTGAAATGAGTTAATTTCCAGATTTCTGGTCACGTCGCATCTTTCTTTGTGCTCCAAAGTTCAGAGAAGATGAACAGAAGTAAAACAGGACATTCACATCATTTTCTGAAAGATTTTAAAGGGACAAAGTGATTTTGGTGACATCTTGTGAGTGTTCCAATGACTTTGTTTGAATTAATTGAACTGAAAGCATCAATTACACATTATATGGCTGACAGGCAGCTTGCAAATGCTGGACAAGATGAATAAAACATTTGTTGAGAAAAATAGTTTCATTTATTTAAACAGTGCAAATTGTTGCTTGCAAGCTTTTAAAGGTGGGACACGGGGGTTTTGAAAGAAGCTTAGAATATCGATACCTGCGGCTGAAAAATTGATACTCGATAAAATATCGATATATATATACATATAAACATATATATATATACATATATACTTTAATATCTCTTTATATTCTACTTTATATTCTACTTTACTGTATATTTTTTTTATATTTTTTTTCCTTTCTGTATATTTTTTTTTGAAAATGTTATATTATATATTGTTGAAATACACTCTGTTTATACTGTATCACTCTGTGTATATTGTATCTCATATTATCATTATTATCACTATTATCATATTATATACATATTATATACATAATTACATACCTATATTATATTATACAATTACAATCATATTATATGCATACTGGGTATCTATACTATACTATATCACATTATATATACACTTACATTACCTATACTTATATTATCATTATTATTATTATATTACACACTGTGACCTACTGTACACTTACCGCATATGCTTGAATTTTTTTTTCATTGCATATCATGTTGGAATTCTCTACTGTGTAGACTGTATTTTTATCTTATTTTTTTACCAGTATTCCCTTGGCGAGTCATAAGCGGTACTTTCTCCCAGCAAGCATTTCATTGCATCCTTGACCCTGTGTTAACTATACATATGACAAATAAAGGCTTGAATCTTGAAATCTTGAATCTTGAAAAAACATATATATATATATACATACATACAGTCATGGAAAAAATTATTAGACCACCCTTGTTTTCTTCAGTTTCTTGTTCATTTTAATGCCTGGTACAACTAAAGGTACATTTGTTTGGACAAACATAACGATAACCACAAAGATTGCTCATAAGAGTTTTATTTAAGAGCTGATATCTTACCATTTTCCATGGTTTACTTGATTATAACCTAAATCACTTAAGTTTTTACATCAATAGCTATGGCGTTGTACTGCCAAAACACTGCTTTTATGCATTCAGTGTTTTCTTTTCTGTCTGTTTTAGTCACATGATGACGTTTAGTGGTACCAGGTATTAAAATGAACAAGAAAGTGAAGAAAAAATGGTGGTCTAATAATTTTTTCCATGACTGTATATATCGCAGAATTGATAAAATTGCTCGGCTCTATTTCTGAGCAGACAAATGTTGAATTGATGTGTATGTCACAGCCTGTTTCTCCATTACTGAGCAAGAATTTTATGTTTTTTTAATTATGAAGCAGAACAGTGGAATGATTTTAATTCGCCATCCCACTGATCTGCTTAATAACTGGGTTTTAAATATATTCATTCATTATTGCAGCAAGCTCCTGTGATCCCTATATACCAGCAGACAAGAAAAATATCTTCAGTTTCCACCGCAGGTGAGACAGGAAAAGATTTTAGTCTGCCCAGACTTTATAAAGTCATGATTTTGAAGTAAAACCGTGGCAGAAATGATACATTTGTGTCGGACGCAGAGATCCACGGTGGAGACACACCCTGAACCAGCAGCGAGGTCCGTCCACCTAACTGTAGATTCACCAACAAGTGCCAAAGCTCCGCTCCTGACATACTGAAACCATAAATGACGCAGGGACGCGAGTCCGTCACCATAAGTTTCATTTACGCGAACGTGCTGCTTTAGACGATGCCTTAAAGAAATAAACTAATCTGAACTATCTGCAGGCTCTCCCGCTGTGACAGCAGTGTGGAAGAGTCTTAATAGAAAGAAGTGAAGTCGAGGGAGTTGATGGTGGCGTTTAAAGACGACACTTGTTGATGTGGCCACTTTTACGGAGCAGACGGGACGGAGAAACTGGGAATGACGTCACTCAGGCTCCACACCCTCAACTATTTCGCTCCAACTTTTCTTGCCTCTTATAGTCTCTTTTTTGCCCCAGACGGGATTAAACCGT
This sequence comes from Hirundichthys speculiger, assembly GCA_018398805.1. Taxonomy (NCBI): domain Eukaryota; kingdom Metazoa; phylum Chordata; class Actinopteri; order Beloniformes; family Exocoetidae; genus Hirundichthys; species Hirundichthys speculiger. The sequence continues at coordinate 142,457 of JAGFBZ010000610.1, read as the reverse complement.
TTCATCCAGATCAGACAGCCAGAATGACACCGCACGAGCGAACCGGAACCGGTCTGCAGCCTGCTGAAACTGCGACAGCTGCGCGCGACATCGACTTAAATCCTCCGGCGAACCTCGGGACAAACAGTCCATCAGGACCGCAGTGACGGAAATGAAACCAGCAAGCATTTACAATCTTTAAACCGCAGAGGCCGACTGTGAAACTTTAAAGATTTTATTCTGAAAGCCGCGGACGGAAGTGCAGTCCGGTGTCCCAGCAGGCTCGGTTCGCAACCGGGATCAAAACAGGCGAAACCCGGCAAAACTTTTTTTTTTTTTTTTAACCAGAAATAGGTGGCGTAAAACTCAGAGAAATCACGGTACCTTGCTGTAAAGGCGCGCGGTGGCTCGGTCGGGACCCGGTACCGTCGCTGTCAGAGCCGTCACCGCCTCGGGGCTCAGCTGCGGCCGCGGCTCTGTCGCCGTGTCCCTGCTAACCGGTAACCGGTCCAGGCGCAGCCTCTCCTCCGCCACCTGATTGGTCGGCTGATGGGCCTCTGGCTGCTAATTACGCGTGAATACGCGTCCTGCGTCGATCCCGGAGGCCCCACATCTACCAGAGAAGGAATTCAACAACAACAACTAAAAAAAAGTTTTATTCATTTGGGTTTGAACAACTTTATTTACTTAAGGGTCTCCCCTTTAAAAAAAAAAAAAAAAAAAAAAAAGGTGGATACAAAGAATCCTGTGCTGACTCCAGTGCCATGGAAGAATTAAAATTATTTAAAAATAATCAGAGGCAATGATTTAATATAATATATGTGGATATAAAGTTTTACTTTGTGGCAAATTTTCAAGAGAAAAATTGAAAAGATGGTTAACTTTCTGAACCCTCAAAAGTATGAAAAAACAGAAATTCCGACTTCATAAACTTCCAAGCTTAAAAAAGTAACATTTCTGACCTTGTAAAGTCACAATTTTGGGAGTGAGAAAGATCTAGGACAGTGGTGCGCAAACTGTGGTACGCGTACCACTAGTGGTACGTGAGCGCTCTCTGGTGGTACGTGGGGGAACGTCATGACTTGTCAATGCATGACAATGCATTATAAATACAACGTTTCAAATGAAATTCAGGTAACAATAAATAACCACAATAAGGAATAAACATCTCTCCTGTGTGTTTAAAGCTAACTGAGAAGGCATATATGGCTATATTTTAAAATTGGTCATCATGGTGGTACTCGGAGAGCTCAATAGTTTCTCAGGTGGTACGCAGCATTAAAAGTTTGAGAACCACTGATCTAGGAAGTTCTGACTTTATAAAGTTGCAAATTTGAGAGAAAATGTCTTCATATCAAACCAAAGGCAGTGGATACTGGATATGAGGCATGATTTAAATCCAGTGAGAGGCTTCTTCAGGTCCGCTGCAAGACAGAAAGATACAGAAGATCATTCCTGCCAGCAGCCATCAGCCTCCTAATTGATTATTATTGCTGTTGATTATTATTCTGTCATTTATTTATTGTTTAAAATATGCATCCGCAGCTGCACATATCAAGAAATCAGCATTAATGTGATTAAATAAAAATATACAGAGCTCCAGTTACAGTCATTATCTGGTGTACTAGTATTGCCGTTTAATAGGTTTAATACGTACTGATATTCTATAAATTCTACATAAAGATTAGCATCCAATTTTACATCCTTTTTACATAACTGGGTTGAGACAGAAAGGAATAATTCCACACCTGCATGCCCTTACATAGATAAAAAAAAAATCTCTCTGGAAAGTAGTGCCTACATGCTCATACAGAGACTCTGAAAATGTACGAACCAGTATGTAAGGGGCTGTTGTTAGTAGTAGTGGTACCACCCCAGTTTCAAAAAAGGTTTTGATTATTCCTTTCATGACACAGCGGATGTTTTCTGCTGGTGAAAGATCTGGACTGCAGTCAGACCAGTTCAGCACCTGGACTCTTCTCCCATGAAGCCGTGCTGCTGCTGTGATGGAGGCAGGATGTGGTTGAGGATCGTCTTGCTGAAACATGTAATACCTTCCCTGAAATAAGCAGATGTTGCTCTAAAGCCTCTATGTTCTCTTCAGCATTGATGGAGCCTTTCCAGATGTTCCAGCTGTCTGCACCAAACACTAATGTAACCACATAGCATCAGAGATGCAGGCTGTTGAAGTGTCAGCTGATCACCAGCTGGATGGTTTCTCTTCTCTTTAGAGAATCTCAGATTTTGAATCATCTGACCACAGATCAGTTTTCCATTTATCCTCAGACCATTTTAGATGAGCTTTGGCCCAGAGAAGACGACAGCGTTTCTGGATTGTGTTCACATGTGGCTTCTTGCATGATCCAGCTTTAACTTGGATTTGTGGATTGCTGTGTTGACAGACAGTGATTTCTGGAGGTGTTTCTGAGTCCATGCAGCGATGTCCAGCAGAGAATCACGACTGTTTTAATCACGGACAGCCTGAAGATCACCATCATCCAGTTTTGACCTTCGTCCTTGTCCCCTGCAGGCAGACACTCCTCCTTATTCTCTGAATCTTTTGATGATATTATGTACTGTAGATGGTGGGATCTTGAAAGTCTTTAGTTTTACACTGAGGAATATTTTTTTCTGAAAATGTTCCACAAGTTTTCAGATGCAGCTTGTCTCAGATTGGTGAACCTCTGCCCAGAGACTGTTTCTCTGAAATGCTCCTTTTATGACCTGTTAACCTAATAATATACCTAATTTGATAACTAACCTGCATTAGTTATCGAATGCTCCTCCATTTGTTTTTTGACTTGCAGCAAGTACTTTTTTCCTGCCTTTTGTTGACCCCGTTCCAGCTTTTTTTTTTTGAGATATGTTGCTGCCATCAAAGTCAAAATGAGCTAATATTTTCCATAAAAATAGTAAAGCATCTTATTCTCAACATCTGATATGTTCTTGATGTTTTATTGGAAATAAAATAGGGGTTTATGAGATTTGCAAATCATTGCACTCTGTTTTTGTTTACGTTTTCCACAGTGTCCTAATTGTTTTGGGATCTGGGGTTGCATTCATTCATTATTACCTTTAACTACAATGGCTGCAAAGATGAAACGGAAATAAACTTAAGTGTTTCACTGAAAAATCATCCAACTCTCATACGCGAAAGAGAAGATATAAATATTTTTGCTCCAAGGACCCCGCACTGCAGGAGACGTTGATGCGCAGTTTCCGCCACTGGGGGCGCTCGTTCTCATTTTTCTTCTTCGTGGCTTTTGTCATTGAGGCTACGGGAAATGATCTGTCAAAAACCGGAAAAAGATTAACAAGCTCGGTACCAAAAAGAAGTGACAACAGAACATTAATGTTTGTGTAAACGCGTCAGGGAGCCACATTTAAACACAAGGAAGTCTGCTTACTGAAGGTGAGTGGCTTGTAAATGACCGTTAACCTGTACATTAGCTTCGGAAACGTCCTCTTCCGTTTCGCTTCAAATGACTTGCTAACATCATAAACCGGATTTTCCATCATTTACCTCTGCAATAAAGCTACTAACGTATCTCAATAAGTGGCGAAAAACATGTATATATGTATATATATTTTCTGTGTGAACGTACGTGCTGCTGTGAATGAATAACGAGCTGTTAAAGCTCCAGTGTTAAAGCAGGACTGAGTTATTGACGTGACGGCTAGCCGACGCTAACGTCCGCTGTTATTGTGCAGATACATGGGCTGATTTTTTTTTTTTTAAATCCCCATAACATTTTAGTCTCTAAACTGTTTTATTTAATGTCAGAGCCCCTAAATAAAATCACCGAGCCAATAAGTGTAATCTGACGTTTGTAACGGCTCCTATCGGTCTTGTAAACACCTGTTCATCACCTGTAAAATGTAAAGTTCACATCCACACGCTCCCTGCAGGAGAAATCCGTTTACTCAGTTTCTCAATTCAAATCAGCTGTGACGTTTGGTTGTTTGCCACAAAGACCCCGCCCCGAGATCATCAGCTGTCCTGTCTTCTTTGTGAAGGCGAAAGAGAGAAAAATAGAGGAGGAAAATAGCTCCTGAGACTTGGCTGTGTACTGGAGGTGAAAACATTTTTAGCTTTTAATCATGGCTTTGAGCAGACGACATTCATATACTCCCAGGGTGAGTGACACTGTTTACCTGATACAGCCATGACATTGTGGATAAATGCGTTGGTAAACTAATGATAAGTTACTGTATGTCTAATGGTAAAACATGTAAAAAGAATTACACTCACCATGCTGCCGATGTAGGATTCACATCTTTGCATGTTTCGTCGTCATCAGGTCGAAATCTAAAAATACGATTCAGTTATAAATGTAGATATAACATTTACCCTTGTCTTTTTCCTGCTTAATCCATTGTAGCCTTTATCGTTAAAAATCTCTCCAAGTGGCAGCGAAAAGCATTTGTGTTCAAGATTTAGTTCTAGAAATGTAATAAACCTTTTCCATCTGGTTATCTCCTTTGAGGCAGCGTGGACACATGTGTCCCTACAGCTGAATTTAAGGAACAGATTCTCACTGCAAACCCAGTTTGTGTTGAATGAGAATCTTTGTCTGGGATGTTTCTAGTTTGTTAGGATCCCTCTTGTGTCCGGAGACATGTGACGGGGTATGTGAGTGTCTCTCTGTGCTCCGCACCCTCAGGACTCTCGTCATGAAGTGTTTCTGATTCATGAGACTGAGCCGGGAGAATTATGGGATGTTCCTGTTGCACATAATGGAGTGCTGTTTGCTTTGGTCTTTTGGTGATAGATGTTTTGACCGTGGTTAACGCACAGAGAGAGGCCATGCTGAAAAATGGATTCTTGTATACAAATAAACTATCTGCTTTCTTTCTTTACTGTACCTGTGCTTCTCCCATTCATACTCTGTCTATTTATGTTTCCTTTTTTGCCCACGTCTTCATCTTATCTACATTTTCCTCTCAGCTGACCAGCCCGGTGATCAGCAAAATGAGCAGTGCAGGAACAGCGGAGAGCGGTAAAGCTCCAAAGGTAGGTTGCTCTTTCAGACGCCATACTGAAGGAAAAAAAAAAACACGACTCAATCCATTAGTCACCATCTATGAGCGTATAATCACGATTTTCATTGGCAGATTGGCTCCATAGTGGAGGTGACGGGAAAGGGCCAGCGAGGAACTGTAGCCTACATTGGTGCCACCCTCTTTGCCACGGGTAAATGGGTGGGGGTCATACTGGATGAGCCCAAAGGGAAAAACGATGGAACTGTGCAAGGGAAGCGCTATTTCACCTGTGAGGAGAATCATGGGATATTTGTCAGGCAGTCCCAGGTTAGTGATGTTCTTTTCTAATAATCAGTGTCCACATGAGGACATGGTGGTGGTTTTATAACATCACTGATGAGAAGTTCTGTGTGTCATATATTTAATTCCACCTTTCCACCATGATTAACATCAGATGTGCCATTTGTTATAGATGGACTCTTATTTTGTGGTCGGCAGACGTTTTTATTTGCTCATAGCTGCAGTCTCACATGAGTCAGTCTGACATGAATCATTTCTGCCACGTGGTCCTGATTTCGCGGCTCTGTCGCTGCATGCAGATCCAGGTGGTGGAGGACGGCTCCAGAGGCACCTCACCAGAAACTCCTGAGTCCACCTCAACAAAGACGCCTAAATTAAAAGGTGAGCAGTGACCCCAACTGTCTCTGACAAACAGCCAGCGACTGGAGTAGATGACCAACATTTATCTTCTCTTTCCAGACATTCCAGAGACTCCTAAAACAACCAAACAGGTAATGGACTCCATCTTGGATACATTGATTTTAAAATTAATATTTTATTTTGTTTTATTTGATCTTTTTGGGGTATTATAATTATTATTTGACAGAAATCTTTTGCTGCTTCTATTACATGTTGAAGACCGGTGGATTTCTGTTCTTCACTGTATAGATGTAACAAATGTAACTTGTTTTCCTGTTCAGACCTTTCAAGTTAGTTGTTGATAATGTTCCTTTCCAGAGTAGTTTGTTTAAATTTGTTATAAGCGGTCATACAGACGGGCACCGTTTCCTGGATGATGATAGTCCTGGCTGTGCTTTGAAATCTTTCCCCAGTTTTTTCTCTTGTCTGTTTAAGATCTCATTTTTGTTTCTCTGAACACCTTTTGCAGACACCAGCAAACATTAAGAAGGTAGAGAGATTTAAATTCAGCACTTTTGCTTCGCCTGGGCGGTCGTTGTTGTTAATGGCACTAATGTGGCAACTCATCATTTGCTTTTCAGTTACACTTTGTTTCTGTTGTTGTTTGCACGGGACATAACGACAAAACGTGTTATTGATGGATGTCATTTTCATTTTCACTGTGTTTTGGTCTCTGCTTGATTTCCTTGAATACCTACTCTGGTAGAGGCATCTTGTGCCCACATTTATCGAGCAGAACTAAGGTCATCATGATGGATTATCATTTCCTCTGGCTTCAAAAAATGTTTGTTCATTGTTGCATGAATTCACATTTCCCTCTTCCTTTGCCTTGAGTCACCAATCATTTTTTTTAAAAAAAGGTGCAAAGTGATTCATGCAGTCAATAACATGATCAGTTAATATAAACTAACATAAATTAATATGCTAATTACGTGCTGCTAATCTCTTTCCGTACTTCATTGCTGGATGTGTGCGTGTGTCTATCCTTGCTTGTGTGTGTGTGTGTGTTCATCCTCCTCCTCCTCCTCTCCTCCAGTCCTCTACCCGTCGCTCTGGAAAGGTGAGCTTGTCTTCAGCCAGTAGGACAGAAAAGGCCATGTTGTTGTTGGTTTTTTAATGCAAGATGAGTTACAGTTTTGAGCAAAAGTGCAAAGCAGAACCAGTTTTATAAATGTAATGTTGAGATTTAAAAATATGTGATGCACTCAGGACTGTAGGTATTTGGATATTCTTCAGTAGGTGTGATGCTTATCTTTTAAGATATGCTGTCTTACACTGTTAAAAAAAAAAAAAAAAAAGATTTTAGATGACTACCTGTAGAAAATATTTTGATATAAATGAAAAAGCCTGTGCAGCAAACCAAGGACATTTTCAAGGATTAAAGGTAAACATGTTTCTGCTTTGACAACAAACAGAATATTTCATGACCTGAATCTCAGAGAATACAGATTCCCACATATTAGTATATATACTTAAACCACATGTGAGCTTTTTTTTTTTTTCATCCTATCATGGTTTTATTTCATATATTTTCGGAAAAACAGATAATTACTTATCTTAACATTGTGCTTTCTATGATCCTTCCAAATGGATAGAAACAAAGTATTTTAAGCCTCTTTAAAGAAGCGAACAGGACTTCTCAGCTCTTGTTAAAAAAAAAAAAAAGCAAATATAGTATCAGTGTGATCCAGAAAGGGTTTTAGTACAAATGGCCTGGTGGTTATGATCAGTAAGGATATATAGATATCACTAAAAGCTTAAATTAAGGAGCTGGAGGAACAAACTCACCAGACCTGATGGAGTGTCTCTGACCATCGTGTGGCAGTGGAGTCTGCCACGTCTCTCACCAGCTACCTCCCTCCCTTCTCTCCTGGTCCGTCCGCCCAGCCGCTCCATCCTGGCGGTCATGGTACGCCCCGTCATGTCAGCATCTCTGGTCACCTCACAGGGTGGTGTGAAAACGCTTGAATGTGTCATCATCTGTTGGGGTTTGGACACTCGGAGGTGATCTTTTTCTTCCTGGGAGACTGCAGATGAGGACGATTGTCACATATCAGAAGATAATCCGGCAACATTCACTGTGGCGGCTCTTCTTTTAATAAATCCGTTGTTTAATGACACTCAAACACTTACCTTTGTCAGGATGTTTCATCGGTTCTGTTATTGCTCTCTGAAGCCCACCTGCCTTTGTTGACAGGCGTCCCGTGAGAGTCTCTCGTCCTCTGCGTCTGGAGATGTCAGCGAGGCGAGTCTGTCCTCAAAGCAGAGCGCTCTCGGGGCTCCCGTCATGCCTCAGCCCGCGGGGTCACCTGCAGCCTCGGCCGCCGCTGCACCTGCTCCGAGCAAGGTAGGCAGCTGGAGAGGAGGAGTCGTCACACATTCAGTCCTGCCATTCATCAGTTATCGTCATTTAACTTTTTTTTTTCCCAACTTATTGTCATGTTAATCATTTTGTTCCATGTGATCCATGTTATTGTTTGACCAGGTGGAACCTGTCATATCAAAGCAGGTAGAGCTTTGGTTTTGTTTTTTTTTTTTTTTTAATGGGTGCATGCATGCTGGAGACAGCCGAGTTCACTAACAGTTTCATGATTAAAATCATGTCACTTTATGTTCATTTTGAAATGCCTTCACCGTGAATATTATATGCATGATTTAATTTTCTGATACACCGAAAGAAATAAACCACAAATAACATCTTTGCCTGTTTAGGGAATAGCTGGTTTGGCAAACGGGGTGAATGCAGTGGTTTTTAATCGTGGGGCTCCCCTCACATTTTCATGTGTTTCATTAACACCATTCCATCTATTTTTTTAAAAACAAACTAAGTCGAGTTGAAATGTGTTCACCCTGCTCACCCGTCTTCCTTAGGAGGAGGAATCGCTGCGAGCTCAAGTCAAGGACCTGGAGGAGAAGCTGGAGACCCTGAAGATGAAGAGAACGGAGGACAAGGCCAAGCTGAAGGAGCTGGAGAAACACAAGATCCAGCTGGAGCAGCTGCAGGAATGGAAGACCAAAATGCAGGAGCAGCAGGCTGAACTGCAGAAGCAACTCAAAGAGGCAAAGAAGGTGCTCAGAAAAAAAGCTGTATTATTTTTATACATTTTTAGAATATAAAACGGCAGATGTTAAGTGTTCGAGAATGAACAACGAGGCTCTTCAGTCCTCAGGTTTGTCTTTGTGATGTTGATGACGTATCTTCTTCCTCTGCAGGAAGCACGCGAGGCGCAGGAGGCTAAAGACCGCTACATGGAGGAGATGGCGGACACGGCAGACGCCATAGAAATGGCCACGCTGGACAAAGAGATGGCCGAGGAGCGAGCAGAGTCGCTGCAGGTGGAGGTGGACTCACTGAAAGAAAAAGTGGAGGAGCTCTCCATGGATCTGGAGATCCTGAGGCACGAGATTTCAGAGAAAGGTGAGTCAGACAGGAGACGAGTATCACCGAGGCTGTACAGCATCTGATCATTACTTCAATCCACAGCGGGTTTTGTTTTAACTAGGGCTGGGCAAGTTGACTCATTAATTTATTAATACCGACATTTATTTTATCACGCGTTAACGCATGTTGCTCACATGCTTTTGTTTTGAAAAGTCTGTTTCTGGCTGATGCCGAACTGGAAAAAAACATGTGGAAAAGCTAAAACAGGCATGGAGAACGGTAAAAAATCTGTGAACTTTACAGTTCAGGTAGCAACTCAGGTAGCAATATTAACAATTCTGTCTGGAAAAAATAAAATTCTGGACTGCAACAAAACTTTTGCATCATTCCTCCATGTTCCATCAGATCTGCTCCATGTGTTCACTGTCCTGCTGTTCTCTAGCTGGTTACTGCAGTGCGGCTCCATCTAGTGGCACAGATGTGTAATGACAACAGAAAGTCCAGTCCTCGATTATAAAACAAATTCAGTTCTGTGGCCTGTTTTTTTCATTTCGTATTTTTGATCCAAGTCTAATATTGAAATATGTAAAAAAAAAAAAAAAACAGGCATTTTTTTTTTCATTTTTTTTGTGTTAGATAAAAAAAAAGAAAAATGTAATAAAAAGTCACTTTTAAAAATTTTTTTTTATTTTATTTTTGATTGACAATTGAAAATGGAAAGAATGAATGATACACAGATTGGTAAAGTTACTGAACTTTAACATGGACATTTTCATTTTAAAGTTCTCCCAGACGGAGGATTCAACAGAAACAAGGTTGTTTGTAACAACTGCCAAGTTGAACTCCCCGTTAAAAGTTTCTGCTGTTACCTCAGAAATTACCTGTTTTAATGTTCTGATTGTGCTGAGACACAATCATTTTGTTGGATTTTGTTTGTAGACTTTTTTTTTTTTAATTTTTAATAAAAACAGGATGACATTAATGCCCTGGCAGTGGCAATAAGCTTTATTTATTTTACATTTTTTAAAATGAGATTTACACTAAATATGTGTTACTGACAAGTGCTGATGTTAAAAGTGTTTGAACAACAAATGTTATGGCATTTTAGTTCATATGGCAGCAGAACATTTAAATAAAAGTGCATTTTACACTACTTTTGAATTCATTATTTGATTTTGCATATACAATGCAATTAATCGTGCTTAATCAGGAAAAACAATGGGATTAATCGCGATTAAAAATTTTAGTCGTTGCCCAGCCCTAGTTTTAACTGTTTCTTCTTAGCTTCGCTTCTCTTCAGTCTTTCACTGACCTTCCTCTCCCTGTTTCCTCTCTTTCTCTACCGCAGGTACAGATGGAGCTGCTTCCAGCTACCAAGTCAAACAGCTGGAGGAGCAGAACTGCAGACTGAAGGAGGCGTTAGTCAGGTAACTTAAAGGGTTCTACCCAAGTCCTACTTCTTCATATATTATCTCCAGAGAACGACTTCAGTCAGATGTTTCCCCTCCTCTGTTCCCCTGCAGGATGCGTGATCTGTCCGCCTCAGAGAAGCAGGAACACGTTAAGCTGCAGAAGCACATGGAGAAGAAGAACACTGAGCTGGAGACTCTGAGGGCCCAGAAGGAGAAACTGCAGGAAGAAGTCAAGAAGTCGGAGGCTACAATTGACGAACTGAAGGAGCAGGTGAAATCAGGGAGGCACGGTGGGGGGGTGTATGGAAAGATGAAACGCTTGTTCATGCTTGTTAGAGATAAATTTAACTCAGTGTGTGTGAACATGCACCAGGTGGATGCTGCTCTGGGGTCAGAGGAGATGGTGGAGACCCTGACAGAGAGGAACCTGGACCTGGAGGAGAAAGTCAGGGAGCTGAGAGAAACAGTCACTGACCTGGTTAGTAGATCTGCATTCATTATTCAGTTTTAATCTTCCTAACAGAGACTGGTGTCTTTGTAATCTCTGTTTCCATAATGTTAAAAATACCACTGCAGGAAGCCATCAATGAGATGAACGATGAGCTCCAGGAGAACGCCAGAGAGACAGAGATGGAGCTGAGGGAACAGTTGGACCTGGGTGGCGCAAAGGTCAGAGAGGCGGAAAAAAAGGTGGAAGCTGCTCAGGAGACGGTTGCTGATTACCAGCAGACCATCAACAAGTACAGAGAGCTCACGGCCTCACTTCAGGTGAGTGGATGGAAGGGAAACCCCGTCTCTGTTGGGTAGAAGCAGAAAAGGCGCGTTGGTTTGAAAGTAGCAGGCTCACATTTATTTTTCTGTACATTTAGGAGGCCAACAGGGAGCTGATCAGTCAGCAGAGTGCAAACGCTGAACAGGTTCAGCAACCACCTGCAGAACTGTTTGACTTCAAGATCAAGTTTGCAGAGACCAAGGCTTATGCCAAGGTAGGAGAAGCCCGTGAGGACTGATGTTTCTAAAGATGTTGTTGGATATTATTCTTATTTAAAAGCAAAAACCTGTTTCCAGGCCATTGAAATGGAGCTGAGGAAAATGGAAGTGGCACAAGCGAACAGACAGGTGTCCCTACTGACCTCCTTCATGCCAGACTCCTTCCTCCGTCACGGCGGAGACCACGACTGCATCCTGGTGCTGCTGCTCATTCCCAGGCTCACCTGCAAGGTACGAAGTGGAGCTGAGAACTATTGATTTAAAACCGTTTTTCAGCGTGTTGTTGAACTCGTGCGTTTGCGGCGTCTCACTTGAAGGCTGAGCTGATCAGTAAACAGGCCCAGGAGAAGTTCGACCTGAACGGGAACCTGGTCCAGGGTCCAGGACTCAGAGGGCCTCCAGGAGAGCAGCGCAGTTTTGCTTCTGGGCTGGTTTACTCCCTCTGCCTGCTGCAGGCCACCCTGCACAAATATGAACAGTAAGAACTGCAGCTACATCACTAAAATATCAGAAATCAAGTCTGGCATTGACTGAATTAAATTAATTAAATGAATAATCAGTTTCTGTGCAGTTATGAACTTCTATCCCTCTCTCTTCATCTGTCTTGGCTCTAGGTCTCTAAATACCTGTGGCGTGGAGGTTTTTAAACGCATGGGCACACTTTATTCTGAAATGAGCTTCCATGAGCGCTCCCTGGATTATTTCATCGACCTGCTTCACAAAGACCAGCTGGATGAGACTGTTCAGGTGGAACCCCTGACCAAGGCCATCAAATACTATCAGGTAACACAGGACTATGCATTGTTCTGGAAACACTTGAGTGATCTTTTGTTCCCTCAGACCTCGCTAGTTCCATCAAACATTCATGTTCACAACTTTCCTTTAAGAAAAAGAGTTCAGTTCAATTTATGAATGTTGTCTGTCAAGACTCAGGGTCCAGAACACAATATTCCCACTTCAGTTCCAGCACCTGAACCAGATTTGATTTTTAAATATTGGTACAGTGGTTACAAAAGCCACATTTCTAAGTACACTATAACTGATTTAAAGTACTGGCTTGAAGTGCCTTTTTCAGTCTACAGAACATTTATAGTTACTATTTCAAAGTCTGTTCGATGAAATAGACATTTAAACAACAGAATGTTGTAATTATTTTCTTAAATCAAAGCATCTCCCCGTTTCTGTCTTCCAGCAACTGTACAGTGTCCATCTGGCAGATCAAACTGAGGACTGCACCGTGCAGCTGGCCGACCACATCAAGGTGCTTCATGCTTGTTTGGCAGTTTAATTTTCCATTCTTTGTCTCACAAAAGATCATTTCAAAAACTTTATATTGTAACTTTTCATTTAAGAAAAGATTAAGTCAGTTGGCAAAGAAAATGAGATGAGAATATAGCCTATACCAGCGTGCGCCGCTCTCTTGTCCTCAGTTTACCCAGAGTGCACTGGACTGTATGGGGGTGGAAGTGGCCCGTCTGCGGGCGTTCCTGGCAGCGGGACAGGAGAGCTCCGGCCTGGCTGTTCTCCTGAAGGACCTGGACACTTCCTGTTCTGACATCAGGCAGTTCTGCAAGAAGATCCGCCGCCGCATGCCTGGAACAGATGTGGCGGGAGTCCCCGCTGCTCTCAACTTTGGACCACAGGTACAGGAACGGGGCGATGCTCATGGGTCCCGGCGTAGCTGACGCTATGACAACTGACACATGATGTCACGCGGCAGGTGTCGGAGACCCTGACGGAGTGCAGGCGCCAGCTGACCCGCGTGGTCGCAGTTCTCCAGGAGGTGGCTGCGGCCGGAGCTCAGATGGTTGCTCCGCTGGGAGAACAGGAGGGTCTCAACGCTCTCAAACTGGAGGATATCGCATGCAAGGCTGTGGACCAGGTTAGACCGTCCAACAAACTATCTCTTCAAGTTTGCATTTAAGCAAAAGAGCGCCACTGCATTACTGTTATCTCTTCTGTCCAAGATATACGGCTCCCACAGCATGAGCAGTCCGGAGTGTCTGCGACAGTCCTGCGGTACCGTCATCGCTACCATGAACAAGATGGCTACAGCCATGCAGGAAGGAGAGTATGATGCTGAAAAACCACAAGCAAAGGTATTTGTATATCTTACCTTTTATATTATTCCCCATTTCTGTTCCTTGTCACTTCCTCATTAACATAATTCTCACCCTGCCATCTGCTGTCTTCAGACTCCTCCAGTGGAGGCGAGAGCATCAACCGTCAGGGCTGAGATAACTGATGCAGAGGGGCTGGGAGTCAAACTAGAAGACAGAGAAACAGTCATCAAGGAGCTCAAGAAGTCTCTGAAGATTAAGGTAACCAAATGGAGACGCCTGCAGAGATGTTTACTCACGGTTCAACTGTTGTTGCAGAAGTCTTCATCAGAAGAAAGCTTCAATGACGGGTGTGACTGTATGTGATCTCAGGGTGAGGAGCTGAGCGAGGCCAACGTCCGCCTGAGCCTCCTGGAGAAGAAGCTGGACACCTCCACCAAAGATGCCGACGAACGGGTGGAGAAGATTCAGACTAAACTGGACGAGAACCTCGCCCTGCTCAAGAAGAAAGAAAAGTCAGAATGACAAAGCAGAGTCCACAACCTTCTTTTTTTTTTTCATGACACCTCGTTTGCGTCGTCCTCACGCTCACCCTTCCCCCTTTCTCACCTGCAGGGAGTTCGAGGAGACGATGGATGCTCTGCAGGCTGATATTGACCAGTTGGAGGCAGAGAAGGCAGAGCTGAAACAACGCATCAATGCTCAATCAAAGATGACCATTGAAGGCCTGAGAGCCCCGCCCTCCTCAGGAATCGCCTCCATGGTTCATGGATCTGCAGGAGGTGAATTAATGAGTTTATGGCTACTCTTATTTGACCATCTAACCTCTAGAAAATCAGTCAGTACCCTGATATTGTAAATTTTACATTAAAAATGTCCTAGTTTTTCCCTAAAAGCCAGAGTTTGCAGATCATATTTGGATTAAAAGACAGAAAAGAACACAACATGTTAAAGTGATTACGTGTCTTTTAGCATTCTCGTTTTCATCACTCCGTTAGGTGCTCCTCCGGCCATGGCAGGGCCAATGCACGTGGTGGACTCCCCTCTCCTCAGGCAGCAGGTTGAGGCCCAGAGACTGGGCATCAAATACCTCAAGAATGAGAACAACAGGCTCAAGGTACATGAGATTGAATCTGGTGTTATTTGTTTAAATATGTAATCTGACAGAACCTGTGTAATTTCGACCTGCACTTTGACTTACAGGCTGAGAAGATGATGGCTCAACTCGCCTCCCTGCCTCCGCTCTGCCCTCCGAAACTCCCAAAAGTGTCCAAAGAAAGCTCCATGCCCCCGGAGGGACTGAACACGGGCATCTATCGCAGGACCGACCAGCTGCTGGCGACCCTGCTCAAGCTGAGTTCAGAAGTTAAAGTGGTGGATATCACCGGGAAGACGACTGGTGCGTTCAAACTTTATTCAGTCTAATTCTTATTTGGCATTTTCTGCATCCGTTACCAGCTTCTGAAAAGTCAAATCTTCTGTATCCCAGTCAGTGCCAGTGCCCAACTGCTGGAGCAGACGGCTAGAATGAAGAATCTCAGTGACGCTCTGGACAAACTTAAGGTAACATTTACCGTCGTACGTCATACTTTTGAGAGCAGTGCAAAACAACCGCAGTAACTAACGCTTCTGTTTCAGGGAGAGGTAGCTGAACATGTGGTTTCATACCAACCAGGAGCAAAGGCTTCCTCAAACTTCGCCACATTCCCCGTGACTTCCTTTGTCAAGGTGCGAGCTCATACATCTAACACATCTGTCATACAGCTTCACATACAACCCCCCAAAAAAATCACATTTTCTGGGTTGTTTCTCAGGCCAAGACTGAAAAGCAGGAAGGAACGGTGTTCGTGGGTCGGGTTGGGATACCGTGCAGCAGCCGCGGACAGGAGCAAGTCCACCGCCTCGTCCTGTCGCAGCAGCAGCTGCAGCACGTGCACCGTCTCATCATGAGCTAAAACGTCCTGGCCGCCACGCCAAGCACCTCTGCCACTTTCTCATTTAACCCAACTTCAACATTCTCCCCCTTTAGCTCTTAAAAGCTCAGGAAACTGTATCCTGTAACTGCAGCGCGCTAACACTAATACCGTTGAACTGCAAACGTGAAGGTGAAGCCGGTTAGTTTAATCATTTTTGAAAGGTTTGTGCTCCTGAACGTCATAATGAAGGTTTCATGTCAGCGATGAATTGGTTTGTCTGTCAACTTGGACAACTCCTGTATAATTTAAGACATTTCACTTTGTATCTTTTGTATTTGTAATAATTCGCACAATAAAGTAACAAGTTCACTTAAACAGTTGTTGCTTGTTTTACAATGTAGAAAAAAAGAGCATCTGAACATAAATCCTATCAGTTGAACTTTATTCTTCATTAACAAGACACTAAAACAAGTTTATACAGTAGAACAGAGGACTGGTTTGAAAAAGTTGTAGGTTACTGGCCTGACAAACGTCCAGAGTAGTTTCCAAAGCTCTCGACTCAACTTGTGCATCCATGAAGAGTCTTAAGAAGTTGCGTTATGACAGGTTTAAGGAATGATTTTTAAAATAAATCAGTCCAGTATGAAAATCCAGCTGTTAAATTTACTAGAAAGCAGCACCTGATCATTTATCCTACAGAATAAAAAAAAAAAACACTTTATTTCTTAATTTCAACCACTTTAGCGCTAAGAGGACAAAAAACTAGAGCTCTAATAAACTAAAAACAATTGTCTACTGATACTACTGCATCATCAGAAGCTTAAAAGCACCTCTGCTTCAGTAGTAACCGTAATGATGGCCGTAATAAACTGGTCTGTGGGGGGTGTACGGGGCGTAGTGGTGTCTCGGGTGCCAACTCCTCATCACGTATGGATGGTGCTCTCTGGAGGGAGGACCGTCTCTGAAACCTGCCGGACATCCAGATTAGTGGGCTGCAGTAGCTCAGACAGTCATTACACACCTAACTAGATATTTAGGATCTGTAAAAGCTTTGTACGATTAACCTCCATGCATGAGATTAAACTACTGCAATAATACCATCCAGGTCAACTTTCACTCACATTTAGAGGATTATATATATTAATTCTACAGATACACCAGTGTGCACTGACCATTGTTGGACTGTCTGCGTTTATGCCGATGTCTGCGGACTGGCTGTGGTTTGACGGCAGGTCTGGGAGGTCCAGCAGCCTCATGGCGACGTGGTTGTGGCCACGACCTATCGTCTTCAGGGTTCATGAAGCTCAAAGACAGCGAGTCCGTGCTGCGGTTGAAATCAATAGGACGCAATTCTGAAAGAGACGGTAAAAAAAATCTTTCAGTGAAAACATAAAAACTACTGTGTCAAGGATGAGCTCTGGAGCAGGTGGAGGAAAAGCTGGAAAGGAGAGGAATGAAGGTTATCTGCAACAAGACAGAATACATGAGTGTGAATGAGAGGAACCCAAGAGGAACGATGGGCTACAGGGAGCAGAGATGAAGGAGGAGGATTTTCAAGTACTTAAGAGTCAACAGTCCAGAACTACAGAGAGAGTGGAAAAGAGAAGAAGCGTGTGAAAGCAGGTTGGAAAAGGTGGAGAAAAATGTCAAATGTGATTAAAAAAAAAAAAAAAGTTTCAGCCAAATAAAAGGAAAGGTGTACAAGATAGTGAGACCTGATGTATGGTTTAGAGCAGTGGCCCCCTGGGGGGCCGTCGTGGTACTGCAGGTGGGCCGTGAGAGGTCATTAAAATTAAACAAATGTGTTTTAAATCCTCGATCTTTTTTAAATGTGTTTTTAAATACTGTAAAATATTCATGACATGATTAAAAAAAACATTAAGAAGTAATAAAACAACCCAATTAAGTGTTATTCTACTGTCATCTTAACTTAATATGACAAGTGTCACCTTATTTGTTGACCCCTTACATTAATATCAGAACATAGTTTCTAGTCCTGTATGTTGATCGAAGTTGTGATTAAAGGTTTCGGTGGGACAAGGAGATTTTTCACATTTAAAATTGGGCCTTGATATTCTGAAGTTTGGGAATGGCTGGTTTAGAGACTATTAGAGACTGAGGAAAATACAGGAAGGAGAGTTGGAGGTAGCAGCAGTTAAAATGCTGAGGTTCTTTGGGAGAAATGAGGATGGACAGTAGGGCTGTAGTGATACACTAATCTCACGATACGATGCACAATATTTGGGTCACGATACGATACATATCGATATTCATCTTACAATACATTTACATCATTTTCTGAAAGATTTTAAAGGGACAAAGTGATTTTGGTGACATCTTGTGAGTGTTCCAATGACTTTGTTTGAATTAACTGAACTGAAAGCATCAATTACACATTATATGGCTGACAGGCAGCTTGCAAATGCTGGACAAAATGAATAAAAGATTTGTTGAGAAAAATAGTTTCATTTATTTAAACAGGGGAAATTGTTGCTTGCAAGCTTTTAAAGGTGGGACACGGGGGTTTTGGAAGAAGCTTAGAATATTGATACGCGCGGCTGAAAAATCGATACTCTCTAGGGAGATAATATATCAATATTAGGGCTGTCAATTTCTCAAAATAATTAATCAGATTAATCGCATGACTGTCAATAGTTAATCATGATTAATCGCAAAATAATCACATATTTTTATCTGTTCTAAATCTACCTTATACAGATCTTTTTCAAGTTGTATTACTCTTATTAATACGAGTCCTGACTAGAACCAGGAGATATGACCATATTAGTCCAGCCCTGAGGTCTCTGGCTTCCTGTCACTCAGAGAATAGACTTTAAAACAGCTCTACTTGTGTTCAAGTCTCTTCATGGCCCCAAAGTCCATCTCTGACATGTTAGATCCATATGAACCAACCTGGACTCTGAGAACCTCAGGTAGTGGTCTCCTGCTGGTGTCCAGAGTCAGGACTAAACAAGGTGAAGCTGCATTTCAGTTTTATGCTCCTGAAATCTGGACCAGTCTTCCAGAAGATGTGAGACAGACCTGAACTCTGACAATGTTCTGATCCAGACTGAAAACAGTTCTGTTTAGATGTGAAGATGATGACTGGAAGGATTTTATCTGCACTCTTCATTTTTAATTTAATTAATTAATTTTTTTATTAATTAATTTTATTTATTATTGATTGTTTTTATGCTTGTATGGAATGATTCTATTTGCCTTCTTGTGATTTTATGCATCTGTAAAGCACTTTGAATTGCCTTGTGTACGAATTGTGTTCTACAAATAAAGTTGCCTTGCCTAATATGAGAGTACACAAATGCTTGCCTAATGCAAAACAAATGCATGTTTATTTATTGCTACAATCCACAATCCATTATATATATATATATATATATATATATATATATATATATATATATATATATATATTATATACACATATATATACACATATATATACACTCAATATTTTCTCTTATGTTCTCCATACAAAATATTTTCGTGGTTGCGTTAAAATTATTTTGCGTTAATCACGCGTTAACTTTGACAGCCCTAATCAATATATATCGCAGAATCGCTAAAATCGCTCGGCTCTAACCGTCACACTACTAATGTAACCATTTCTTTATGGTCGCCATTCAAATGCATCAGTCATGACATCCATCTTGCCTTTTACAAATAAAATCAAAATAAGTTATCTGTGCAGCATTTTCAGCCAAAATCTTACCTGCAGGTTTCGGAGCAGTGTTGATAGAAGGCTGCTCACGTGCAACTTCTGTGTTTTCTAAAAACAACAACCAGTCCCATTTTACAATATGAATACATCATGTACAGCGTGCACATCTCTCAGCGCCCACGGCGGTTCTCCTCACCGACTGACGTCAGCGGAAGAGTCAGTTTCACACCCCAGGCTTGTGCGATGTGCTGCAGCAGAACGGAGGTCATCCTGCGATGGGCGATGGCGTTCCAGTGGACTCCATCCTTCATACGGTGTTGCAGGGAGAAGCGGAAAAGGAAGTGCAGGTCTAGCACGTCCCTCTTATAGGCGTCGGCGACAGTCTGACAGTAGAAGTTGGCTTCAATCACATCGTAACGCAGCTGGGGAGCTTTATGCTCAATCTGAGACGAGAAAGAGGAAATGCTGAGTGTGCAGCAGTAGTCAAAAATTAAATATCCAGACTTTTTATTTGCTTCCATCACATTTCTATCAGCTGAAATGATCAGTTATGTCATTAGCCTGTTGGAGTGATTCTGGGTGTTTTGCAAGTGTGGATTAGAGCAGCTATAAATATATCTGCTTATATAAATCTCTGGGTAAACATGTGCAATCATCATTCTTTGAGGATGTTCAACTGTTTTATTCTGAGCAGTTATGAGGTTAAACCAGCAGCTGAATCTTCTGGTTATGTAAAATTAAAAGGTGAACATTGCCTTAGAGTGAGGAGTTCATATTTTTGACCAGGGTTATCATTCAGCCTCAACACCAGCTGATTCTGATGACAGCAGAGGTTAAACACCACTGGTTTCTCACTGCTTGATACACATTCCCAGCAGGAGACTGGGACTGTGTGTCCAGTTACGATACATTTATGTGTTGGTGATGTACCTCGGGCACCAGGAAACCACCTCTGATCCTCTCTCCTAACGGCATGGTGAGGTTCCACATGACCAGGGTTTCCTTTGGCAAACAGCCACTTAGTTCCTCGAAGAATCTGTGCAGGTTCTCTTTGTAGTCGTCAATCCAACTGGAGTTGTATCTTCAACACACAACACATAGAACACAACACATTAAAAAACGAAAAACCTAATAAAAAGTCACTTTTTAATTTTTGTTTGACAATTGAAAATGGAAAGAATGAATGATACACGGATTGGTAAAGTTACTGAACTTTAACATGGACATTTTCATTTTAAAGTTCTCCCAGACGGAGGATTCAACAGAAACAAGGTTATTTGTAACAACTGACAAGTTGAACTCCCCGTTAAAAGTTTCTGCTGTTACCTCAGAAATTACCTGTTTTAATGATCTGATTGTGCTGAGACACAATCATTTTGTTGGATTTTGTTTGTAGTCTTTTTCTTATTTTTTTTTATAAAAACAGGATGACATTAATGCCCTGGCAGTGGCAATAAGCTTTATTTTATGATGAGATTTACACTAAATATGTGTTACTGACAAGTCCTGATGTTAAAAGTGTTTAAACAATATTATGGCATTTTAGTTCATATGGCAGCAGAACATTTAAATAAAAGTGCATTTTAAACTACTTTTGAATTCATTATTTGATTTTGTGTATAAAATGCGACTAATCGTGATTAATCAGGGAAATAATGCGATTAATCGCGATTAAAAATTTTAATCGTTGCCCTAGCCCTTTTTTTTTTTACTTTATCATATCAGGCTTAAATTACTCCAGAAATGTGTGTATACATCGTCTAAAGAAAGTGACAGTCACCACTCATTCTTGCTTTTAAATACCAATTTGAATGTAGGAATGTATGGTCTTACCTCCACTCTTCTCTCACTGCAGGGACTGCTTAGCGACCAAATCACATTTCAATGATAAATGTTTGAACAGGTGAAGCATTAAAACCACCTACTCACCTTGAAATGTCCCAAACACAGGAGTTGACAATCACTACATCCGGTTTCAAGTTAGAGCGGAAATCTTCGATGATGCTCTTCATGTAGCGGGAGAAGATGCGCGTCACGAAGTAAAAGCGGACCAGGTGGTGGCCGGACTGAAACTGCCGGACCTCTCTGTACTCGGTCCCGTTGCTCATTTCACTGAGACAGCCCTCCTTCCACCAGGCAGTCCTGCTCGAAGCTCATCTCGCCCTGAAGGGAACAAGTTGTGGGCGAACCACCAGAGGAAGAGTTTCCCGTTACAACACCAGAATCACATGCGTTTTCTGGACTGTGATTAAAATAAATAAATAAACTGACATTCATCAATCTGATGGATTCTTTTTATTTTTTGAAACAGGAGCCCATTTCAGATTGGGAGGTTCAACAAACCAAGTCAAAACTCTCCATTTCCAGTGATTCGCAGTCATAACACCAACTAAACGTAGGAGATCCTTAATCTTCCTACTGTTATTTGTTCAAATTAAAGCTTTTATTCAGGGTTCCCACTCTTTCCTTGATATTATTTTCCAGGACATTTTCAGAGACAAGTAGTACACTGTATCAGTGTATGACGTGATTACTGTTTTTTTTTTCTACAGTTGTAACTTGCATTTACCCAGACTTTTTCTATGTTTATTCCACAGACATCTGATGTGCAGTCTATGGCTGTAATTTATGTATGAGATAATCTCCTAAATTCTCAGAAATTATGACAAATTTATCATAGAATAATGCAAACACACCCACAGATTACACCGTAGCACTTCATTAGCAGGACCAACTGGAGTTTAAATGTTCAATTGGGCAATTCCTAACTCAACTTTCCCTTCTCTCTTGCTTTTTCTCCTGCACTTCCTCTAAAACTATTTGTATATTTTCAATAAATCACTGAAGAACAATTTCCTGAGTTTCATCTCAGTTTAGTGCTCAACTCAGTTTACTTTACACAGCTGGCATTTCTCAAACATAATAAAAATCAAAATCACTGCCAAAATAGCCAAACAGAACATAAATTTTCATAAATATAACAAAATATCAAAATAAATATATTTGTATCCTGCAGTGCAAAAAGGTCAATGTAAAACAAAGCAATGCATTTCGCTCACAAGACAGGGGAGAGGATGAATAATTTTCCAGGATAACTTAACGGTTTCCAGGACATTTGGCATTTTTTCTCATTTTCCATATGTTTTCCATGACTGGAAAATTGGTCAATCATTTTCCAGGTTTTCCAGGTTTTCCAGGACGTGTGGGAACCCTGTTTATTGTATCATACAGCAAATTTGAGCACATCTTCACAGAGAAGCAACACAGCTGAAGCCGTGATGGAGGAGAGCTGGCATGAAAGAAATCACAGACCAAGTGGAAAGTATAATTTAAATACTTAATGACCACTATAATATCAGGAGTGACAAGTAGTGGAATATAGACGTATTATAACCAAGATTCACTTTGATGCCGCCACAATCCTGCTGGTGAAAAAAGCATGGAAGCAGTTGAAAATGATGTATAAAAACAGATTAACTTAAATGTAACAGGCTCATCAGATCCAGGCTGAAAACAGTTTTATTTAGCTGTGCATAATGCCAACTGAAATGATCTAATCTACACTCTTCATTTTTAATTTTATTTATTAATGATTAGTTTTATGCTCTTATGATTTATAGAATGACTATTTGCCTTCTTGTGATTTTATGCATCTGTAAAGCACATTGAACTGCCTTGAGTACGAATTGTATTCTACAAATAAACTTGCCTTGCCTAATAACCTTTTGTTCCAGGAAAAGAAAGGGAAAAATAAATCAGTCCCCTCGCTAAAAGGCCATGTTCGGCATCCCTGATGTTACAAAAAACTACCATGAGGAAAAGGAAAAACATGAATAAATACAAAGTGATGTACAGATGGATAAGATTACTAATCTATGGATGTCCCTGATGCAAATGCAGCTCCAGATAACTTACTTAACTTACCTGTTTTCTCTCTGCGACGTAGAAAACCTGAGCACCCCCCACCTCCACGTGCATGCCTACCTTTCTCTTTAGTTGCATTAAGGTGAGATATTTGTCCTTTTGTAGCAACAACACAAGGTCCTTGTACGCAGACCGCTGAACTGAAGACGAAACACACATCACACATCAGCCTTGTTTTGCTGCACTGAAACTCGTAGAATAAAAGTCAGTCTAGTTTTTTTCTTTTAATAAAAATAAAAAAAGGTTAAGGGAAGTTTAACTCACTGGAGTCTCCCAACACCACCACGAACTTGTTATGGAGGAGCTTCGACGTCTGCTGGTGGTTCACGGTCTCCATCATTTCCTTCTGCAGATTTCCAACACCCTTCGGTTTCTTTGTTTGCTAAAGTGGAAGATACCCACTATCGCTTCTCTCTAAAGTGTTAATAATAAGGTGTAAACCGTCAAAATGACGCTATCTTGCTGGCTGGTCTGGATTTTCTTTCTTGAAGCTAATTGCTAGCCAGTTTAAACCAATTAGACCAGAGGCCAAATCGTTAGAATTCGTACGTTTTTGGTTTCTCGACCAAAACATACGACGCTCGCATTATCTAGCTCAAGCTTTCACTTTTAAAATGTTCAAAAATAAAAATACTATGCCTCTTTAACTTCATATATTCAGTTTGTAAGCTGAAAATGTCTCGAGCCCGCCGACAATTTGAAAAAATGCAGGTGACACTTGATGATGCTTTCAAAGACTGTGGGACAATTGACAACTAGCTAATAAATAACGTGGCTTCACTGAAATCTGTGCTTTATCCAGTTTATTTTGACATTAAATTTCAAACTTACATTCGTAACACTTTATCATGAATCTATAAAATACATATGTTAATGCAACTGTTTGCTATTAAACACGCTTGAAACAGCAACATCGTTCCTTTTAGGGGAAACGATAGAGGAATTTTACAACTTTTTTTAAATCAACACTGAAACCGGTAGAAATTCCTTTGGAAATCACGGATGTGGCATCTTTAATGAGGAGGAAAGCAAGCATCTGTAGCATTTTGAGGTTTCATGTCGTCCAAATGGTAGGGATGAGCTTTAGATTTGTGAGGGTGAGCGCCAATGTGGAATAAAACATGACAGATTTTAGAGTAATCGGTCTTTGCAAGACACAGGAGTTATCAACCCTGTCTTTTTCAACACATCAAGATTTTTGACATGTTGTTTTTGTAAAATAAAGGGTCATTGTGATTGGCAAATCGTTACAGGCCTTCAATTGCAAAACAAACAAACAAAAAAAACATTACCCTTCTCATTAATTGGAGACTCCAGCTGTAACACAAAAGAACTTAACCAGGAACTTGAGTTTCAGATCCAGAGTTCAGTGACAAAGATAAATCTCGGGAACATATTGTTATTCAGATATTGGTAAAACAGGGAGTTTGAAATAACCAGACATAACACCCATTAGAACTTTTAAATTCTGAACAATAGTCTTGTTTCTTTCAAAAATGTATTTCTTTGGTTTGCAGCATTGAAAACAGGAAGAGAAAGCATTATAAAACTCTCGTTTGTTTTTTTAATTTTACACTCAGTAGAAGTCACTGTCATCGTCATAATCTAGCATTTGGATCGGATCCTTTTTCTTCTCTTCTTGTTGTTCTTCTTCATCCTCATCCTTTTCTTCTTCCTCCTCTTCCTCCTCATTTTCTTCTTCTTCTTCTTCATCGTCTTCTGTCTCGTCGTCACTCTCGTCTTTCTGGTGAAACTCCTGATATATCCCACTAAGTGCTTTAGCTGCCTCCAGTGACACTTTCAGATTTCCGATCACGTCTTCATCTTCATCCACACTCACGACTGGGTGAGAGAAACAAAGATAACAAAAATAGTTAGAAATGTCATGGATCGTCTTCACAGCATTGTTGAAATTATTCACCTGATTGTTCGTGTTTGCTCTAAAGTTGAAAGTAACTAACGCCGATTCTTAGTGAGACGGCAACATCCAAATTTTGTCCATGAAAAACACGCACTTTACGCCCACAAAGCAGACAAATGCAACACCTACTGTCAATTTGCTTTTCGATGACGTCATTTCCTGTGAGCAGCAGTTCCTGCAGGTCCAAGAAAGAATGTCCCACGTCCACGCACTCCTCGTCATCGTCCATGGGCTCACTGACGACCGTGAACTTTAACCTGCCATGACATGCAAGCACATACACGACTGTATCTGGAGGCTTAAAGGAAGTGGAAATAATAAACTCGTATTTAACAGACAGAATTACATATAAAACACCAACGATACTACCTGCCCTGGTTGGGGTCGGTCCCGTTCCAACATGGTGTAAAGATACTGTCTGAGAGGAGCAGACTGAGATCCGTCCACATGAATCACTAATAAGGACAGAGAACGACATGAAGGGATAATTCCAGATCTCTGAAATATAGATTTCTGTTCACAAAACACACGTGACAGCTCGCCAACGCTCACCTCGCGTGAAGTTGTAGTGAATCTCCTCCCCCTCCACGGGCTTGCGGAGGGACATGGGCGTTTCCGTCGTCTCCATGGGGACGCCCAGCAGCCGGTACACCACGTACACGCGTTGCACCGACTCGTCCAGCGCCACGCGCGACGACGGCTCGAACGAAAGCGACAGAATCTCAACTCTGAGCTTGTCCCCCTGAAACGCAACATTCAAATAATTATTTCTGACCAGCGCGCAAAACGCTTCACGTTCCATTCACGAACATCTCCTACCTTCCTCGTTTTTCGCCTCGGTGGAACGACGACAATGTCGCTTTGTGAGGAAGTAGATGCTGAAGATTCAGGGGTTTCACTCTCTCCTGCAGCAGCGGTTACATGAGAAGAATTTGAAAGTTAAAGCCGCGTTACATTAAACAAATGCAGGATGAATATTTGAAATGACGTAAACAAACCGAGGGCACATCTGTTAAGTCTATGTGCGTTATTACCGCTCTCGGTTTCCTCCTCTTCTTCCTCCCCTTCAAGAACTGACACCTGATCCACAGACTGAAGGTCCTGGAATAAAACGCATGCAGTCATCAATAAAGGTTATTTTCTTTTTATTCTAAATGACATCAGTTCTCTCACAGGTGACAGGACTTTTTCCAGAGGGTGAGCGGGCTGACCTGAGTCCCGGCATCGCTGACGGAGCTTCCCCTCGACAGCGTGGCGGGCGACTCTCTGGAAGACGTTCCCACTGAAGATCTTGAACGGGAGAACATTTAGTTTTCAAAAATGTTTTCATCATTGTGTCTAGATTTATATTTAAAACTGTTTTTTTGAGATTTATCTCTGACTGACGAACCAACATCTAATAAGCTGAATGGATGTTCGCTTTTAAAGGAGTCTGTTGCATCTCACCTGGTAGTTTTCCAGTGAGAGGGCGTGGTCAGTCTTGGCTCAGGCGTCAGATGAGGACTTCTCTGGAACAGTTCGGGCGGCGCCTTGGCCGCTCTCTTCCTGTCCGTTGACGGGCGAGTTCCCGGTGGTTTTCACGGAGGTGGTGGGCCCTGATCGGACGTCCTGGGAGCTTTTCTGTTTGGCGGGCGGGGGGCGAGGCTGCGGGCACAGAGATGTGTTGGAGCACATACGCTCTGTGTTGAAAGTGCTTATCCACATAGAACCCAACCTGAAACCTTACCCAGGCTTTTGTTGTGTCCTTCTGCACAGCTTTGGTTTCTCTCGGCTCAAGTCTCTGGGTCTGTGAAACAGGGATTTTGACACACACACACTCTTAGTATTTAAGCATAATAAGCTCAGCTTCTCAGAGCAATAACATCACCTTCACTCTGGGCTTAGCGACGGGCCTCTCTGGCACTTCCTCTCTTCTCCTCTCGTCTTTCTCAGTGCTTTCCATCACTCTGCTCCGCTCATCCTCTCCTCTCTCCCGTCTGCCGTGCAGCACGTCCACTGGAGGCTGGAAGGGGTACTTCCATTTCACCATGACTCTGACCATGCCTCGAGGTCCGCCAGCTGCATCTCTCAGAAGAAACATGAGGTACAGTACACGTCACGTCTTCAGAAAAAAAGAAATCCTTTTTCAATTTTAATGTCTTTTAATGAAAGACTTATCCATGCAGTTTTGAAACAGTGTTTGA
The DNA here is from genome assembly GCA_018398805.1 of Hirundichthys speculiger. Taxonomy (NCBI): domain Eukaryota; kingdom Metazoa; phylum Chordata; class Actinopteri; order Beloniformes; family Exocoetidae; genus Hirundichthys; species Hirundichthys speculiger. The sequence goes on along the minus strand of JAGFBZ010000610.1, from coordinate 115,329 downwards.
AACAACAGGTACACCTGGACTCTTTCCATTACTAATTAAGAGAGTTAGTAGCAGTCAGGTTCTGCTAGTTAAATGCATGTGATGAAATGATCATCAACAAGTGTGACCACTAGGGATGCACGATAACTGATACCGATCGATAAACCGCCGATCACTCTCGAAGATCATGGAGAGAGACTTGCTGCTGCTCACTTAGCATTAGCTCACATTACGATTTCAAAACTCCCAGGTGGCTGATCAGGTTTGACGTATTAAGCTTGTGCTTTCCTCCTTGGTCTTTCACATTTGTCACAAATAATCAGTTCATCTCGCCGCCACTTTGTTCATCAGTACGCTGTGCTGCAGGCTGCCTTAAAGTGTAACGTAAATTCCCACCTTCCCTCGTTTGCTAGTCGTTCTTTCAGTCTTTTCTTTTTCTATTTTTTATGTGTAACATGTGTGAAAATACTGTGAATATCAATTCAACTATCAAAATTATGACCCAGTTAACAAGTTGTTTGCTGGCATGAGGGGAGTATTCTTGATTTTCCTCATTTAGAATTAGTTTTTCTGATTATGCCGACGTAACTTGAACATAACATTCACTGCTGGTTATTTGGGTTTTCAGTGGGAGCGAGGCACTGCCGTGTTGACAAAATATATATGTTATCGGGGCTATTCGTCGTGATATCAGACTTATCGAAATTACGTCATAATTTCCTGTTATCGGCCCGATAGTTATCGTGCATCCCTAATGACCACCTCTATAAATGCAGGGGTTTTGGCATTTTTTTTATGGCCTGGAGCACAGGTGATTGTGTTAACACTATGCCAAAAAGGAAAGACATCAGCAAGGTATAAAAGAAACCACTTGTCACTGCCCATCAGCATGGGAAGAGTGATGAGGTCATTTCCAAACAATATCAAGCTCATAATTCTAACAGTAAGAAACGTTTTTCACAAGTGCAAAACAGGTTTCAGTTAGCATATTAGATGTTAAAATTCGTGACAGTAAAAGTAAAAGTATAAAAAGACTACGTAAGTGTGACTTGTTTTGAGAGACTTTCAGGAGAAAAACCATTTTCTAAAAATGACACAGAAGTGCAGCTTATGTTTGCAAAGTAGCTTCTGAATAAATCAAGACTTCCTGTTCAGTGAAAACCAAGCATAGCATATCCGCACAAACTCCTGATGTGTGGTGGCGGTGGAGAGGTGAGGGTTTGGGCTTGTTTTTCAGGACCTGGCAACCCTGCAGTCACTGATTCAACCACAAACCCCTCGGTCTGTCATCGTACTGTTAGTCCGTAAAGCCCAGCTCCAGCTGAGTCATGGAACAGGACAACGATCTCAAGCACACCAACAAATTTCAGATCCAAAGGAAAAAGAAAGAAAATAAAGGTTCCTCAATGTCCCAGTCGAAGTGCAGACCTCAACCGGACTAAAATACTATGGCAGGATCTTCAGAGAGACGTGCAGAAACAAGTGACTTCAAACCTCGATGAACTGAAGCAACGCAGTAAAGAAGTGTGGGTCAAAATTCTTCCGCTGTAATATAAGATACATCCAAGCTCATCCAACCTTCTGGAGAGCAGCAGTTTAACGTTTCTCTGACCCTCACCTCTAATCTCTCTGCCTGTCGCCAGGGCTCGCAGTGGAACAGGAGTCTTGGCCAGGTAGGCTGGTGGTACCTGGTCGTCACTGTCATCGAACACATACACCCACAGACTGCTGGACCTGGTGGAAGTGCAGTCGAGGGACGTTAGAAACTCCATTATAATCTTTCCTGCGCTCTTTAAAAAAAAGAAACGTGAACTCGCATACCCGAGATAGTGCAACACGTCAGTCGTCACAGCCAGAGGGTAGCTGGTGACATCGTTGAACACCGGGTCGGCTGCGCACTGGACCGTCTGCGAGACATGAGGCGGCAGGTCGTAGAACCTGTACGTCAGGTAGGCGTCAGGAAGGAGCCCCGGCCAACGAGCGTTGAGGCCCACGCAGCGCTCCAGCGCCACCACCAGTTCGTTCGGGATCCCGCCACCATAGTCGTGTAACTCCTGTTGTGATTAACAAATAGCGTTATAGCTGCAGATCCGGAAAATCTCATTTTAAAGTCCACATGAAATCAAATAAAGGGTGTTTTAATGTCATGTTTTGCTGTAAAAATCAACATAACGCTATCATATTGTTAGTTAGGGATTCCTAACTGTGATCTAGAGTTGAGGATTTTCTGAAACAATCATTAAGTTTTCAAGAGTCAGTTCTGCACTTGGTGTGTCTACTAGTTTAGCATCCACCAAAATGCTTTGGTGGAATTTGAATTTCAGAAGAGCCGAGGCAGACCGATGGGTGGGGCCACTGCAGCTGACCAATCAGAGCAGACTGGGCTTCCCTGGAGCGTGAGGTGGGCGGTCCCTCACGACGGATGCCTGTGGCGCACAGCCAGATCATTTCCGCTGAAAAAAAACCCTTCGTCATCAAGTTAAGAAACACTGCATCTCCAACATACGTTCCCAGCTCAGTCCGATGCATCATTTTTATTCAAAATATGCACAACTAATTTCTGCGTTACATAAAGACTTTGTGCGTCTTCACCTCATGACCGCCGTCCCGCCAGCCCAGCGAGACCTGTACAGGATTCCTCTGCGTGATTGCTGTTCTTGCAGCTCTGTGCTCTGCCAGGGACTCAGTGGGCTCTGCAGGAGGGAAGAGGCGTACCCAGAATTCCACAATGCCGACAGTTTCACCCTCACGTCCTAGGAGAGACATCAAGTTTAGGTGAACACCCATTGATTCTTTGAACCACATGTGAAAAGAGGGCGAGGCAGAATCACATCTACTTCCTGTTCTGGCTCTTTCTTTGTTCATCATTCACCTGCGATGTTGGCACGTCCACTGACTCGCTCTCCTCTCCTTTCCACGGCGCCCATGAGCGATATGTGTCCGCTTCCATGGGTCAGAAACCTGACTCCTCCCAGCGCCTGGTGGAGCTCCACTCGGATCCTTGACCCCTGACCCCCCAGTTTCCCCAGATCCTGGACCGTGAGCGCGTAGCGGGATGTGAAGCCGTAGTTGGGCTGGCTCCCCGACACGAGAGGCGTAGAATGCAACTCGAAGTCCAAGAGGCAGTAGGTGCAGAAGGTCACAATGTCTTCGTTTTTGTCTGCTCCTGGACGGACGTGGCCCATGACACGGAGCCCCGCTGGGGTGAAAGTGGCGTCCTGGGGGCACAAGACAACAGATAGTCTATTATCTTTCTGGGAAAACAGTTTGGACTTAGGATACTTAAAGCTTGAAGATTTTTACTTTAATGTGGATCTCCAGCAGCGACTCCCCAGCCTTTAGCTGGGCGAAAGACAAGTCATCCTCAACGGGCTGTATCACCTCCTGATCTCCAGCTGGCCAGGTGTACTGCAACGGTACGGTTCGCTTGTAGCTCCTGGGGCTGTACGCCAGCTCTTTCAACTGGGCTTCAGATACAGAAAGGAGCAATACACGTTTTAAAAATTCAGTAAATCAAGCTGGCGTGTACAGATGCTGCTGTCGTACCTTGCAAAGTGTTGACCTGCATAGCTCGTTTCGATAGAAGCTTGTCTTTCTCTGCCATCCTCCTCCTGCTCTCCTCCCTCTCTTGTTCCACCTTCTGGTTGATTGTATTTAACTCGTCCTTGGGTGAGAGGCAGATTTTTGATTTTTGATAGCAGGAAAACACCTGTGCCAGTGCAGTGGGACTTGTGCGTACCTGCAGGTCCTTGGTGATCCTGTGCTCCAGCAGCAGCAGGTTTCTGGTCTTCTGCAGCTCGAGCACAGTCTCCGCATGCGACGCCTGGATGTTTCGCCAGCTCACGGGGTGAATTCTCCGTCTTTCCTTCAGCCAGAAGGAAGCGCAGGCCCTCCCTGCTCTCCTGCTGCATCCTGAAGGCCTGCAGCCAGAGGGGCAACATGACACCAGCAACATTTTTTGATTTATTTGGTAAAAGCAATGCAAAGAGGTACAAACCTTTATCTGCACGAGGGTTTCGCTCAGGTCCTCCACACTCATGTCAAACTCCTGGAAGAGAGGAGGACTGTGTCACGATATAAGAGGAAGATAACACACAGCCTGTTATTATTAGATTATTTCTGACCTTAGTCACTGAGTCCAGTCGCTCCTGCAGAGCAGATACCTGCTCTTTGTAACGGACAACCTCCTTCTCCAGATGCCATTGCTTGTCTTTCATCAACACAGAGAAATCTAAATGTAATAGATGGTTTGTTATTGGAGAATCCGTTTGTCCAAGACTGTTTAGCTGACCTAAGCTAATCATGACTGAACGCATCTTGATCTGAAACTCCCTACCTCCTGCACCTCGCTCCCTCTGCTCCTCCAACGCCTCCTTCTCTTGTCTCAGTTTCCTCCTCTCCAGCTCCAACCTGCTCCTCTCCTCCCTCTCTGCTTGCACCATTTCCTCCAGTCTCTGAATGTCCACACTGCAGGTGTTTTCCTCCACCTTCTGTCTGTCCTGCACTGCTTCTCTGCGTTTTACCTACCTGGTCCTCATGCAGGCTTTGGGTTGATAACGCACTGAGGAATTAAACAAGACAGCTACGCTTTAATAGACTGGAACTCACCCGTTTCATAGGAAGTTGGCATCTTTATCTGGTTATGGTGCATCTTTTTTTTTTTTTTTTTTTTTTTTAAATCTCACCTCTTTAGTAGAGTGTCATAGTTTTCTTTAATCAGATCCCTTTCTCCCTCCAAATCCGTTATCCTCTCCTGGAGCTGAAAGAGAAAAATCTTTTTTAAAAGCTGAACCACATGCCTCTGTCTTTCGTTCTGAGGTCTCGTACGTTATTTGGGATTGATAGATGGAGACGCAGTACCTTGTCCATGGTCTGCAGAGACAGAGACGTAGAGGTAAGCTGTCCTTCCAGTGCCAGAGCTCTCTGTCTTTCCTGCTTCAGCTGGTCCGTCACCTCCTCCACTTTCTCCAGCAGGGCCCTCTGGCTGTCCCTCAGTGACCTCTGACCCTGGTTTAAACGCACAAGACCGTCAGGTTCACAGTGAACGTTGTCTGAGCACCGGAGTTCATGTGTTTGTGACGTTTTTACCTCCTCTAGCTGGCTTTCATAAGCCTGGGAAGAAAGAAAGAAAGAAAAAGCATTGTAAGCAACTGAACAACTTCCTCGAACATAACAGATGATAATCTGCGGAGCGAGCAGCGTCTCACCTCCTGCAGCTCGGTGAACTTCTCCTGAGTGACTCTCAGGGCAGCACTCTTCTCCGAAAGCTGCTTTTGCAAACGGATCACATCCACATTCTCTCTGATGTTAATTCTGACAAATACAAAAGATGATTTAGCCTTGATTCACAGCAATGATAGCTGAGTTAATTTGGCTTCATATTATTCTTGTGAAGGCAGCGCACACTTGTTCAGAGCATCTGCACCCGTCACAGGTCGCATCTGTTTTTAAATTAATAGATGTATTTCAACGGTAGAAAACCCCTCCACCAGTGGAAACAGCTGTGGCTACCTGTGTCTGTCTGCCTGCTGCTTCATCAGCTCCTTCACCGTTCCTTCCATCTCTTTATCTCTCTCTCTCAGCGTGTCTCTGAGCGTCTGAGCAGTCAGCTCCAGTTCGGCCATCCTCACCTGCTCCGTCATGCTGGACCTGCTGAATTGTAGGGACGTGTTGATGAGGGGGGGGGCGGGGGGTGACTTTGTTTGTGTTTCTCAGACCTGAATGGCGGTCTGCGCCTCCAGTTAACTTACAGTCTCTCAATCTCCAGCCTGGTGTCCTCCAGGGTCGGGCCGTATCGAGCCGGGGCAGTCTGGGCTGCCCGCCTGACTCCGCCCTCTCCTTCCAGGTTTTTACCTGATGACACACGGAGAAAGAGAGATTGAGGGTTAGGGTTTTAAGACGAAGCAGAAACCACGTCGTAAACCGTGCCTGTAACTCGCCTCTGCTGAACTTGTGGGGCGTGCGAGCCCCCAGGTCCAGGATGTGCTGCTTGGCCAGACTGAGTTTGTTCTGCAGGGCCTCTTTCTGGCTCTCTAACATGGTCACCCGGCCCTCCAGCTCCTGTATGGTGTCCTCCATGTCCCTGTCCTTTCACACCAGCGGATCCAGGACGGGCCTGACGAAGGCGTGTGAGCCTCGTGGACATCCTGGAGCGACACGGAGGGACTTAAACTGGATACTAGAATTTGATTTTATGAGGTACAGATGGATACCAAGAAAACTCTGAACATAAAAAGACACTTACTTCTATTTATACTTTAATATTATGACTTAATTTGCCTGATAAGATCCTTTTAATGCAGGCTGACGGCAAGATTTACAAATTGAAATGGTGCTGAAAATAGTGCCAGCTGTTGACACAGACAGATTTTATGTCTCTCAGTCCTCTTGTGGACTGATAAGATTTTTTAGATAAAGGTGACTTAATGATTAATTAAACTTGCTTCCGATCAGAGCAGCAGGATTAGCTGCACAGAATAAATCTTCAAAGCAATTTATCGTGCTTTTATGAGACCAGCTGGAGGATAAGTTGAGCCACATCTGAACTCGTGAGTTTGGGTTTTGATATCACACCTAATCTAAATAACATGCCAGTCACACGTGGCCATCCAATGCCCAGATGTTTGCTGTCAGGAACATCAGTCGCTCTCCTGCGCTACCTGCGTATCCTTTGCTCCTGCGAGCGGGTGTGCTGCCTGAGCTCTCTGTTCTCCTCCTGCAGCCGGAGACACAGGTCCTCCAGGTGCTCCCTGGAGAATCGAAACAACCGCTGAGGGTCCGCTGGAGAGAAAAGACATTTCAGGTCCAGAAGACAGTAAAGTAAAGTTTTAAACTATAACAAACTCCTCAGAACATTGCAGTGTGTTCTGAGTTTTGGACAGTGGTTGTACCTTTTGTCTTCATGCTGTGGTGCTTCTTCCATGGCTTGACGTCACGTAGCGTATCTGGAGAAAACAACAAGGTGATGTTTGCACATAATTATTTTGTTTATTGCAGTTTCCATAGTTGAGTTATTATTATTATTTTTTACTGTTATGTTAATTAAGTTTTCTTTTTCCATAAACACAAAAGATTTCATCCACTTTGTAATGAAAATCTCTTTCTTAAGTCAAAGTTGGTAGGACATTTTCTCCATATGGTAAATTTCTCTTCCCTAGCCAATCCCTAGCCACTGTTCTATAGTAGGAGATTCTAATACCCGTTGTCTTCTTTGTTGCAATCAACAATATCTTGAGTATACCAGTATATCTATCATTTCCAGTTACATTCTCAGCCATATTTCCAAGGTACGTTGTTTTGCTTTCATTTGGCGTTTCATATCCCAGAATGTCTTTCATTGTGGCCCCGACATCATCCCAGAGGGAGCGCAGTCTGGGGCGCATCCAGAAAATATGTGCATGGTTAGCTTCTTTATTCCCACATGTCCGTCAGCATTGTTGTTCTGTAGCAGTTTTTCTGCTTTTTATCTGGGGTGTAATGAAGAAACGGGTCGAATTTTTCCACCCCAATTTCCCTCCATATTCGTGAGTTTGTAGTAGTGTGTGGTACTTCACACATATCAAGCCACTCCTCGGGGGTGATGTCAATGCCCAGCTCCCTCAGTGGTCAAATAGTCCCTTAGTTGAAGGTATCTAAACAAAATCCTCATTTTTTAATCCATAGGTTTCTTTAAGGTCCTGAAAAGACATTATATTTCCATTCTTTAATACTGTACATATGGCAGTGATTCCCTTCCTTTCCCAATTTCTATATGTCATGTCAATCAAATTTGGCTTGAAACGTTCTTCATATGCAATCCAGCTCAATAATCTCACTTCCTTCAGCCCAGATAGTCAGTGTGTGAGAGGTTACTGGATCTAACCATAGTCCAGTTTTTAATGTCTGTTCCGTATCTCAGCTGCTCGGCTGCAGATCACAGTTAACACCGTTAACACTAAAGCATGACACCTTTTAGCAAGCATATGATTTCATAAGCCTCCAGTTCAGCGGCCGACTGCAGAGATGGCAAATGCAAAATTTGGGACCTCCATCATGTGAGCACTTGCAGAGAGCGGGCACGAACACAAACCTGGGACGGTCGCCATCAGTCCTCCTCTCATCAGCCCCACATCTCGAACCGGGAGGTCGCCGGCTGTCTCGTCCACCACTGGTGACATCACGCCTCTCTGCAACAGCCAGACAGATTTCCTCTTTAAAACTGAGGAGTGATAAAAGTGTGATGTTTGCCTCATTGTCACAACTGCTCTGTACGTGTATTAGAATATATTTAAGGATGTGTGAGAAACACGTGGTCCGACTTCTTCTAAGCTGCGTTGCATCTCTCTGAGTGACATCATTCTCACTTTAAAAACTGTCATGCCCCTCAAACTCTGGAGAGCTGTCAGCTTCACAACACAAAGCTCAGATACCTTTAAGTCAATGTGCATTTCTGTGCAGCTGGTGCTGCATGAGGAAATGACATAATGTGTAGATTGTCACACGCTGCATTTTTGTGATCCAGTAAAAAGATTGAAAACTTTTGAAACAAACAAGACTCACCTGGGTCTGCTGGCCATCTGAATGACTTCGGTACAGAAACGCGTTGTGCTCCTGCTTCAGCTGAGAGGATCACCGTGTGTGTTTGTCTGCGTCGCTCTGATTGGATGACAGCACTTTTTAATCCTCCCTCAGCCTTTCCTCGTCCACTCGTTCATTCCTTCCCAGTCTTGACGGATGTCTGAAAAAGATCTGACACCTGAAAACCCACACGCACCAACCACTAGAACACGAAGAAGTTCAGTTATACCATTAATATGTTAACCGTATAATTGCACAGTATTTGTGATTAATGCCTCCTCCACAGACCGAGCACTAAAGTCCGTCACTGCGCTCCATCTGCTTTGAGGCTAATCCTATTTCTGTGTTAATCTGATCAGCAGGCGTCCGGTTGTTCGATTTCAGACCTGCACTGAAGTCGGTTCTGTGGGTGGGCTGTGTTGTTCGAGGACAGCTATTGGTTCAGTGAGGCTGGTCTAAGATCTGTGGGAGACTTGCTGAGGGGAAGATGATGAAATGAGAGAAAGGATATAATATACAAACAGACGGTTACTGAAGGAGAGAATGAAAATAAAATGACCAAAAAGACAGAGCAGTGTCTGACACCACTTAAGATGTATTTATTAAAAAAAAAAAACATACTTGAGTACAATGAGGAAGTTGTACGCCGTGATTTTCACGTACAGTCATGGAAAAAATTATTTCACCACCCTTGTTTTCTTCAGTTTCTTGTTCATTTTAATGCCTGGTACAACTAAAGGTACATTTGTTTGGACAAACATAACGATAACCACAAAGATTGCTCATAAGAGTTTTATTTAAGAGCTGATATCTTACCATTTTCCATGGTTTTCTTGATTATAACCTAAATCACTTAAGTCTTTACATCAATAGCTATGGCGTTGTACTGCCAAAAACACTGCTTTTATGCATCAGTGTTTTCTTTTCTGTCTGTTTTAGTCACATGATACGTTTAGTGGTACCAGGTATTAAAATGAACAAGAAAGTGAAGAAAAAATGGTGGTCTAATAATTTTTTCCATGACTGTATGTGACAGATAAAAATATATTTTCAAAAATGCACTTGTGCTGGGCAATATGACAATATATATCGTGGGGACGATAGAAAAGTGTGTATCGTGCCATTTCTCTTATATCGTTTCAATCGATTCTAACCTAATTTTATCAATTATTACAGCAAATATGTAATTAAATAACCTGCAACGATAAATTTGATAGAATCATATCTACTTCTACAAAGTAGCCTTTTATTTTTTTACCACTTTTATTCATGGTTAATGCCTTAAACAGAGTTCTCTTCAACCCTGATGTTTACTTTAGACACTTTATATTGGTTTGCAAACTTTGCACTACAAGGTTACAGATTTCAGAAAGTTGAAAAATAATTTGTGTTTATTTTTTATAGCTGAACTTCAGTGCAGAAATGTGTTTTTCCTCTCAGAAACTGTTGTGTACTGTAAAAAAAAATGTGAAAGCTACTGTACCTCTGTACCTACCTGTTTTTGCTGCACTAAATGTATGTTTGTGACAGTTCAGCTAAATGTCCTTTCAAATAAAGTTGAAAATAAGCATTTTTTTGTCAAACTTTTCAGAGAATAACTGAAAACATATTTTATTATGATATATCGTGATATATATCGTTATCGTGATATAAAATAGTCCATATATGATTTTTTCCATATCGCCCAGCACTAGTTTCAAGAAATAAGAACAAGGTGGAAGTACAAAGCAGCAGTGCTGAAATAAATAAATCATCACTGGATTCACTCATCAGATCATATGGTGATGTCATCTAAATCCCTTCCTTCGTAGACTTTACTGACAGGACGGATGATAAGCGGTGATTTGTTGGCTCCGCCGTCACTCATATCTGGATTAAAAAAGGGGAACATGGCCTCGGTGAACAGAAACTGCGTGAACGAGTAAATGTGGGTCTTGGCCTCTGCGTCGTAAAAAGACACCGTCCCATCCTCGTAGTCCAGAAACACCCCAACGACCCGCGGCCTCTGAGAGAGACGCAGCAGCTCCGCCTGGCCCGCGCACGCCCGGTACTCGCTGCCCCTCCTCAGGCAAACGGTCCAGTACCCGTCCTCCGGGCTCAGAGTGACCACGCCCTTCCTGCCGACGGACCCCGAGCGACACCCAGGTCCCACGCCGTCTTGTCTCCCACGTCCACCTCCCAGTAGTGCCTGCCGGCGGTGAAGCCCTGCGGAGCAAGAGACACTGCTCAGTTCTCAGAATGGCCTCCTCCCAGAAACCCGGGTGAAACGTGCATTTACCCTGACGGCGAGGACGCACGGCGCCGTGTCAAATCTCTCCGGTGCGTCGGGAAGGTTTCGCTCAGCATCTCCATCCTTCACTTGCCTCCCGTCTTCTGACAGAAGCAGCCAGGGGTTGGCTGTCCTGGGGTCCAGATGGACGTCAGCTGGTACACGGGAGGACATTTATAACTCCTTCATTGCTAATATTCATTTTCTATCTATTTTCATTATTCTGGTGCCTGAATTCTGCTTTTGTTTTCTTTAAAACTGAACAGAAGATGCACAAACGGGGACATCAGTGATGGATGATGAAAGTATGAGAGAGCCGTACCTGCATGTTTCTGGATCTTCTCATGCTCTGGAAGTTAACGAGAGCATAAGATCAGAATATTGGAAAAGAAAAGAAAAATAAATCAGCCTACTTTATGAGCGATCACTGAATGTAACTGCTGCACTGTCATAAAATGAAGATGATGATGATGATGCGGTGCTGCCAGGAATATCATTCCAGACGTTAACCTCGAATGGAAACTTTCTTCAGCTCCGACTGCAGATGCTGCTGGACGTCGGCCACAGCGCTCCTTAAAGTTCCCAGACATGCGTCTGAATGGACGAAGATGTCCGAGCAGGCTTCGGCAGACGGGGGACAACTCAGAGCTGGAAATTCCTGACACGAATAAGACAAACAGGAAAGAAGTGACTGTATGTGGATTCTCATTTTATGTCTTGTTTTGTTTCTAACCTTTGCAGTCCAACCTTACTTCCTGTTTTATTTTGTTATTCTTGCTTCCTTTGTTCAGTCTAGTTAGTTTTGTTTCTGACCCTCTAATCACACCAGGCTCCATCAACTCAGCTGTCAGTTATTACGCTTCTCTGTATATTTATTGCCTGATCTTCTTTCTTTCTTTTTAACCAGGTCATTGTTCCACCATCCCTGTGTTTCTACCCTACATTGTTCCGGGTGTCCAGTTGTTTTTCTGGACTTTGTCTTCTTTTAGTTCCTCCCCTGCAGTTCTTCACTTTGGTTTTTAAGGTAGATCACTCTTGTTTTTGAGCTCGTGTGGCACCTTTGGATGCATGTATTTAGGTGCTTTCTTTAGAAATGCCCTTGAATGGGACCAGGCATGACCACTGATGGCGTTTTTGATGCCATATACGAGTAGATGAGACACACACCAACTCCTAAAACTCCTGAAAGAGTCTTTTCTTATTTCACATTTGGTTGTGAGAAAAGGTTGGGTTATAAAAAGAGACAAGCTAGTGAAACACACAAACTAGCCTTGAACAGCTAACTTGACTGCCATTTTTCTGATGGTGGACCACTCACCTGTACAACATGGAGGTGGTCCTCTGAGTGAAGAAGCTCCTCCATCTTACTTCTTCTGCTCTGCAGCTCAGAGATTTCCTGCTCCAGCTCAGCGATGAGCCTCCTTGCTCTCTGCTCCGCTGCCTCCTGCTTCCTCCGGATCACCTCCAGCAGCTCTGCTCGACTTTTCTCCACGAAGGAAAACAGAGCTGAGAAAACCGCCACGCTTTCCTCTGTGTCCCTCTTCGAGTTTTCCTGCGGTTGTTGAGAAAAGCAGAGTAAAGTCAGCCTGACTACCTGGAGGTAACACTAACAAAACACGTGATCTCCAACAGGAAAGAAAAAAAAAGATAATATTTCTTTAGATGCAAGTGGTTTGTTCTTGGGGTTTTATTCAAACTCACTCTGCTCAGATCAATATTGTGTTTGATCTCCTCCACTTTCTGAACTCTTTCCTGGATCATCTGCTGAACATTTGCCTCGCTCCTTTTCACCTGGGCCTGATAAAAAAAAAAAACCAAAATATTATTCAAAGTTTTAGTCTTATGCAAGAGTTTGAGTTTACATAACAGGCAGGCATGCAAACTCGCACCTTCGCTTCCTGGCTCTCTCGTTCCACTGGGACCGTGTCATGACAGCGGTGGTCGGTTTCGGTGCACAGCACGCAAACGCACCTCCGGTCACTTCTGCAGAACAGCTCCAAGAGCCTCTGGTGCCGCTTGCACATCCTGTTCTCCAGCGTCGCCACAGGCTCGATCAGCTTGTGAATCTTCAAGGTGGCGACTCTCAGGTGGGGCTCCAGGTGGCGCTCGCAGTACGAGGTCAGACACACCAGGCACGACTTCAGGGCCTTAGTCTGCCTCCCCACGCACACGTCACAGCCCACGGCTTTTCCCGCCACTGGCGTCTCGCCGTTCCGCCTCCTCGTTCGGATCTGCTCCGACATTTCTCTGGCGAAGGAGTTTTCGCAAAGCTCCGGGCGGCTCTCGAACGGCGTCTGACACTTGGGACAGCTGACGGCGGCGCCGTCGCCCCAGTGGGAGGAGATGCACGCGAAGCAGAAGCTGTGGCCGCAGGGGATGGAGACCGGCTCTGAGAAGACATCCTGACAGATGGAGCACTGAAACTGGACCTCTGACAGAAGAATGCTCGGGCAAGCCATGATCTCAGAACTAGAGAGAGCAAATCATCATTAGCTGAAAAAGAAAATCATCGTCCAGATTTATTCACATTGACAGTTTCCTTAAAAACACACATAAAAAGCTTCCACTCTCAGAACAGACCTCATACATTTTGCCTTTGCTGATAATTCAAAGCTGAACACGGGTCCAAGTCCACCTGTATGGTGACATAAAATGCCCCACCAGGATACTTCCTCCTCCCTCCCCCCGTATGATCTGTCCTCCAACCAGTGTTTCAGTTTATGACGTGCCAATAAGATTACTTCATGGCCTGAAAGAACCGGCTGATGGCTTCAAATGTTAGTCTCCCCCGTTATACTCTGATACAAGACAAAGCAAACATTAACGTTAGCGCATTTGTTGAATCAGAACGCAGAAGCAACATACCTGGCTCTCATTTAGTCTCGGGAGTTTTTCCTGAATGTGAAATCTGACCTCTGAGCAAAGGCAAATACTGGCATTGTGGCTGTGAAGCCAAAGTCCTTCCCATTCAGCCGCCCCCCCCCCTCCCTCCGGGAGTCTCTTTGCATGCGGCTGCAGCGTGGGAGGAGTGAAGCCTGGATCAGGTGCAGAGCTGGTTCATCTTTGTCCTGCATCACTAATGCAAATGTGTTACTCTGAGCAACGAGGAAGTAGTTGATGGGAGTCGCATTTGTAGCTTCAGCAGTGCTACACACACTTTATTTCAAACGAATAAAATACAATATTGGGAAAATTGAGTAAACAAAAGTTGACCCATTCAGCTTTACATAAAGAAGTCCTCTGAAGTTTTCTGGAAACTGTCAGATAAATCCTTTTATGTATCAGCCTCTAAAGAGATTTCATCTGTTCATCCATCTGTCCATGTTTAAGATCCACTTAGGGGCTGTAGCCTGGAGGAAACCCACCCTGGAACATAAACTCCATAGTCTCCAGATAAGATTCAAACCAGGAACTTTCTTGCTTTGAGGCGACGGCGCTGACAGAGGGAAAAGGGGAGTCAAGAGAAAGACCTTCATCACTCTTCTTCTGGTTCCACTGACAGAACCTTCATGGAAAACAGCTGTGGCGACAATCCGTATTGTTTAAAGAGCTAAATTAAAAAAAAAAAAAAAAAAGGAAAGCATATCAAAAGCTTGCGTTAGTACTGATGAAGTAACTTATAAATAAAAGTTGCAAATGTGAACAAGTCAGAACAGAAGTCTCACCTCTGCCATCATATCCTGAATCTCTGACTCTGATGGTTGACTGGATGACATCATACCCACTGTCAACTCAGCAACATAATCTGTGGACACAAACATAGGACATTAAAGAGAAAACATGCAACATAAAATGGTAATATAAATATTAAATTCAGTGCTTATATCAAATTTGATCTTCCAGTCGTTGCTGTAGTTAAACCAAATCATCCTGATTAAAAAGAAGAGGTGAGCTTGATCCTCTAAAGTTTAATGTCATAATTTATAGATCATATTTACACTTTACAAGACAGTGACGTTATAAACTATGGAGTTTCCGCTGTCACGCTGTCATTAAATCACACCTAACGGCAATAAAAACACATGAGAAGTAAATAAGAAAGTATCAATGACATCCAAATATCAATTAAAAGCTATGTGAAAACACTAACGTTTTATTTACTTAATAAACAAAACATAAATCTGAGACAAATGTATGAGTTTAATTTACTTACTGGGCCCTTTGTAGGTCAAAGTTGATGAAGTGAGTGTGTTGACACGAAAAGAAAAATAAGTTAAGATGAATTAATATGGGGATCAAAAAAACCTCAAGTTCAAATATAAATAAAAATATGTCTACAACATATAATTCATGTTACATGATATCTACTTTACATTTTTTACTGTCAGTAGTGAAGGAAAATGGAAGAGAACCAGGAAGCTACCTTGCATTTAAACTTACAAAAAAAAAAACTGTTTGTGAAAAATGTTTGCTATTTTAAAATTGTTAATGAGTACAGCCGTTATGTTAATGTTTAACGTGACATTAAAGTGTATGTTATCTTACCAGTTGCTGCAGTGATGTTGACTCCACTGCTCCTGATGTTCTCAAACACAGAGAAGAGAGTGAATGTGTATTTAGTTCCAGCAGAGAGAGATGAGACTGTGTGAGTTACTGGTCCATCTCCATCTGGTGCACTGATGTTTGTCTCTGTTCCATTAAACTGGAGAACAAAGCTGGTGTTGTTGGTCACTTTATTCCACTGCAGAGTGACGCTGGTCTCATTCTGTCCTGATGGTGTGAAGTCTATTGCATTCACTGGAGCTGATCGAAAAAAAAGTGCATTCAAGTAAGTTAACTCAAGTTTTACCAGTGTTCTTGTAGATTCATCTTGGTCCATTCTCCACCTTAATTACTTCTGAAGTTTACTTGTGAACATGAAATCTTCAGACTAAATCAAACCAGCTCTAAAATTATAAAATTTACAACAAAAAGTCTTGTGGGGGCCTAAGTTTGTTTATTACTGATCAGCAACATAAACTGAGACTGTGGTCATACAACAGCACCACCTACTGACCAATAGATGAACTACTTCAACGTGGAAAAAAGAAATATAATTATTCTTTCTTTAATTTATGGTTTGTTGAAAAAAATATATTACGTTACTTTATTTTTTAAAACTTTAAAGGGTCTAGAAGTCACATGACAAAAAAAAAAACATACTGTTGTTGCTATAGGTATAAAATTAACTGACCCCAGAGCTTCTTAAATTCCACCTGAAGGTTTACAATTCTACCAGATGATGAGTTCATGAGATGCTGATGAAGAAAAGTTTATCATCTTACCAGTAACAGCTGTAAGTTGTTCTACACTGCTCCTGACGTTCTCAAACACAGAGAAGAGAGTGAATGTGTATTTAGTTCCAGCAGAGAGAGATGAGACTGTGTGAGTTACTGGTCCATCTCCATCTGGTGCACTGATGTTTGTCTCTGTTCCATTAAACTGGAGAACAAAGCTGGTGTTGTTGGTCACTTTATTCCATTGCAGAGTGATGCTGGTCTCATTCTGTCCTGATGGTGTGAAGCCTTTTGCATTCACTGGAGCTGATAGGAAAAAAGTGCATTCAAGTAAGTTAACTCAAGTTTTACCAGTGTTCTTGTAGATTCATCTTGGTCCATTCTACATCTTAATTACTACTGAAGTTTAACTGTGAACATGAAATCTTCAGATTCAAACCAGCTCTAAAATTCTAAAATTTAAAACAAACAGCTCTAAACAGAGAGAGGAATAATGTTAATGTCTTGTTAAGGCCTGAGTTTGTTTATTACTGATCAACAACATAAACTGAGACTGTTGTCGCACAACAGCACCATCTACTGACCAATAGGTGAACTACCTCAACATGAAAGAAAATAAATATAATCATACTTTCTTTACTTTATGGTTTGTTGAAAAAAAATATGGTACGTTATTTTATTTGTAAAAACTTTATAGGTCTACTAGTCACATGACAAAACAAAAAACATACTGTTGTTGCTATAGTTATAAAATTAACTGACCCCAGAGCTTTTTAATTTTCACCTGAAGGTTTACAATTCTACCAGAAGATGAGTTAATGAGATGCTGATGAAGAAAAGTTTATCATCTTACCAGTAACAGCTGTAAGTTTTTCTCCACTGCTCCTGACGTTCTCAAACACAGAGAAGAGAGTGAATGTGTATTTAGTTCCAGCAGAGAGAGATGAGACAGTGTGAGTTACTGGTCCATCTCCATCTGGTGCACTGATGTTTGTCTCTGTTCCATTAAACTGGAGAACAAAGCTGGTGTTGTTGTTCACTTTGTTCCACTGCAGAGTGATGCTGGTCTCACTCTGTCCTGATGCCCTGAAGACTTCTGGGTTTTGTGGAGCTGAGACAGAAAAATAACAGTAAAGTCAGTTAAAAAAAGGCTTCAATTGCTTTTCTGTGTTTAAGTGAGAAAATTGGATTACTGATCAATTAAAATTTATAGCAAAAAGGGGACTGACTAAGAGAATGTTAATGTCTTGTTCAGAGGAGTTTACTATTCATCTTTAGCATGAGTTGAGATTCCATGTTGTAACAACACAACGGCACCCCCTACTGATCCAAAGCTGCACTAACTTAAAGTGGAAAAATTAAAAACAAAATTAAAGAAGCTTTCTTACGTTCCAGTTTTTGGTTTGTTTTTCAAAAATAATTAATGCATGTAGTTACTTTCAAAATCACATTGTGTAGTCCTTATAGTGCAGTTGTCTGTCAAGATTTATTCTATCACAATGTGCATCTATGAAGAGATAACTTGTTTTTTCACCATCTAACATGTCAATATTGGTGTAACATAAAATCAGAACTGAGTAATGTCACATGTGGACAGTGACACATGCAAACGTCTTACAAAGCACAACACCTCCTCTACAGTTGTGTACTGATGTCATCCTGTTTCCATAGTTGATGATATTTACAGAAACGGTATAATTGCACCTTTACAGAGGCTGAATCCATCGTCTTTATAGACTGGTCAAATGTTTGTTTCAAATTTATGATGAGATAATAACGCTCTTCTTTTTTAAATTACATTGATTTTATTTGCATTTTAGCTGCACCTCTTTGAAATTTAATTTCCACCAAAATGTTTATAATTCTCCAGATGAGGAGATTATGAGATGCTACAGTTATAAATAGAGGTTTATTATCTCACCAGTAACAGCTGTAAGTTGTTCTCCACTGCTCCTGACGTTCTCAAACACAGAGAAGAGAGTGAATGTGTATTTAGTTCCAGCAGAGAGAGATGAGACTGTGTGAGTTACTGGTCCATCTCCACCTGGTGCACTGATGTTTGTCTCTGTTCCATTAAACTGGAGAACAAAGCTGCTGTTGTTGGTCACTTTATTCCACTGCAGAGTGATACTGGTCTCACTCTGTCCTGATGGTGTGAAGCCTTTTGTGTTAACTGGAGCTGATAGAAAAAAATGTGTATTCAAGTAAGTTAACTCAAGTTTTACCAGTGTTCTTGTAGATTCATCTTGGTCCATTCTCCACCTTTGTTACTACTGAAGATTAACTGTGAAGTTGAAATCTTTAGATTCAATCAAACCAGCTCTAAAATTTTAAAATTTAAAACAAATAGCTCATTAACAGAGAGAGGATTAATGTTAATGTCTTGTTAAGGCCTGAGTTTGTTTATTATTGATCAGCAACATAAACTGAGACTGTTGTCACACAACAGCACCATCTACTGACCAATAGGTGAACTACCTCAACATGGAAGAAAATAGATATAATCATTCTTTCTTTAATTTATGGTTTGTTGAAAAAAAAAATGGTACGTTATTTTATTAGTAAAAACTTTATAGGTCTACTAGTCACATGACAAAACAAAAAGCATACTGTTGTTGCTATAGATATAAAATTAACTGACCCCAGAGCTTTTTACTTTCCATCTGAAAGTTTACAATTCTACCAGATGATGAGTTAATGAGATGCTGATGAAGAAAAGTTTATCATCTTACCAGTAACAGCTGTAAGTTGTTCTCCACTGCTCCTGATGTTCTCAAACACAGAGAAGAGAGTGAATGTGTATTTAGTTCCAGCAGAGAGAGATGAGACTGTGTGAGTTACTGGTCCATCTCCATCTGGTGCACTGATGTTTGTCTCTGTTCCATTAAACTGGAGAACAAAGCTGGTGTTGTTGTTCACTTTATTCCACTGCAGAGTGATGCTGGTCTCATTTTGTCCTGATGGTGTGAAGTCTATTGCATTTACTGGAGCTGATGGGAAAAAAAGTGCATTCAAGTAAGTTAACTCAAGTTTTACCAGTGTTCTTGTAGTTTTATCTTGGTCCATTCTCCACCTTAATTATTTCTGAAGTTTACCTTTGAACATGAAATCTTCAGACTAAATCAAACCAGCTCTAAAATTTTAGAATTTACAACAAAAAGTCTTGTTGTGGCCTGAGTTTGTTTATTACTGATCAGCAACATAAACTGGGACTGTGGTCACACAACAGCACCATCTACTGACCAATAGGTGAACTACTTCAACATGGAAAAAAGAAATATAATCATTCTTTCTTTAATTTATGGTTTGTTGAAAAAAATATATTATGTTACTTTATTTTTTAAAACTTTAAAGTGTCTAGAAGTCACATGACAAAAAAAACATACTGTTGTTGCTATAGTTATAAAATTAACTGACCACAGAGCTTTTTAATTTCCACCTGAAAGTTTACAATTCTACCAGATGATGAGTTAATGAGATGCTGATGAAGAAAAGTTTACTATCTTACCAGTAACAGCTGTAAGTTGTTCTCCACTGCTCCTGACGTTCTCAAACACAGAGAAGAGAGTGAATGTGTATTTAGTTCCAGCAGAGAGAGATGAGACTGTGTGAGTTACTGGTCCATCTCCATCTGGTGCACTGATGTTTGTCTCTGTTCCATTAAACTGGAGAACTAAGTTGGTGTTGTTGTTCACTTTATTCCACTGCAGAGTGATACTGGTCTCACGTTGTCCTGATGCTGTGAAGATCTCTGGGTTTTGAGGAGCTGATGGGAAAAACGTGCATTCAAATAAGTTAACTCAAGTTTTACCAATGTTTTGGAAGATTCATCTTGGTCCATTCTCCACCTTAATTACTACTGAAGATTAACTGTGAAGTTGAAATCTCTAGATTCAATCAAACAAGCTCTAAAATTCTAAAATTTAAAGCAAACAGCTATAAACACAGAGAGGATTAATGTAAATGTCTTGTTAAGGCCTGAGTTTGTTTATTACTGATCAGCAACATAAACTGAGACTGTTGTCACACAACAGCACCATCTACTGACCAATAGGTGAACTACCTCAATATGAAAGAAAATAAATATAATAATTCTTTCTTTACTTTATGGTTTGCTGAAAAAAAATATGGTACGTTATTTTATTTGTAAAAACTTTATAGGTCTACTAGTCACATGACAAAACAAAAAGCATACTGTTGTTGCTATAGTTATAAAATCAACTGACCCCAGAGCTTTTTAATTTTCACCTGAAAGTTTACAATTCTACCAAATGATGAACTAATGAGATGCTGACGAAGAAAAGTTTATCATCTTACCAGTAACAGCTGTAAGTTTTTCTCCACTGCTCCTGACGTTCTCAAACACAGAGAAGAGAGTGAATGTGTATTTAGTTCCAGCAGAGAGAGATGAGACTGTGTGAGTTACTGGTCCATCTCCATCTGGTGCACTGATGTTTGTCTCTGTTCCATTAAACTGGAGAACAAAGCTGGTGTTGTTGGTCACTTTATTCCACTGCAGAGTGATGCTGGTCTCACTCTGTCCTGATGCTCTGAAAACTTCTGAGCTCTGTGGAGCTGATAGAAAAACAATAGTAAAGTACGTTAATTAAGGTGTTACTTATGATTTTTTGTGTTTGTTTTTACAACATTTTTTATCTTGATTATTGCTGAACTAAAATTTAAAACAAAGAGCTCATTAACAGAGAGAGGATTAATGTTAATGTCTTGTTAAGGCCTGAGATTGTTTATTACTGATCAGCAGCACGAACTGAGACTGTTGTCACACAACAGCAACATCTACAATAGGTGAACTACCTCAACATGGAGAAAGAAATATAATTATTCTTTCTTTAATTTGACAAAGAGAACGTTAATGTCTTGTTCAGAAGAGTTTATTATTCATGTTAAGCATGAGTTGAGATCCCATGTTGTAGCCACACAACAGCACCACCTACTGATTCAAAGCCGTACTACCTCAATATGGAAAAACTAAAAACACAAAATAGAAAAAAATCCTTTTTACGTTACAGTTTTTGGTTTGTTTTTCAAAAATGACCAATGCATGTAGTTACTTTCAAAATCATATTGTCTACTTCCTATAAAGTGAAATGGTCTGTCAAGATTTATTCTATCACAATCTGCATCTATGAAGAGATAACTTTTTCACCATCTAACATGTCAATAGTGGTGAAACATAAAATCAGAACAAAACACAACTCTTCCTCTACAGTTGTGTACTGATGTCATCCTTTTTCCGTAGTTGGTGATGATATTTGCAGAAACTGTATAATTGCACCTTTACAGAGATTGAATCCATCATCTTTACAGACTGGTCAAATGTTTGTTTCAAATTAATGATGATATCATAACTCTCTTTGGTTTTTTTTGTTGTTATTACATAGATTTGATTTACATTTTAGCTGCACCTCTTTGAAAGTTAATTTCCACCAAAATGTTTCTAATTCTCCAGATGAGGAGATTATGAGATGCTACAGTTATAAATAGAGGTTTATTATCCTACCAGTAACAGCTGTAAGTTGTTCTCCAATACTTCTGACGTTCTCAAACACAGAGAAGAGAGTGAATGTGTATTTAGTTCCAGCAGAGAGAGATGAGACTGTGTGAGTTACTGGTCCATCTCCATCTGGTGCACTGATGTTTGTCTCTGTTCCATTAAACTGGAGAACAAAGCTGGTGTTGTTGGTCACTTTATTCCACTGCAGAGTGATACTGGTCTCACTCTGTCCTGATGGTGTGAAGCCTTTTGTATTTACTGGAGCTGATGAGAAAAAAATGCATTCAAGTAAGTTCACTCAAGTTTTACCAGCATTCTTGTAGATTCATCTTGGTCAATTCTCCACCTTATTTACAACCGAAGATTAACTGTAAGTTGAAATCTTTAGATTCAATCAAACCAGCTCTAAAATTCTAAAAATTAAATAAAAAAGTTCATTAACAAAGAGAGGATTAATGTTAATGTCTTGTTAAGGCCTGAGTTTGTTTATTACTGATCAGCAACATAAACTGAGACTGTTGTCACACAACAGCACCATCTACTGACCAATAGGTGAACTACCTCAACATGGAAGAAAATAAATATAATCATTTTTCTTTAATTTACGGTTTGTTAAAAAAAAAATATGGTATGTTATTTTATTTGTAAAAACTTTATAGGTCTACTAGTCACGTGACAAAACAAAAAGCATACTGTTGTTGCTATAGTTATAAAATTAACTGACCCCAGAGCTTTTTAATTTCCACCTGAAGGTTTACAATTCTACCAGATGATGAGTTAATGAGATGCTGATGAAGAAAAGTTTATTAACTTACCAGTAACAGCTGTAAGTTGTTCTCCACTGCTCCTGATGTTCTCAAACACAGAGAAGAGAGTGAATGTGTATTTAGTTCCAGCAGAGAGAGATGAGACTGTGTGAGTTACTGGTCCATCTCCATCTGGTGCACTGATGTTTGTCTCTGTTCCATTAAACTGGAGAACAAAGCTGGTGTTGTTGTTCACTTTATTCCACTGCAGAGTGATGCTGGTCTCATTCTGTCCTGATGGTGTGAAGCCTTTTGCATTCACTGGAGCTGATAGGAAAAAAGTGTATTCAAGTAAGTTAACTCAAGTTTTACCAGTGTTCTTGTAGTTTTATCTTGGTCCATTCTCCACCTTAATTACTACTGAAGATTAAGTGTAAATTGAAATCTTCAGATTATATCAAACCAGCACTCAAATTCTAAAATTTGAATAAAAAAGTTCATTAACAGAGAGAGGATTAATGTTAATGTCTTGTTAAGGCCTGGTTTTTTTTTTATTACTGATCAACAACATAAACTGAGACTGTTGTCACACAACAGCACCATCTACTGACCAATAGGTGAACTACTTCAACATGGAAGAAAATAAATATAACCATTCTTTCTTTAATTTGTGGTTTGTTGAAAAAAAATATGGTACGTTATTTTATTTGTAAAAACTTTATAGGTCTACTAGTCACATGACAAAACAAAAACATACTGTTGTTGCTATAGTTATAAAATTAACTGACCCCAGAGCTTTTTAATTTCCACCTGAACGTTTACAATTCTACCAGATGATGAGTTAATGAGATGCTAATGAAGAAAAGTTTATTATCTTACCAGTTGCTGCAGTGATGTTGACTCTACTGCTCCTGACGTTCTCAAACACAGAGAAGAGAGTGAATGTGTATTTAGTTCCAGCAGAGAGAGATGAGACTGTGTGAGTTACTGGTCCATCTCCATCTGGTGCACTGATGTTTGTCTCTGTTCCATTAAACTGGAGAACAAAGCTGGTGTTGTTGTTCACTTTATTCCACTGCAGAGTGATACTGGTCTCACTCTGTCCTGATGCTCTGAAGACTTCTGGGCTTTGTGGAGCTGATAGAAAAACAATAGTAAAGTACATTAATTAAGGTGTTACTTATGATTATTTTGTGTACGTGACAAGACATTTTTTATCTTGATTACTGCTGAACTAAAATTTAAAACAAAAAGCTCATTAACAGAGAGAGGATTAATGTAATGTCTTGTTAAGGCCTGAGTTTGTTTATTACTGATCAGCAGCACGAACCTAGACTGTTGTCACACAACAGCACCATCTACTGACCAATAAGAGAACTACTTCAACATGGGAAAAGAAATATAATCATTCTTTCTTGAATTACACAAAGAGAATGTTAATGTTAATGTCTTGTTCAGTAGAGTTTATTATTCATCTTTAGCATGAGTTGAGATCTCATGTTGTAGTCACACGACAGCACCACCTACTGATTCAAGGCTGTACTACCTCAACATGGAAAAATCTAAAAACACAAACTAGAAAAAAAAAAATCCTTTTTAGTTACAGTTTTTTGCTTGTTTTTCAAAAATGACCAATGCATGTAGTTACTTTCAAAATCATATTGTGTACTTCTTATAAAGTGCAATGGTCTGTCAAGATTTATTCTATCACAATCTGCATCTATGAAGAGATAACTTGTTTTTCACCATCTAACATGTCAATATTGGTGTAACATAAAATCAGAACTGGGTAATGTCACATGTGGACAGTGACACATGTAAACTTCTAACAAAACACAACACTTCCTCTACAGTTGTGTACTGATGTCATCCTGTTTCCATAGTTGATGATGATATTTACAGAACTGTATAATTGCACCTTTACAGAGACTGAATCCATCGTCTTTACAGACTGGTCAAATGTTTGTTTCAAATTAATGATGAGATCATAACTCTCTTTGTTTTTTGTGCTTTATTACACTGATTTTATTTGCATTTTAGCTGCACCTCTTTGAAATTTAATTTCCACCAAAATGTTTATGATTTTCCAGATGAGGAGATTATGAAATACTAGAGTAATTAATAGAGGTTTATTATCCTACCAGTAACAGCTGTAAGTTGTTCTCCACTGCTCCTGACGTTCTCAAACACAGAGAAGAGAGTGAATGTGTATTTAGTTCCAGCAGAGAGAGATGAGACTGTGTGAGTTACTGGTCCATCTCCATCTGGTGCACTGATGTTTGTCTCTGTTCCATTAAACTGGAGAACAAAGCTGGTGTTGTTGGTCACTTTATTCCACTGCAGAGTGATGCTGGTCTCACTTTGAGTCGATGGTCTGAGGTTTTCAGGGTCATTAGGTGCTGTTAAAGAAAGGAACAATGAAAACAGTTCATAGTCAGATTTTTTTTAATTTTTTTTAACAAAGATTTTTGCTACATTTGTCTTAATGATTTTCTGAGCAGTCTGAAGGTGGAAAAGTCTCAATAACTTAGTACACATGAACTGTTCATTCGCAGATTTAAGTGTAGTCTTTAGGGAAGTTTAAATACTAAAGTAGGTAATGGACAATCTGATGAAGGTGTGCTGATCAAGAGAAACAATATGCGAAATGCACAAGAAAAACTTCAAAGAATAAACAAAAGGTGTACGTGCCACTGAGCTGAACCTTAATCATGATGCGCCTTAATTTGGTGAATTATCTTACCAGTAACAGCTGTAAGTTGTTCTCCACTGCTTCTGACGTTCTCAAACACAGAGAAGAGAGTGAATGTGTATTTAGTTCCAGCAGAGAGAGATGAGACTGTGTGAGTTACTGGTCCATCTCCATCTGGTGCACTGATGTTTGTCTCTGTTCCATTAAACTGGAGAACAAAGCTGGTGTTGTTGGTCACTTTATTCCACTGCAGAGTGATGCTGGTTTCATTCTGCCCTGATGGTGGGAAGACATCTGTAATTTGAGGAACTAAGAGAAGGAAAAAAAAAGTGATTAAATCATAACACTGAGGCCAAATTAACAACTTTGAGTTCTTTGGAAATGAGACACTTGAGAAAATGTTCAAACACAATGAGTTTCCAGGTCTCTATTGCAAGGCCAAAGCACTATATGAAATTTCAGCTGAAGTCCTTATTTTTACAATTTAATTCAACGATCCCATAATACTGCATTTTTAATCTCTATTCATAATGATGAAGTTCCACAACAGTCATTTTACTTTGATCGCAGCTCAGAAGCTCCCTGTGTCTGTTAGATTGTACAGCCAAAATCCTCATTTTTTTGTGTGCTCTGGTGATGCATTTATTGCTTCTGTAAGCAGAAAGTCGTAATGAGAAAAAAAATATGGCATGGCTGTTCTTTCAAAACGTTTACTTATTGCTTTATCAATTGTGCCCCTCTAAAATGACAGCCAGGTGGTCTGAAAACTGCAAATGACACCTTAGAAGTCAGAAAAAATAATATGGGCCCTTTAGAGCTAATAGTAATGATGTTTATTCTACGTCAAAGTCAGTAAAAATTGTGATTACTGTAAGTTTGATTTGAACAGTAGCATCTGTAACATCAGAGTAAGAAAATTTGTTTCTGTTTTATTTTTAATAAGAGTTGGAAAGAGAAGAAGTTGAATAATGAGGAAGACAAGCTGTTAGGTGCATGGTCAAAGGAGGGAAAAGACAATACCGTATTGACCCGAATATAGGATGATATTTTATTCCAGAAATTATATTCTCAAAAATTTGGGTTGTCTTATAAATGAGGTCTAGACTTTTCTATTGTCATTACACACCTAGGTAAACAGTAAGTGAATGAAGCATCACAGTGAACGCATGCAAGCAGGATCTGATGTAAAATCACGCGACCGACACAAGCAAAGGGGTTTGAAAGTTTTGTTGCAGTTTTACAGACTGAATTATGTAATATTGTTCTTGAAACCAAATATAACTCGACTTTGATGGTTCTGCAGTCATTGACATCATTAATGCAGTTATTAAAGTACATGGTTGCTTCTTCTCCACTAAGTTATAGTCTCAGATCTTAAGAGAATACAGTATATTAAATAGTACTATACCTTCAACCTGACACATATTTGTACCTTAAGTATGATACCATACTTCCTAAAAAAGATGTAATCACTAAAATGTTTAACAATATAGCAGAATGTTATCTCTGTGTGATTTTTTTCTATAACAATAAAAAGTTGTTTTATGAACAACCTTGTCTTCATCATATTTTTATTTTCCCAAAATGGGACCCCTATCCCAAAAGAGGGGTCTCCTTATAATCAGAGTGGTCCTATATTTGGGCCAGTACGGTATATTGCCAGTAGCTGTCCATGCTACTGGCAATATACATGAAAATATAACGTGAAAATGAATTTCACTGCTAAATGGTGATGCTGATATTCATTAAAAGCTTAACAAATCAAATATTTAAATGAGCACAGTTGCTGTCCTTATTCAACATCATATTAACGAAGAGAGATTTCTTACCAGTTACTGCAGTGATGTTGACTCCACTGCTTCTAACGTTCTCAAACACAGAGAAGAGAGTAAATGTGTATTTAGTTCCAGCAGAGAGAGATGAGACTGTGTGAGTTACTGGTCCATCTCCATCTGGTGCACTGATGTTTGTCTCTGTTCCATTAAACTGGAGAACAAAGCTGGTGTTGTTGTTCACTTTATTCCACTGCAGAGTGATACTGGTCTCATTCTGTCCTGATGCTCTGAAGTCTTTTGCATTCACTGGAGCTGATAGGAAAAAAGTGCATTCAAGTAAGTTAACTCAAGTTTTACCAGTGTTCTTGTGGATTCATCTTGGTCCATTCTCCATCTTAGTTACTACTGAAGTTTACCTGTGAACATGAAATCTTCCGAATTAATAAAACCAGCTCTAAAATTCTAAAATTTAAAACAAACAGTTCATTAACAGAAAGAGGATTAATGTTAATGTCTTGTTAAGGCCTGAGTTTGTTTATTACTGATCAGCAACATAAACTGAGACTGTTATCACACAACAGCACCATCTACTGACCAATAGGTGAACTACTTCAACAATGGAAAAAATAAATATAATCATTCTTTCTTTAATTTATGGTTTGTTGAAAAAAAATATATATGGTACGTTATCTTATCGGTAAAAACTTTATAGGTCAACTAGTCACATGACAAAACAAAAAGCATACTGTTGTTGCTATAGATATAAAATTAACTGACCCCAGAGCTTTTTAATTTCCACCTGAAGGTTTACAATTCTACCAGATGATGAGTTAATGAGACGCTGATGAAGAAAAGTTTATTATCTTACCAGTAACAGCTGTAAGTTGTTCTCCACTGCTCCTGACGTTCTCAAACACAGAGAAGAGAGTGAATGTGTATTTAGTTCCAGCAGAGAGAGATGAGACTGTGTGAGTTACTGGTCCACCTCCATCTGGTGCACTGATGTTTGTCTCTGTTCCATTAAACTGGAGAACAAAGCTGGTGTTGTCGTTCACTTTATTCCACTGCAGAGTGATGCTGGTCTCATTCTGTCCTGATGGTGTGAAGCCTTTTGCATTCACTGGAGCTGATGGGAAAAAAATGCATTCAAGTAAGTTAACTCAAGTTTTACCAGTTTTCTTGTAAATTCATCTTGTTCCATTCTCCACTTTATTTACAACTGAAGATTAACTGTAAGTTGAAATCTTTAGATTCAATCAGACTAGCTCTAAATTTTTAAAATTTGAATAAAAAAGTTTATTAACAGAGAGAGGATTAATGTTAATGTCTGGTTAAGGCCTGAGTTTGTTTATTACTGATCAGCAACATAAACTGAGACTGTTGTCACACAACAGCAACTTCTACTGACCAATAAGAGAACTACTTCAACATGGAAGAAAATAAATATAATCATTATTTCTTTAATTTATGGTTTGTTGAAAAAAAATATGGTACGTTATCTTATTTGTAAAAACTTTATAGGTCTACTAGTCACATGACAAAACAAAAAGCATACTGTTGTTGCTATAGATATAAAATTAACTGACCCCAGAGCTTTTTAATTTCCACCTGAAGGTTTACAATTCTACCAGATGATGAGTTAATGAGATGCTGATAAAGAAAAGTTTATTATCCTACCAGTAACAGCTGTTAGTTGTTCTCCACTGCTCCTGACGTTCTCAAACACAGAGAAGAGAGTGAATGTGTATTTAGTTCCAGCAGAGAGAGATGAGACTGTGTGAGTTACTGGTCCATCTCCATCTGGTGCACTGATGTTTGTCTCTGTTCCATTAAACTGGAGAACAAAGCTGGTGTTGTTGGTCACTTTATTCCACTGCAGAGTGATACTGGTCTCACTCTGTCCTGATGGTGTGAAGCCTTTTGCATTCACTGGAGCTGATGGGAAAAAAGTGCATTCAAGTAAGTTAACTCAAGTTTTACCGATGTTGTTGTAAATTCATCTTGGTCCATTCTCCACCTTAATTACTACTGAAGTTTACCTGTGAACATGAAATCTTCAGATTCAAACCAGCTCTAAAATTCTAAAATTTAAAACAAACAGCTCATTAACAGAGAGAGGAATAATGTTAATGTCTTGTTAAGGCCTGAGTTTGTTTATTACTGATCAACAACATAAATTGAGACTGTTGTCACACAACAGCACCATCTACTGACCAATAGGTGAACTACATCAACATGAAAGAAAATAAATATAATCATTCTTTCTTTACTTTATGGTTTGTTGAAAAAAAATATGGAACGTTATTTTATTTGTAAAAACTTTATAGATCTACTAGTCACATGACAAAACAAAAAGCATACTGTTGTTGCTATAGATATAAAATTAACTGACCCCAGAGCTTTTTATTTTCCACCTGAAGGTTTACAATTCTACCAGACGATGAGTTAATGAGATGCTGATGAAGAAAAGTTTATCATCTTACCAGTAACAGCTGTAAGTTGATCTCCACTGCTCCTGATGTTCTCAAACACAGAGAAGAGAGTGAATGTGTATTTAGTTCCAGCAGAGAGAGATGAGACTGTGTGAGTTACTGGTCCATCTCCATCTGGTGCACTGATGTTTGTCTCTGTTCCATTAAACTGGAGAACAAAGCTGGTGTTGTTGGTCACTTTATTCCACTGCAGAGTGATACTGGTCTCACTCTGTCCTGATGGTGTGAAGCCTTTTGCATTCACTGGAGCTGATGGGAAAAAAATGCATTCAAGTAAGTTAACTCAAGTTTTACCAGCATACTTGTAGATTCACCTTGGTCCATTCTCCACCTTATTTACAACTGAAGATTAACTGTAAGTTCAAATCTTTAGATTCAATCAAACCAGCTCTAAAATTCTAAAATTTGAATAAAAATCTTCATTAACAGAGAGAGGTTTAATGTTAATGTCTTGTTAAGGCCTGAGTTTGTTTCTTACTGATCAGCAACATAAACTGAGACTGTTGTCACACAAGATCACCATCTACTGACCAATAGGTAAACTACCTCAACATGGAAGAAAATGAATATAATCATTCTTTAATTTATGGTTTGTTGAAAAAAAATATGGTACGTTATTTTATTTGTAAAAACTTTATAGGTCTACTAGTCACATGACAAAACAAAAAGCATACTGTTGTTGCCATAGATATAAAATTAACTGACCCCAGATCTTTTTAATTTCCACCTGAAGGTTTACAATTCTACCAGATGATGAGTTAATGAGATGCTAATGAAGAAAAGTTTATTAACTTACCAGTAACAGCTGTAAGTTGTTCTACACTGCTCCTGATGTTCTCAAACACAGAGAAGAGAGTGAATGTGTATTTAGTTCCAGCAGAGAGAGATGAGACTGTGTGAGTTACTGGTCCATCTCCATCTGGTGCACTGATGTTTGTCTCTGTTCCATTAAACTGGAGAACAAAGCTGGTGTTGTTGGTCACTTTATTCCACTGCAGAGTGATACTGGTCTCACTCTGTCCTGATGGTGTGAAGCCTTTTGCATTCACTGGAGCTGATGGGAAAAAATGCATTCAAGTAAGTTAACCCAAGTTTTACCAGTGTTCTTGTAGATTCATCTTCCTCCATTCTCCACCTTATTTACAACTGAAGATTAAGTGTAAGTTGAAATCTTTAGATTCAATCAAACCAGCTCTAAAATTATAAAATTTGAATAAAAATGTTTATTAACAGAGAGAGGATTAATGTTAATGTCTTGTTAAGGCCTGAGTTTGTTTATTATTGATCAGCAACATAAACTGAGACTGTTGTCACACAACAGCACCATCTACTGACCAATAGGTGAACTAGCTCAACATGGAAGAAAATAAATATAACCATTCTTTCTTTAATTTATGGTTTGTTGAAAAAAAATATGGTACGTTATTTTATTTGTAAAAATTTTATAGGTCTACTAGTCACATTACAAAACAAAAACCATACTGTTGTTGCTATAGTTATATAATTGACTGACCCCAGAGCTTTTTAATTTCCACTTAAGGTTTATAATTCTACCAGATGATGAGTTAATGAGATGCTGATGAAGAAAAGTTTATTATCCTACCAGTAACAGCTGTAAATTGTTCTCCACTGCTCCTGACGTTCTCAAACACAGAGAAGAGAGTGAATGTGTATTTAGTTCCAGCAGAGAGAGATGAGACTGTGTGAGTTACTGGTCCATCTCCATCTGGTGCACTGATGTTTGTCTCTGTTCCATTAAACTGGAGAACAAAGCTGGTGTTGTTGGTCACTTTATTCCACTGCAGAGTGATGCTGGTCTCACTCTGTCCTGATGCTCTGAAGACTCCTGGGTTTTGAGGAGCTTTGATAAAATATTAGAGAATTAATTTTAGAACTATATTGCAATATTTGAAAATATTTGGGAAGTTTGGCTCTTTGTATTGATGTAACTCTTGTCACCTTCATAGAATTTTCAAGACTGAATGCAGAATTATAAAAGTCCCAAAAACAGCTGTTCAGTTACAGATCTCTCTGAGAATCACTTGTGAATAGACAACTTTCTCAGTATTTATGAAGCTTCTGATCTTAGGTCACTTACAAAATAGCTATTACCATTTCCACATGTCAATGATATATTCTTTAGTTTTTATATTCCTAAATTTAAATCTGACCATCCTTTAGATGCTGAGTAGTCATTTGTCACTTGATTCTATCCAACTTCTTTAATAGTATGTTAGTGATACTCTATATCAATGTGTTAGTGATACTCTTTATCTATACTCCGAAGTTGATATTTTCTGGTATTCAGAGTAGAAACGGCTTTAACAAACTAACTGAAGAAAATGATCTTACCAGTAACTGCAGTGATGTTGACTCCACTGCTCCTGACGTTCTCAAACACAGAGAAGAGAGTGAATGTGTATTTAGTTCCAGCAGAGAGAGATGAGACTGTGTGAGTTACTGGTCCATCTCCATCTGGTGCACTGATGTTTGTCTCTGTTCCATTAAACTGGAGAACAAAGCTGGTGTTGTTGTTCACTTTATTCCACTGCAGAGTGATGCTGGTCTCACTCTGTCCTGATGCTCTGAAGTCTTTTGCATTGAGTGGAACTGAGAAAAATTAAGAAAAAATTAATTACAGCAAGTAATATACTTCTGGACAGCAGCTGACACACAGCTGAGTTGCCATGTCCACTTTTGAAAATCTATTATGTGGGATTTTGGGACATCTGGTGGTGATAATGGAAATTGCAACTCAAGGGAAAATTTTACTCCCTTCAAACAAAGACATGCCAACAAACTCCAAAAGTCCCTCTGTACAGCCAGAGTTTTGCTTTGCAAGTACTGTAAATACTGTACAATAACAACATAGAGGCTATGTGGAAGATCTCAAGGACTTGTTTATGCAACAATGAATACCTCTGTGAATTATGAGAGCAAATATGAGATATTTATTACTTGCTCTGTAGCAGATGAATGGCAAACTGTTCGAACAAGGTTCATCAGACCACCGTCCGGAGTCGCTGAATGATGTGGCGACACAGTTCTCGTTACCAGAGTTTGGTTGACCGTTTGCCCAGTGTCGAAACAGTGAGTCACTGCCATCAGACCACTCTTTTTGGCGATAGAGACCAATCCACACATGAAA
Organism: Hirundichthys speculiger; assembly: GCA_018398805.1. Classification (NCBI taxonomy): domain Eukaryota; kingdom Metazoa; phylum Chordata; class Actinopteri; order Beloniformes; family Exocoetidae; genus Hirundichthys; species Hirundichthys speculiger. Next base: position 82,941 of record JAGFBZ010000610.1, on the reverse strand, counting down.
GCCGTTTGATAGGTTCTCAATGACACTATTTTCATTTTCATTTCTTATACTGTGAGGGGAAGAGAAAAACATAAACCACAACACTGTGATAATACTTAACAAAAAAATGACCCCGCATAAAAACAAAAGGTAGAAAACATAACATAAAATAAAATAAAGTACACTGTACCTGGCTAGATCAACATAATTCTCCCTGCAGAATCGCTGCGCTTCAGTCCAGTTCTTTGATGTGCTACTGAGGACAAAGGTTGCTGCACCGTTGACTGTACCTGTGAACAAATTTATCAGCACCTGTAATAAACAATGTCAGGGCGAACTTCCAGTCAGGGGTGGATGTAACAAAAAGGTTTTAAAAAATGCATGTCTTTTAGAAAATAAAGCAGTTAAATTGGAGGTAAACTGAAAAAAAAAGTGATAAAACTTTGTCATACGATTTGACACATTTAAAAATTATATGATTCAAGTGATGTTATAAACACAAAACCATGTTTATACACAATTCATTTCAACAACAAAGCCTCAAGGTTGAAAGTGATTAAAGTGCATGAAAACTATATACATAATTAAAATATACAGTCATGGAAAAAATTATTAGACCACCATTTTTTCTTCACTTTCTTGTTCATTTTAATACCTGGTACCACTAAATGTCATCACGTGACTAAAACAGACAGAAAAGAAAACACTGAATGCATAAAAGCAGTGTTTTTGGCAGTACAACGCCATAGCTATTGATGTAAAAACTTAGGTGATTTAGGTTATAATCAAGAAAACCATGGAAAATGGTAAGATATCAGCTCTTAAATAAAACTCTTATGAGCAGTCTTTGTGGTTATCGTTATGTTTGTCCAAACAAATGTACCTTTAGTTGTACCAGGCATTAAAATGAACAAGAAACTGAAGAAAACAAGGGTGGTCTAATAATTTTTTCCATGTCTGTATGTGAATTACAAAAATGCAGAGCTAAATTGTCAGTTGAGCCAATGAGCATCACCGTATTTGAAATTATGTTGTTCTCATAATAACTTCATAATTCCAACTTTCACAACTTCATTCTAACACAACATCAAAATTTTTTCTTCTTCTGGCATGAAAAAGCATGAAGGGAAGAATTAATGGACTGAAACCTTCATCACTTTACTGTCAAAGCTGGACTCTTGACACCGGCCCTTCTCAAAGACGCTACGCCATATCGGCACGGAAGCCATCTTGGTTTTAACAGCAGCTCTTATCTCCTTTGGAGATCCTGAGGCGGCTAGGTACGAGATTATCAGAGACTGATTCAACAGCAACATGACTGCGTCCTTCGGTCTGTTCAGTCGTTCATGCTCACATGCAGAGACCATGTCCTCGCTGTTTCACCTCCATTACCAGCTGTCACTGAGTAACAGAGGTGCGCCGAAATTGGCCCGCTGTTCGTTTTCGGTGCCATCGCTTCCCTGCGTTGTTGCTAGGCAGCAAAGCGAACGCGACCATAACCGAGACGAGTGGGCGTGGTTTTACGCCTGGTTTTTTTTTTTTTTTTTTTTTTTTTAACGTAAAAGCAAAGACAGCAGTGAAATTCACAATTTAAAATTTCAGGAAAATTAACCAGCCTTTCTTTTTACCCCTCCTTAAGCATTTTCATCCCTTTGTGTTACCCCTGAGGCCTCTGTTGTGTAAATGCTGTTAAAATGATTAAATCACATGACATTTCATATAGTTTGTCAGTACACCTCCTTTTTAATTGCTCAGTTGTTCAGTTCATTAGCATTTCCTATCACTTTTCAGATTTTCCTATTATTTTATTATTATTATTTAATTATTTTACTTCCATTCCTCATACATTTCTAATTAAAGCAAGCTGGCTGCAATGCCAAATCACTCTCATTTATAGTATAAAAAGAGAAATATGTGGGATGAAATATTTAAATGATTTCCATATAAGCAGCCAGCAGTTTTAGGAAATGTCATATTAATTTGATCAATTTGATAAGCAACCTATTTCTTCAGTTCTCACTCACCACTGTAGCACACAAAACGAAACAGGTCTGAGCATTTACGGTCGTCCCATCTGCCTGAAGTCCCGGTTAACATTATGACACAGTACTGGAGTTCATTGAGATTGTTGGGTGAGTTAGGAAACCACTTTCTGAACGTCGTCTCCCCTTCAGCGTAGAAGCTGCTGTCATTTAGGGACCATCTCCAGCTGTTTTCCAAGTCATCATAAAGACCGATCCAAGCCTTTCCTGTTCAAAACATGTTCATTATACACATAAAAAGGATGCAAGTTAACTTTTATTTTCAAATGCAGTGATCTTAAAGCTGAGCCTTGGCTGCTCTCTCGCATGAACATTCAATCATGTGTTCAGGATAAATTTGTAAGAATCCTGGATGTCTGCAACTGTATGTACATATTTTTTTTTATGTGTTTATGTTTCATGTGCACGTCCACTAGTAAGAGCTCACCTGTATGGCTTGATGCGGTTTTAGTTACAGCATCAACGTCGGCTGTGTTTTCTACCGTGGCCAGGTCGACGTAATCATGTCTACAGACACGCTGGGCATTTGTCCAGTTCAGCTGGGTCTTTCACAAAGTAGTACTGACGGGTCTGGGCAAAGGCTACAGTGAGCAGTGTTCCTGAAACAAAACATTTTCAGTTTTTTTTTTTTGGGCGGTGCTGTGTGTTGTTTTAGGATGATCCAGTGCTCTCTGATCAGTTTGTAGTATAACACACAGAACTGATTTGGTCCAGCAGAGATGGAAACCTGCATGATGCTCCTTTTGCAGTCAAGTATACAAAGCTATTTCATTTTCATTTTATTGATTCATTCCAGACATGTCAAAACAATCTTTTAAAGCATAAACAATTTTAACACTATCATGAATCTATGTATCTGAAAATAAATATATTTATAAAAATATATAATAATGCATAAATCAATATACACTGACACATGTGCATAACCATAATTTAGAAATATATAGAACCTCTTGTAAATAAATCTAAATATTAAATGGACATATTCCCCGCCAAAAAAATAAAAAATAAAAAACAAACAAAATTTATACCCAATGTATACACACCGATCTATATACATACATATACATATGCATGTATACATACTATTTGATCTGAAAGAGGATTCAGTGCACTCAAACACATGCCACTTTTTTAAACTTTTGCTCCTTTAACATCTCTAATTCAGCTCCAAGTCAGGAAAACTTAAATTCAGGAAGAGAGAGGAGGCCAAGTAACAATTATTTAACAAAATGAGACGTCCTTTACTTCATCATCTGGCACTGTTACATTATCTGTTTTCTGACTTATGTCAGATAAGTCAGTGACAACATGCAAACAGTATTAACTTTTAATTCTCTGTCCTCCTGATGCATTTTAGCAACAGACATCTCTCTAAATGCATCGAGGAAATCAGTTTCCAAGTCAGAGGACACGCAGTGGAGCAGAGACAAGGAAGGACGAATAAGAAAGATAAGAAGCGTCTATGTCTCTTTCCGTGTAGCGTGACTTTGTCTGTAATATGCTTTATCATTCTTTTGCGTTGCTCTTTGTGTTGTTACTACAGCTGCCTACTTTGTACACTTTCATCCAGCTATCCATCCATTATCTGCTTATACGGGGTCACAGGGATCTGATGGAGCCTATCTCAACTGTCTTTATGCTGTTCCTTGCCACTGTTTGGCTTTTTTACCTGCCATTATCCTTGTTTAGGATTTAATATTATATTTTTAGTTAATGATATTTGCTCAGGGGTCATGCTCTGGGTCTCTGTAAAGCACCTAGAGACAACTGACATTGTAACAGACGCTATACAAATAAAATTGAATTGAATTGAATTGAATTGAAAATGCAACAGTCAACACTGAAAGTAATAGAGCAATTTTCAAATGCTCTTGAAGTTTTGTGCTCTTTGAGATCTAACTACTTCAGCGTACATACACGAAGACAAATCCAGCCTTAAACAGTTCACGAGGGACTGGGCTGTGGGCCTCAGGATTCTGCTTTTTAATATTGAATATTAAATTCAATATTAAAATATTAAAATTGAAGGAAACTTCAACCTTAGCAGAGTTTAAGACTACATTCAGCACAGCTGTGTGAATGCAGGTTTCTGCTTTAAATAAATGCTGTTTCTCAGTTGTTTTAGTCATTTTCATTCTTCTTATTTTTATTAGATCATCATTCCTGAAAAAGAAGAATATATATTTAAAAAAAAAAGAGAAAAAAAACCCTGAATGAAAGAAAAGGTACTAACCTGTGAGAATAGAGATGAGTACCCAGCAAGCCATGAGTTAAACCTGTCTGAAGAGGCATTTTGTTAATGAATGCATCAATCTTCAGTCTAACTTCACTAATAAAGCTATGTTTCACATCCACAGATATACAAATGCCCAAAGCAAGTCCCTGTTAAAATGAATGATTTATGCTTACCGAAAACGTTACTGTTAACTTTTTTTCTCAGTGAAAACGCAGCACATCCACGCACTCCTGAGAATCAGCCAAAGTGGTCTGCAACTAACTGGTGAACTTGTGAATCCTGCAGCAGCCTCAAATGCTTAGAGCTCTTCAGAACGGCTGTAGTTAAGTATTATTCTCATCTGACAAAGAGATCAGGAATCAGGAAGAACAAACGAAATCTGAGTCTCTTTTGACTTTATCTTCCCCTACGCTTCAAAGGCAGGAATGAGGACACATGAAGTAAAACCTGTTTTAGGCGTAAATGATTTTCCCTCTGCCCTTTTATGTCACGCAAAGACAACACTTGCCCAGATATATCTGTATCTTTATCTATATATGTGTCTATACATACATTGATTGATCAGTTAAATAAGTTGACCTCATATCTGCATTTACAAAAGACTAGATGCAGGTGCAGCGCCCCAGATAAGGGGAGACTTGTAGGCAGGAGTAAAAACAGAACACACTATGACAGCTCCAGGATAACTGAAAAAACAAAAACTCAAGGTGGCAAAAGGTAGAGGATAAGAAGGAAGCAAAACGTGCCAGAAAAGTACAAGAAAGCACGGCAGACAGGATGACAATAGACTAGCAGGGGAATGAGGAAAGACAGAATAATACATACTCATGTAATACATACAGCGGGAATAACTGAGGAAGGCAACAAAACATGGGTGACAATAATCACCCATGTTTTGGAGCCAGACGCTTTTAAAGAATGACAGAAAATAGGACCATGTTTAAATTAAATAATGCAAAGACCAGAGGTTTTAAAAAGGGGAACACAAGATTCCAACATCAAAACTAATCTAGGAAAATCCAGAATATCAGGAAAACATAACATCTGAAACAGTAGCAGAAGAACAATACCAAATCACAGAATAGGCAGAAAATCAAACCCAACATAAACCAAAGATCTAGACACCATCAAGTCTTTGCTGTACCAAAGGTTGTGCAAGTGTGGAGTCCACCTTTAAACTAAGCTCTCAGCTAGCACAGTTTGTGTTACATAAGCCATATTTATGTAACACTCAGGAGTTATTCGTGAGTCCTCCAGGCAGCTCAGGTAGGAGAAACAGTGCTTCACCAGCACTGCATATAGTGAGGATGAGATGCTCTTGACCTTGACCAGGGATGTTGTCGTGTGGTGGAAGGAATACTTTGAAAATCTTCTCCGTGCTCCCAACACATCTCCCACAGAGGAGTCTCTGAGTCTCTGGATGTCTAGGATTGGCTCATCCATTACTTAAGGGTCACGAAGGCGGTCAAGAACTTCCACGGTGGCAGGGCATGAATGAGCATTTTCAACTCATCATGGGATAAAACTGACCATAGCTTGCTAACATTCCTTAAACGAAAGTCACCTGTGTGATATGACGAGAGAGACCGACTGCTCAAAAGTCACCCCTAAATTGCGCAGACTGGCGTGAATGGCACAGACACTACATCATCAGGGGAAACAGTCATGACCTTTGTCACATCAGGATTAAACTGTCAGCAACTGGCATTAAAACAATCAAGAAGGCATGATAACTTATTGATATCAGTAGGTCTAAATGAGGAATAAAACTGGATATCATTAGCATAGAAGTGAGGTGGAACATTAGAACTGTTGATAATGCATCAGAAAGGCAGCAAATAGCAAATAGCAGCAAAGAGCAGTGGCACCAAAATAGAGCCCTGTGGGACACAAAACCAAGACTGAAACATATCTAAGACATTATTTCAAGGGTAGCATTAAGTTTAATGGCAAAAAACTTTAGACGATCTCGGAGAGAAAAAGGGAACTTAGAAACAGTCCTATCATTTACGTGCACAGTCAGGTGGGGTGTTTTTAGGGTTGGTTGTTTGGTGGCATGCTCTAAATCAGTGGTTCTCAAACTTTTATTACTGGTACCACCTGAGAAACTGTTCAGCTCTCTGAGTACCACCACGGTAACCAATTTTAAAATATAGCCATATATGCCTTCTTAAATAGCTTTAAATACAGAGAGCTGTTTTATTCCTTATTGTGGTTATTTATTACCTGAATTGTTACTTTACTGAATCAGACATTTACAACTCTGTCCAACAATTCTCACATACTCATACTCTCATAAAGAGCAAAATAAATGTACTCAAAAGTTGTTACATCTGCACTGCAACGGAATATGCAACAAATATTTTTTTTGGACGCGTGGTACGCGTACCGCAGTTTGCGCACCACTGCTCTAAATAAAAATGCTCCAAACAGCACACAACCTGTGAACATGGAAGAGCTAATGATGGGGAGAGCAATAATAGGCAAACATCTTAAAAACAATAGTCCTCTGGACTCACTGAGATCATATCAATGAGTACAACTGCCTGCTTTAAGAAAATAAATAAATAAATAAATAAAATAAAATAAATTAAAAACATATGAAAAACTGAATACAAGTATGGAAACTTTATCTCAGTGAGCAATGAAAACTATTATCACATATTTATTTATTTATTCAAGCTTATCTTTTGATTCATGATGATACTGTTCAAAGCACGCACACAACTACATGAGAGCTACTTCCTCGAGTAAAATGAGAAATTCCTGAAGGATCACATTCTTCTGGTAAGTTAGACGGTGGTCCAGACTTGCTGCAGGCCTTCTTGTTCCAAAACATTATCAACGTGATGCATTTAAAGATCTTTTACTCACTTGTGCTGCTCAGTGATGAACAATATGGCAAACAAGAAAGGCTGGGATCGAAAACTGTTATAAATGAATAACTAAATAACCTTGAGCTACATTTTGCTCATTTGAGCTTCTACACTGACCAGGTTTGTACTGGTTTTCCACAGAGTTGCTGGTGGTGCTTTGATCAACACTTCATACCAAGTGACATTTCTGACTCCTGAACCTTCTGAGCACAGAAAAAGAAAAAAGATAAGTATTTTGTAAGCACAAATACTATATAATGAAAAGCAAAGAATACCTCAGTCTGAGGAAACGAAAATCCATTCTGTTCTTAAATAAACAGTTTGCTCCACTGCAGAGTGATACTGTGTCAAACTGGGCTAATGCTCTGGAACTTTCTGTGATTTTAGGAGAAGAGACAGAAACAGAAACCCACAAACTAAGCTTAACAACACTTTTGTTTACAGTTCACAGATTTCATCTTTTGAAATAAAGTTCAAAACTGCTCCTAACAGGTCACCGGACATTAGAAAAATACAGTAAATTGAAGATTACTACAACGAACGCTGATCACGAAAAACAATAAAGAACCTTGATTCAAAGATTATGATTTTCTCATGGTTCATCTTGGTCAGGCTGATGAACTGGGACTGGTTTTGGTGAGATAAAGGCCGAACATTAGAGTAACTCTCCATCAACATGACTCCACCTACTAATCCTCTGAGCATCCACTGACCAGTTAGAACGAGGCTTCTCTGAGCAGGGCTGTTCACCCAAACGCTGGTTGGCTTTAAAGACGAGAAACTCAACATTGTTCACATATAAAATTGTTCATTTGGCCCTTCAACCTCCTGAGGATACATGTGATTGTCTGAGGATGACTGTAGCCCCTCCAGCATCTGTACATTTCTGTAAAGGGCTGCCCAAGATATGCACGTTGTGCTCTCAAGTGACCATATATTTTCCATGACAGTTAAGGATCATTGCACAAATATATCTGCAGCGTGACAGTTATTCTTACAGGTGACAGCTGTAGTCTGAAGCTTTTTATGTTATCAAACACAGAAAAGGAGGTAAACATGCCTTTAGTTCCAGCAGTGAGATATGCTGTAACACACATGGATCCCATGTTGTCTCAATCCTGAAAGTGAGAGATGACCTCTGAGGGTCGACACTGGGATTGCTGTGAAGCCACAGTCCTTAATTGTCTTATATCAGTTAAGCGTGTTGCTCTGAGCATCAAGGAAGCAGCGGATGGGGTCACATTTGTCACTTCAGCACTCTGATATAGTATTTATTTTTTGTATTTTTATCCAGTTTCAATCTCCAGTTATCATTCTTCAGTCTATCTGAGGCCTACTGTTTCAGGAAGTGACCTGATCTCCCACAACTGCACCGTTTTTCTTTGCTATATCAGACTGGTTTCCAGCCTGTCTGAGGGAAACTGCCATCACCCTCTACCTTTTTCTTAAAAACCTCTCGTTCTCCCTCAGGGGGCCATTTTCTACATAATGCAGCCTGCTTCATTCTGTCGTGACGCATCCATCATCCATTAACTATGCCCGTTTAATCCTCCGCAGGGTTACGGGGATCTGCTGGAGTCTATCCCAGCTCTCTTCGGGCAAAAGGCAGGGGTCCACCTGGACAGGTAGCCAGTACATCACAGGCATCCATCACTGCAAAGCATAAATATTATGCCCTCAAATCTGGTGAAAAGGGGCTCAAGTGGTTAAAATGTACAAAGAAAAGCACGGATTCTCATTTCCCGACTTCTTTTATTATCTTTTTTTTTTTTTGTCGAACACAAAGCAACAGCAATCGAAAGTTTAGAACCTTGGAGACAAAAACAATCAACTCGGCACCCCGAACACCATTCACATGAGTTGTAAGCTAGCGCATCGATATCTCTTAACTTAAATTGACTACAATGTCTATGTGAAGCTTCACTTTTTCTGAACTTAATGTTTCTAAAACTCTCCCTACTTAACAAAACAAATTATTTACAGGGAAACATAACAAAATATACAATCTCATCCTGAAAATAAGTGTGAATGAATAAATCCTTTTAAGAGTAATGTGCTATCAATCACACTTTCATATTAGTTCAACAGAATTCGGTAAGAGGGCTGTAACACAACTCAATAATTCAACCCAGATTGACACAAAATGCGTTGGTCAGTTTACTGGCATTTCAACCCATCACAGAATCATCAAAAAGACAATTCTGTCATCTTCTCATTTCAGCCTCACCAATATGAACTTTTATGCATTTCTTTCCATAATAATTCTCAAACTCTTTAGTTCAGACAAACAAACATAATACAACACTGTAAAACATTTAGTGAGCAAAGTTGAACCCTTCCAGAGTTGAGGCTTTAAATAAGGAAGCTGCCTGAAGCTTAAGGCTCATCTGGAGATTAAAAAAAAAAAGTCCAATAAATCTTTTTATTTCTCAGCCTATGAAGAAATTAGAGACATGCAATAAAATTAATTGGAGATTTGGGGCCCGATCTTCGCCAGAGCTGCTAAAGCCGCTATTCAGGGATAGCGTGTAGCGGGAGAGGCGTCCCCCCTGCAAAAAACGCAGTCTTCCACCCTTGCTAAACCCGCTATCCCACCTGCGCTACCTGCTGCATTTGGGCGTTCCACCTGTTAAACCAATCAGTGCATCAGCAGCCATTGCCTTTAAGAGCACGTTGTGCTAAGTGCAATCCGTTTTCCCAAACATGGTCTGTCGTCTATGTTTAAACTGGCGAGTAAGCCGTTTAAGACAATCTCAGCCACTGAGGCCAAACCACGCTTTTTATACGAGAGTTAATTTGAGACGTAGAGCCGTTTGTGCACATCCACATGCGACCAGGTGGACGTACATTGATGCCATTTGGATGCACTGACATGGGTCGCAGGTGGTCCGACCACCCGCTTATGCTTTTTCCTAAACCAGCGATGGCAAGATACTGAGTTTGCAGATAGGGCAAAAGACACGCCCATTGCCACACCTACAAAGGGTGTAAGGGAGTCAGGTCGGGATAATGTGTAGTGGCTATAGTGGCCGAAAGATCGCATTAGCGGTTAGCTGAGGTTCCTATACACGCAATTTGAGGGTAGTGGCTAGTGGTAACAGGTAAGGGGAAGTGTATGATCGCGGCCGAATCCTTCAGCTTCCATTTTAAATGACTGAATTCACACTCATACATGTCAACATGTTCACAGCATTTCATATGAAAATGGTCCATCGGAAGATAATGCGGGGGCTGTTTATCCTGGACTGAGGAAGTCTGAGATCCAGAAGAAAACCCACACTGGAACATAAACAAGATTTAAACCAGGAACTTTCTTGCTTTGAGGCGATAGCGCTGAGGAAAGAGACTTTCCTTCACTCTTCTCTTGGTTCCACTGACAGAACCTTCATGGAAAACAGGTGTGGCGACAATCCGTGTTGTCTGAAGAGCTGGATTTTTTAAAAAGAAAAAATAGTGGACACATAAGGCAAGTGTTAGTGCTGGTAATGTAATTTGTATGTACGAGTAAATGCAAACTACTGCTGACACATTAAAAACAGTAACAGATGAACAGAAGTCTCACCTCTGCCATCATATCCTGTATCTCTGATTCTGAGGGTTCACTAGATGACATCAATTCCACTGTCAGCGCAGCAACGTAACCTGTGGACACAAACATACATGACATTAAATAATCATTTCTGGATTATAAGTCGTGCTATTTTTAGTATGTTTGGCTGGTCCTGCGACTTATTTTTCGAAGCAACTTATATATCAAAATATCCTCCATGTCATCCATGACAATATCAGGACATCGTCTACACCCATGACAACTTAACACTGGTACTGAAAAAATTACAAGAGTAAACCATAGACAGAGAACACAAATATGCCACCAAAAAGAAAAAGCTCTACTGCAGAATTTAAACAGAAGATTATGAGAAATGGAGCTGAAGACAGTAATGAAGCAGTCTATGTTATAGTAAACACAACAATTATGTGTAAAGAAAGATCAAATGTCTGTAGCCTAACAAAAAGATATTTCTCTAATTTTCATTTCATGATTTATAGATTGTGTTTTCATTTTATAAGTCAGCGAAGGTGTAAAGTTTGAATCCTTTACTATTATATTGTCATTACAAGTAGCAGAGCGGTTTATGCTCGTGAATAAGTCAAATGTCAATCAAAACACGTAAACAGATGATTAAAAAAAAAAAAAAGAGAGACACTAAATCAAAAAATTAAAACAAAGAACTGCAACGACGAGTAAATGAATATACTTACTGGGCCCTTTGGTTGTAGGTTAAGGAGGTTTTGGTGAAATTGTGTTTGTTGACATGAAAAGAAAAATGGGTTGATATTATTGAAACTGGTTGTAAAACAAGCTGTTGAATTCAAATGCAAAGTTTTAGTGACATTTTTAAAATGACAAACACAATGAGTATGCGTTGTAGTTTTACTGACAGCCGAGGAGGCGCAGCATCAAGGAAACAGTAGCGCTAGCTTGAACATACTATAACTAGGCACAACTAATCAGAACAAATATTACTGAAAAAGTTAACATGTTCAACTGATTATTGTCATTTGGAATAGCTGTTATTCATGTTTTGAATCTTCTTACCAGTTGCTGCAGTGATGTTGACTCCACTGCTCCTGACGTTCTCAAACACAGAGAAGAGAGTGAATGTGTATTTAATTCCAGCAGAGAGAGATGAGACTGTGTGAGTTACTGGTCCATCTCCATCTGGTGCACTGATGTTTGTCTCTGTTCCATTAAACTGAAGAACAAAGCTGGTGTTGTTGTTCACTTTATTCCACTGCAGAGTGATGCTGGTCTCATTCTGTCCTGATGCTCTGAAGACTTCTGGGTTTTGAGGAGCTGATGGGAAAAAAAAAAAAAAAAGAGAATTCAAGTAAGTTAACTCAAGTTTTACTAATGTTCTAGTACAGTGGCCCCCAACCTTCTTTTGCACCAAGGACTGGTTTAATGTCAGGCAACATTTTCAAGGACCGGTCTATAAAATGTTATAAAATGTCTGTAGAAATTACTGATCAACAGCACAAACTGAGATTGTTGTCACACAACAGCACCATCTACTGACCAATAGGTGAACTACCTCAACATTGAAAAATATAAATATAATCATTCTTTCTTTAATTTATGGTTTGTTGAACAAATATGCCACATTATGTTATTTTTAAAAACTTTAGAGGTCTAGAAGTGACATGACAAAATAAAAAACATACTGTTGTTGCTATAGATATAAAATTAACTGACCCCAGAGCTTTTTAATTTCCACCTGAAGGTTTACAATTCAACCAGATGATGAGTTAATGAGATGCTGATGAAGAATGGTTTACTATCTTACCAGTAACTGCAGTGATGTTGACTCCACTGCTCCTGACGTTCTCAAACACAGAGAAGAGACTGAATGTGTATTTAGTTCCAGCAGAGAGAGATGAGACTGTGTGAGTTACTGGTCCATCTCCATCTGGTGCACTGATGTTTGTCTCTGTTCCATTAAACTGGAGAACAAAGCTGGTGTTGTTGGTCACTTTATTCCACTGCAGAGTGATACTGGTCTCATTTTGCTCTGCTGGTCTGAGGTTTTCTGGGTTTTTGGGGGCTGAGAAAGAAAAATAACAGTAAAGTCAGTTAAAAAAAGGCTTCAATTGCTTCTCTGTGTTTAAGTGAGAAAATTGGATTACTGATCAATTAAAATTTAGAGCAAAAAGAGGACTGACTAAGAGAACGTTAATGTCTTGTTCAGAAGAGTTTACTATTCATCTTTAGCATGAGTTGAGATCCCATGTTGTAACCACACAACGGCACCACCTACTGATCAGAAAATACTGTAACTAAGTTTAAACTAACATTTCTGTTGTTGTTTTATTTCTTGTCGTGTACCAGTGTAATAAAAGAGAGCTGCATAGGTTGCACAGGTTGATTCCCTTGTGGACGATACTGTGGCCTGAACATGTACGGCACTTGACAATGTGGTCTCTCTGAGAAAGGAAGAAGGTAACCAGCCAGGTAACTAGCTCTGTGGTTGAACACAGAGCTGTGACCCTTTAAGGAGACTACGAGAAGGCTGGTTCCACCAAGTTGGAGGAATGTCACACAATCTGAAAATACAGTGTTTTAATGTACAAGAGAGGTCTTCACAAAGCTTGACCTGCATTTTACTTGACATTGGCTGCGGTTACATTATGTTTTTTAATTCGGAATTAATAATTAGGAATTAAATAATTCCGGATTAAACTATTTTCCTTCGAGTTTACATGGAAATAGTAATTCCGAATTAAGGTTTACATGGAAAACACGTTTGTTCGGCTTTATCCAACTCCGCTTTAGGTCTGGGGGTTGGGAAGGGTTCTGATTGGATAGGGGGGGCGGACGTCTTTACATCTACCGGAAGAAAACAAACTTAGCTAACTCGATTAGCAACAACATTCCACTTATTTTTGACCTGGGTGGCGTCTCTATCTGTGAAACCTCCTTCATTTAACCTGGCCGCTTTGAAAAGCTCACAATTTTTATGTTTCCTGCCATCTGTTCTTTTAATTATTTCCAGTTCCTCCAAGCTATTTATTAAATAAATCATCTCCGCTCTTGACCACCGTTTACTGCGTGCTGCCATTTTAAAACTTTGTTTTGAAAACAAGCCCAGCGCGGAATATAAGCATCATCGCGACAGACGGGCAAGAGAACGAGCATGTGCAGAAAGATGGGAATTAATTTAAACAGGAATGAGTGTATACATGACCGCGGAATTACTTAATGCGGAATTAAAATGGGAATAAACCAGCCACTTACTTCGGAATTAAGTTAATTTGGAATTGACATTTTCATATGGAATTAAGTGTTTACATGGTAACTTTTATTCGGCTTTAACTTTAATTCTGAATTAAAGAGGAATTAAACTTCCCATGTAAACACACCCATTAATGGAGAAAAATAAGATTTCAGCCTTCTAAATTTTTCACAAACAAGATTGTTTCCATGACGGAAGACTCGTAGCGATGAATGTTACATGAATGAATTGGATTGAATTTTGATTGTTTTTTTAAAATGACTGTCAACCTTGTTTCTGCCTTGAGACGACTTTTGTTGGGAGCTGGAGCAATAAAAAATAAGTGAACTGGAATTGAACTGAAATGGAAAAATTAACCACTGAACCAAACATGGTATACAGACAATAAAATAAGTAATTCAAACTTGCTGCCAGTTCTTTAAGAGTTGAACCTTTTTAAACCCACTTTAATAAGAGACATGATCTTACCAGTAACAGCTGTAAGTTGATCTCCACTGCTCCTGACGTTCTCAAACACAGAGAAGAGAGTGAATGTGTATTTAGTTCCAGCAGAGAGAGATGAGACTGTGTGAGTTACTGGTCCATCTCCATCTGGTGCACTGATGTTTGTCTCTGTTCCATTAAACTGGAGAACAAAGCTGGTGTTGTTGGTCACTTTATTCCACTGCAGAGTGATACTGGTCTCACTCTGTCCTGATGGTGTGAAGCCTTTTACATTCACTGGAGCTGATGGGAAAAAAAATGCATTCAAGTAAGTTAACTTAAGTTTTATCAGTGTTCTTGTAAATTCATCTTGGTCTATTCTCCACCTTATTTACAACTGAAGATTAAACGTAAGTTGAAATCTTTAGATTCAATCAAACCAGCTCTAAAATTCTAAAATTTGAATAAAAAAGTTCATTAACAGAGAGAGGATTAATGTTAATGTCTTGTTAAGGCCTGAGTTTGTTTATTACTGATCAGCAACATAAACTAAGACTGTTGTCACACAACACCACCATCTACTGACCAATAGGTGAACTACCTCAACATAAAAAATGAAATATAATGTTGTCTACCATGCCAATGGAATATTCTTTACTTTTTATATTCCTCAGTTTAAATCTGACCATCTTTCAGATGCTGAGTAGTTGTTTGTCACTTGATTCTATCCAACTTCTTTAATAGTATGTTAGGGATACACTATATCAATGTGTTTATCTATACTCTGAAGTTGATCTTTTCTAGTATTCAGAGTAGAAACTGCTTTAACAAACTAACTGAAGCAAATGATCTTACCAGTTACTGCAGTGATGTTGACTCCACTGCTCCTGACGTTCTCCAACACAGAGAAGAGAGTGAATGTGTATTTAGTTCCAGCAGAGAGAGATGAGACTGTGTGAGTTACTGGTCCATCTCCATCTGGTGCACTGATGTTTGTCTCTGTTCCATTAAACTGGAGAACAAAGCTGGTGTTGTTGGTCACTTTATTCCACTGCAGAGTGATGCTGGTCTCATTTTGCTCTGCTGGTCTGAGGTTTTCTGGGTTTTTGGGGGCTGAGAAAGAAAAGGAACAGAAAATACTGTAACTAAGTTTAAACTAACATTTCTGTTGTTGTTTTATTTCTTGTCGTGTACCAGTGTAATAAAAGAGAGCTGCATAGGTTGCACAGGTTGATTCCCTTGTGGACGATACTGTGGCCTGAACATGTACGGCACTTGACAATGTGGTCTCTCTGAGAAAGGAAGAAGGTAACCAGCCAGGTAACTAGCTCTGTGGTTGAACACAGAGCTGTGACCCTTTAAGGAGACTACGAGAAGGCTGGTTCCACCAAGTTGGAGGAATGTCACACAATCTGAAAATACAGTGTTTTAATGTACAAGAGAGGTCTTCACATAGCTTGACCTGCATTTTACTTGACATTAATGGAGAAAAATAAGATTTCAGCCTTCTAAATTTTTCACAAACAAGATTGTTTCCATGACGGAAGACTCGTAGCGATGAATGTTACATGAATGAATTGGATTGAATTTTGATTGTTTTTTTTTAAATGACTGTCAACCTTGTTTCTGCCTTGAGACGACTTTTGTTGGGAGCTGGAGCAATAAAAAATAAGTGAACTGGAATTGAACTGAAATGGAAAAATTAACCCCTGAACCAAACATGGTATACAGACAATAAAATAAGTAATTCAACCTTGCTGCCAGTTCTTTAAGAGTTAAACCTTTTTAAACCCACTTTAATAAGAGACATGATCTTACCAGTAACAGCTGTAAGTTGATCTCCACTGCTCCTGACGTTCTCAAACACAGAGAAGAGAGTGAATGTGTATTTAGTTCCAGCAGAGAGAGATGAGACTGTGTGAGTTACTGGTCCATCTCCATCTGGTGCACTGATGTTTGTCTCTGTTCCATTAAACTGGAGAACAAAGCTGATGTTGTTGGTCACTTTATTCCACTGCAGAGTGATACTGGTCTCACTCTGTGCTGATGCTCTGAAAGCATTTTGAGGAGCTGAAACATAAAAAAAAAAAAAAGCATCATTAATTCCAGCGATTTTACTCTTTGATGTTTACATGGTAAAAAGAAATATCTTTATTCTATGCAGTCACACTGTAACTTGTATTCTATTGTTGTTTAACCTTTAGGGCAGTGATTCCCAAAGTGTGGGCTGCGGCCTCCTGGTGGGCCGTCATGGTACTGCAGGTCATTAAAATTAAAGAAATATGTTTTCAATTCTCTATCTTTTTAAAATATGTTTTTAATTACTGTGAAATGTTGGCGATATAATTAAATAAAACATTCAGAAGAAATAAAACAAACCAGTTAAGTGTTATTCTGCTGTCATCTTAACTTAATATGACAAGTGTCACCTTGTTTGTTGAGCCCTTACATTAATATCTGAACATAACTTCTAGTCCTGTATGTCGGTCACAGTTGTGATTAAAGGTTTGGGTGGGCCGCAGAGATTTTTCACATTTGGTATTCTGAAGTTTGGGAATGGCTGCCATAGGGGATAAAGGTATTAGCTACAAAATGTAATTTATTTGAGAAAAAAAGGATCAGTACCTGCACAATATGCCAAGTAGCAATTGGATGGTGCTGCAAGCTTGTAGACATAGTATCCATAGCAGAGTTTGACCTGGATGATGTGTGAGGGGAAATAGCAGCAGGAACCACTCCAGGAGTTACACACAGTGCGATTTACAATTTCATTTGACTGCGTAGGATGAGGGTCTGTGATCCATAAAGGAGCATGAGTTCCACATCGGTTTTCTTCAATACATTTATCTGGAACCTGAGCACTGCTTTGCCCCAGAAACAGGCGATACCAGCCCTGCCAGTTAATGTTCCTGTCACAGTAGAAAGTCTCATTGCTGTTGTCTATTGAGCGCCAGGTATCATTGAGTACAGTGTAGTCTCCACAGGGGTCGATGCATTGGGCAGTCCCATTGATACTGATGCAGTCCATGTCTGAAGGACAAAATACCTGTCCACAGCTGGAACCTTCATTAAAAAAAAAGTGAATTAATTAGTTCAAGAATATTATCTAGGTAAGTTAGTCTAGATCAACCAATCACTGTACATTTGGGTTTTCTGTCTCTGCCTTACTGCTACATCATTTCAACCAATCAGGGTAGAGTTGGTATAGACATGGTTCCCATGATGAAAGAAAGGCCCCAACTCTTAAGTAGTAACTAAATAAGAGTATAAAAGCAGTTCTATAAACTACAATTGTCTGTAAATGCTGTGGTGAGAACATTAAAAGAAGGAGAGCTGCCTCAAAAAACAGGTTTCTGTGGTTTGAAAGCATTTAATGGAAAAGTTAAACCATCAGACTTTCAATGTGAAGCTTTTTCACTGGAAATTTCTCAGCAAAGGGCAGAGCTTGTAGTTTAAAACAGAGACTGATCACTGAGGCATATTACTGATAACTTAAGCAACCTTTTATTTTTTATTTTTTTAAACTGGAGAACAAAGCTGGTGTTGTTGGTCACTTTATTCCACTGCAGAGTGATACTGGTCTCACTCTGTCCTGATGCTCTGAAGTCTATTGCATTCGCTGGAGCTGATGGAACAAAACAGCTTTAAGTAAGTCAACTCTGGTTTTACCAGTGTTCTTGTAGGTTCATCTTGGTCCATTCTCTACCTTAATTACTACTGAAGTTTAACTATGAACTTGAAATCTTCAGTCAACCAAACCAGCTCCACATGATCTAACTTTTTACTCTAATTCATAAACATTTTTAAGTGATTTTATCACCAAAGACAACATTTCACATTTGCCACATTTGGCTCTTTGAAATCTTACAACAGTAACATAGTAGTATCAGTTATTAAGACACAATGCAGTTAAAACCACACCAACTTCAAATTGCTACTGACTATCAGGTCAATGTAACCAGATTTTATGAAACCTGTTTAATGGTGTGTAACTGTTTCAGTAACGTTCTCCTCATTCAAGGTTGTCGCAACTTCTCAGAAGATAAAATTGGGTAAAATAATGAGAGTTGAATCGCATTCAACACAGTTTATTGGAGTGTTATATTCTTACCAGTCACTTCTAGAAGTAGAAATGTTGTTGGGTAATGATATGAACCTGCTTTGATAGACATAATGTGAATGATCTTACCAGTTACTGCAGTGATGTTGACTCCACTGCTCCTGACGTTCTCCAACACAGAGAAGAGAGTGAATGTGTATTTAGTTCCAGCAGAGAGAGATGAGACTGTGTGAGTTACTGGTCCATCTCCATCTGGTGCACTGATGTTTGTCTCTGTTCCATTAAACTGGAGAACAAAGCTGGTGTTGTTGGTCACTTTATTCCACTGCAGAGTGATGCTGGTCTCATTTTGACCTGATGCTCTGAAGCCTTCTGGATTTTCAGGAGCTGGGATTAAAAGAATGAGTCATAGAGAATGATAAGAGATCTTTCACTTCTATCTTTGGCTGTTTAAAGTTGTCCTATTCTCTGTCTTTATTGCTGCTGAACTAAATTTTAGCTCAAAACTTGGTGTTGGTTCGTTACTAACTTGAAATTTTTAGACTCAGTTGAACCAATTGAACAGCAGCTGTTTTATTATTTCACTTCACATACAATCACTGCTGTTATCAGTTATGTAACGTAAATGGTTATTAATTATTCAATCTGAAAATGATTTCTTCTTTCAGTGAAGAGTTTCAGTTCCTGCAGCTGTTAACAGCCCGTCTTACTGCTAACTGGTTGGTGACTATCCTGATGTCAATGTTAATGTCTGATGTGCAGCATGAGGCTACTCTGTATCCATGCCCTGTATAAGGCAAGGCAAGTCCAGTTTATTTGTATAGCACAATTCATCCACAATGCAACTCAATGTGCTTTACAAATGTAAAAGTACATAAAAGCATATTTGAAAAGCAAAAACATTTTGGTTCAAGATTAAAATGATTGTGTGTACGCTCCCGTAAAGGATAATGTTTTCAACTGTGATTTAAATGAGTTGACAATTTGAGCAGACCTCAGACATTCAGGAAGTGTGTTTCACAGGTAAGGAGCATAATATCTGAAAGCTGAAAGAGTGCTGAGAGCTGAAAAGCTCTATTTTTTTTAGGTGGTAGTAGGCAAATTTAGTTACAGTCTTTACATGTTTGTTAAACTTTAGGTCTGAGTTAATAATTACATCAAGACTTCTGGCTTGATTTGTCGCTTTTAGTGACAAGGAGTCAAGCTGAGCCCTGACCTCTGACCTTTCATCTTTGGGGTCAAAAACAATAACTTCTGTCTTGTCTGTGTTGATCTGGAGAAAGTTCTGACACATCCACTCTCTAATCTGATGAATGCACTGACTTAGTGTCAGTAAGGGACTGTGGTCATGTGATGACACTGAAATGTAAAGTTGCGTGTCATCTGCATAGGCATGGTAAGAGATTTTATAATGTTCCATGATTTTAGCAAGAGGCAGCATGTAGATATTAAACAGAAGTGGTCCCAAAATAGACCCCTGAGAAACCCCACAAGTGACCTTTGTTTGCTCAGACTCAGAGTTACCAATCGAGATAAAGCGATCCCTTTTCTCCAAGTAGGACTCAAGTCAATATAGCACAGTCAGTAAGCCCCACCCACTTTTCCAGTCTGTGGAGTAGGATTTTATGATCAACTGTCAAATGCAGCACTAAGATCCAGGAGTACCAGAACACAAGAAGTTCTGGGTGTGTCCTTGTTCAAATGTATGTCATTTGAATTGTTAAGAAGTGCAGTTTCAGTGCTGTGATGTGGTCAAAATTCTGACTGAAATACACTAAAAAGATTGCTTTGCATCATGAATGTATGAATTTGCTGAAAAACAACTCTTTCAATGACTTTCCCCTAAAAATGGAAGGTTTAATATGGGCCTATGGTTGCTTTGTACCAAAACATCCAGGTTGTTTTTTTTTTTTTTTAGAGGTTTGATTAAAGCAGCGGAAACTGCCCTGACCAAAGAGAGTTATTTACTATTTGTAAAACATCTAGACCTATGCTGTTAAAGAAAAAAAAATGTAATGTGTTGGTAGGGAGTCAAGGCAACATAAAGTAGACTTAAACTGAGAAATTATCTCTGTCAGAGCAGTGTAATCCAGGAATTTAAAATGAGCAAGACTGTGTAAGAAGGTACAGGTGGGACTGTGATATTTCCTGAACCAGAGCCACATACTGTTTTCCTCATCTTTGTCATTTTATCGAAGAAAAAGCTACAGTCATTGCAGGACTACAACAGAAAACAATGTTTGGGTCTTATTACTTATCCTGTTGATAATCTCTGAGAAAAATGATTGTCTTGCATTTTTTAGTTCCTGACTGTAGATGTGAAGACTCTGTTTGTAGATCTCAAAATGAACATGGAGTTTGGTTTTACGCCACATGCCTGTCTGTAAAACTCTTTCTTGAGTTTTAACCAGTAGCTTAGTTATCCAAGGTGATTTTTTTTCTCCGTTGTCTAATTGGTTTTAATTGGACTGATGTTATCAATAATACACCTAACTTTAGCACTGAATTCATTAACAAGATCAATAGGGGCTGAGGATAGGATTGGTGATACTTTGAAAGCCTGTGCAAGCGAAGTATAGGTGCTTTCATTCATATGGCGCTTTCTGATTACCTCTGCGCCACTCTGCTACCAGTAAGCAAATGTAAATGTTTAAAAAAAAAAAAAAACACAATAATGATCAGAAAGGGCAACATCAGTCACTACAACCTCAGGGACATTAAAACCTTTAGAGTACTAGATCTAGAATATGGCCCTTGTTATGTGTTAGAAAACAAGAAATATTTATTAGATTTGATGTTGTCATGATAAAGAGAAGTTTATTATCCTACCAGTAACAGCTGTAAGTTGTTCTCCACTGCTCCTGACGTTCTCAAACACAGAGAAGAGAGTGAATGTGTATTTAGTTCCAGCAGAGAGAGATGAGACTGTGTGAGTTAGTGGTCCATCTCCATCTGGTGCACTGATGTTTGTCTCTGTTCCATTAAACTGGAGAACAAAGCTGGTGTTGTTGGTCACTTTATTCCACTGCAGAGTGATGCTGGTCTCACTCTGTCCTGATGCTCTGAAGCCTATTGCATCCCGAGGAGCTGATGGAAAAAGGTTAAAGTAAAGTCAAGTCAAGTAAAGTGGAAGACCAGATTTTATGAGACTTGTTTCAAGGTGTGTAATTGTTTCAGTGATGTACTCCTCCATTAAGGTTGTTAGCCCTTTTAAGAAGTTAAAATTGGGTAAAATAATGAGAGTTGAATCGCATTCAACACAGTTTATTGGAGTGTTATATTCTTACCAGTCACTTCTAGAAGTAGAAATGTTGTTGGGTAATGATATGAACCTGCTTTGATAGACATAATGTGAATGATCTTACCAGTTACTGCAGTGATGTTGACTCCACTGCTCCTGACGTTCTCCAACACAGAGAAGAGAGTGAATGTGTATTTAGTTCCAGCAGAGAGAGATGAGACTGTGTGAGTTACTGGTCCATCTCCATCTGGTGCACTGATGTTTGTCTCTGTTCCATTAAACTGGAGAACAAAGCTGGTGTTGTTGTTCACTTTATTCCACTGCAGAGTGATGCTGGTCTCATTTTGACCTGATGCTCTGAAGCCTTCTGGATTTTCAGGAGCTGGGAATAAAAGAATGAGTCATAGAGAATGATAAGAGATCTTTCACTTCTATCTTTGGCTGTTTAAAGTTGTCCTATTCTCTGTCTTTATTGCTGCTGAACTAAATTTTAGCGCAAAACTTGGTGTTGGTTCGTTACTAACTTGAAATTTTTAGACTTAGTTGAACCAATTGAACAGCAGCTGTTTTATTATTTCACTTCACATACAATCACTGCTGTTATCAGTTGTGTAACGTAAATGGTTATTAATTATTCAATCTGAAAATGATTTCTTCTTTCAGTGAAGAGTTTCAGTTCCTGCAGCTGTTAACAGCCCGTCTTACTGCTAACTGGTTGGTGACTATCCTGATGTCAATGTTAATGTCTGATGTGCAGCATGAGGCTACTCTGTATCCATGCCCTGTATAAGGCAAGGCAAGTTTATTTGTATAGCACAATTCATCCACAGGGCAACTCAATGTGCTTTACAAATGTAAAAATACATAAAAGCATATTTGAAAAGCAAAAACATTTCGGTTCAAGATTAAAATGATTGTGTGTACGCTGCCGTAAAGAATAATGTTTTCAACTGTGATTTAAATGAGTTGACAATTTGAGCAGACCTCAGACATTCAGGAAGTGTGTTTCACAGGTAAGGAGCATAATATCTGAAAGCTGAAAGAGTGCTGAGAGCTGAAAAGCTCTATTTTTTTAGGTGGTAATAGACGGATTTAGTTACAGTCTTTACATGTTTGTTAAACTTTAGGTCTGAGTCAATAATTACATCAAGACTTCTGGCTTGATTTGTCGCTTTTAGTGACAAGAAGTCAAGCTGAGCCCTGACCTCTGACCTTTCATCTTTGGGGTCAAAAACAATCACTTCTGTCTTGTCTGCATTGATCTGGAGAAAGTTCTGACACATCCACTCTCTAATCTGATTAAAGAACTGACTTAGTGTCAGTAAGGGACTGTGGTCATGTGATGACACTGAAATGTAAAGTTGCGTGTCATCTGCATAGGCATGGTAAGAGATTTTATAATGTTCCATGATTTTAGCAAGAGGCAGCATGTAGATATTAAACAGAAGTGGTCCCAAAATAGACCCCTGAGAAACCCCACAAGTGACCTTTGTTCGCTCAGACTCAGAGTTACCAATCGAGATAAAGCGATCCCTTTTCTCCAAGTAGGACTCAAGTCAATATAGCACAGTCAGTAAGCCCCACCCACTTTTCCAGTCTGTGGAGTAGGATTTTATGATCAACTGTCAAATGCAGCACTAAGATCCAGGAGTACCAGAACAGAAGAAGTTCTGGGTGTGTCCTTGTTCAAATGTATGTCATTTGAATTGTTAAGAAGTGCAGTTTCAGTGCTGTGATGTGGCCAAAATTCTGACTGAAATACACTAAAAAGATTGCTTTGCATCATGAATGTATGAATTTGCTGAAAAACAACTCTTTCAATGACTTTCCCCTAAAAATGGAAGGTTTAATATGGGCCTATGGTTGTTTTGTACCAAACCATCCAGGTTGTTTTTTTTTTTTTTTTTTAGAGGTTTGATTACCGCAGGGGAAACTGCCCTGACCAAAGAGAGTTATTTACTATTTGTAAAACATCTAGACCTATGCTGTTAAGGAAAAAAAATGTAATGTGTTGGTAGGGAGTCAAGGCAACATAAAGTAGACTTAAACTGAGAAATTATCTCTGTCAGAGCAGTGTAATCCAGGAATTTAAAATGAGCAAGACTGTGTAAGAAGGTACAGGTGGGACTGTGATATTTCCTGAACCAGAGCCACATACTGTTTTCCTCATCTTTGTCATTTTATCGAAGAAAAAGCTACAGTCATTGCAGGACTACAACAGAAAACAATGTTTGGGTCTTATTACTTATCCTGTTGATAATCTCTGAGAAAAATGATTGTCTTGCATTTTTTAGTTCCTGACTGTAGATGTGAAGACTCTCTTTGTAGATCTCAAAATGAACATGGAGTTTGGTTTTACGCCACATGCCTGTCTGTAAAACTCTTTCTTGAGTTTTAACCAGTAGCTTAGTTATCCAAGGTGATTTTTTTTCTCCGTTGTCTAATTGGTTTTAATTGGACTGATGTTATCAATAATACACCTAACTTTAGCACTGAATTCATTAACAAGATCAATAGGGGCTGAGGATAGGATTGGTGATACTTTGAAAGCCTGTGCAAGCGAAGTATAGGTGCTTTCATTCATATGGCGCTTTCTGATTACCTCTGCGCCACTCTGCTACCAGTAAGCAAATGTAAATGTTAAAAAAAAAAAAAAAACACAATAATGATCAGAAAGGGCAACATCAGTCACTACAACCTCAGGGACATTAAAACCTTTAGAGTACTAGATCTAGAATATGGCCCTTGTTATGTGTTAGAAAACAAGAAATATTTATTAGATTTGATGTTGTCATGATAAAGAGAAGTTTATTATCCTACCAGTAACAGCTGTAAGTTGTTCTCCACTGCTCCTGACGTTCTCAAACACAGAGAAGAGAGTGAATGTGTATTTAGTTACAGCAGAGAGAGATGACACTGTGTGAGTTACTGGTCCATCTCCATCTGGTGCACTGATGTTTGTCTCTGTTCCATTAAACTGGAGAACAAAGCTGGTGTTGTTGGTCACTTTATTCCACTGCAGAGTGATACTGGTCTCATTCTGTCCTGATGCTCTGAAGCCTATTGCATCCCGAGGAGCTGATGGAAAAAGGTTAAAGTAAAGTCAAGTCAAGTAAAGTGGAAGACCAGATTTTATGAGACTTGTTTCAAGGTGTGTAATTGTTTCAGTGATGTACTCCTCCATTAAGGTTGTTAGCCCTTTTAAGAAGTTAAAAGTGGGTATAATAAGAAGAGTTCAATTGCATTCAACACACTTTATTGGAATGATATATCCTTATAAGTCACTTTTACAAGTATAAATGTTGTTTGGTAACAAGATGAACCTGCTTTGATAGACATAATGTGAATGATCTTACCAGTTACTGCAGTGATGTTGACTCCACTGCTCCTGACGTTCTCCAACACAGAGAAGAGAGTGAATGTGTATTTAGTTCCAGCAGAGAGAGATGAGACTGTGTGAGGTACTGGTCCATCTCCATCTGGTGCACTGATGTTTGTCTCTGTTCCATTAAACTGGAGAACAAAGCTGGTGTTGTTGTTCACTTTATTCCACTGCAGAGTGATGCTGGTCTCATTTTGACCTGATGCTCTGAAGCCTTCTGGATTTTCAGGAGCTGGGAATAAAAGAATGAGTCATAGAGAATGATAAGAGATCTTTCACTTCTATCTTTGGCTGTTTAAAGTTGTCCTATTCTCTGTCTTTATTGCTGCTGAACTAAATTTTAGCGCAAAACTTGGTGTTGGTTCGTTACTAACTTGAAATTTTTAGACTCAGTTGAACCAATTGAACAGCAGCTGTTTTATTATTTCACTTCACATACAATCACTGCTGTTATCAGTTGTGTAACATAAATGGTTATTATTATATTCAATCTGAAAATGATTTCTTCTTTCAGTGAAGAGTTTCAGTTCCTGCAGCTGTTAACAGCCCGTCTTACTGCTAACTGGTTGGTGACTATCCTGATGTCAATGTTAATGTCTGATGTGCAGCATGAGGCTACTCTGTATCCATGCCCTGTATAAGGCAAGGCAAGTCCAGTTTATTTGTATAGCACAATTCATCCACAGGGCAACTCAATGTGCTTTACAAATGTAAAAGTACATAAAAGCATATTTGAAAAGCAAAAACATTTCGGTTAAAGATTAAAATGATTGTGTGTACGCTGCCGTAAAGGATAATGTTTTCAACTGTGATTTAAATGAGTTGACAATTTGAGCAGACCTCAGACATTCAGGAAGTGTGTTTCACAGGTAAGGAGCATAATATCTGAAAGCTGAAAGAGTGCTGAGAGCTGAAATTTTTTTAGGTGGTAATAGACGGATTTAGTTACAGTCTTTACATGTTTGTTAAACTTTAGGTCTGAGTCAATAATTACACCAAGACTTCAGGCTTGATTTGTCGCTTTTAGTGACAAGAAGTCAAGCTGAGCCCTGACCTCTGACCTTTCATCTTTGGGGTCAAAAACAATCACTTCTGTCTTGTCTGCATTGATCTGGAGAAAGTTCTGACACATCCACTCTCTAATCTGATGAATGAACTGACTTAGTGTCAGTAAGGGACTGTGGTCATGTGATGACACTGAAATGTAAAGTTGTGTGTCATCTGCATAGGCATGGTAAGAGATTTTATAATGTTACATGATTTTAGCAAGAGGCAGCATGTAGATATTAAACAGAAGTGGTCCCAAAATAGACCCCTGAGAAACCCCACAAGTGACCTTTGTTCGCTCAGACTCAGAGTTACCAATCGAGATAAAGCGATCCCTTTTCTCCAAGTAGGACTCAAGTCAATATAGCACAGTCAGTAAGCCCCACCCACTTTTCCAGTCTGTGGAGTAGGATTTTATGATCAACTGTCAAATGCAACACTAAGATCCAGGAGTACCAGAACAGAAGAAGTTCTGGGTGTGTCCTTGTTCAAATGTATGTCATTTGAATTATTAAGAAGTGCAGTTTCAGTGCTGTGATGTGGTCAAAATTCTGACTGAAATACACTAAAAAGATTGCTTTGCATCATGAATGTATGAATTTGCTGAAAAACAACTCTTTCAATGACTTTCCCCTAAAAATGGAAGGTTTAATATGGGCCTATGGTTGTTTTGTACCAAACCATCCAGGTTGTTTTTTTTTTTTTTTAGAGGTTTGATTACCGCAGGGGAAACTGCCCTGACCAAAGAGAGTTATTTACTATTTGTAAAACATCTAGACCTATGCTGTTAAGGAAAAAAAATGTAATGTGTTGGTAGGGAGTCAAGGCAACATAAAGTAGACTTAAACTGAGAAATTATCTCTGTCAGAGCAGTGTAATCCAGGAATTTAAAATGAGCAAGACTGTGTAAGAAGGTACAGGTGGGACTGTGATATTTCCTGAACCAGAGCCACATACTGTTTTCCTCATCTTTGTCATTTTATCGAAGAAAAAGCTACAGTCATTGCAGGACTACAACAGAAAACAATGTTTGGGTCTTATTACTTATCCTGTTGATAATCTCTGAGAAAAATGATTGTCTTGCATTTTTTAGTTCCTGACTGTAGATGTGAAGACTCTCTTTGTAGATCTCAAAATGAACATGGAGTTTGGTTTTACGCCACATGCCTGTCTGTAAAACTCTTTCTTGAGTTTTAACCAGTAGCTTAGTTATCCAAGGTGATTTTTTTTCTCCCTTGTCTAATTGGTTTTAATTGGACTGATGTTATCAATAATACACCTAACTTTAGCACTGAATTCATTAACAAGATCAACAGGGGCTGAGGATAGGATTGGTGATACTTTGAAAGCCTGTGCAAGCGAAGTATAGGTGCTTTCATTCATATGGCGCTTTCTGATTACCTCTGCGCCACTCTGCTACCAGTAAGTAAATGTAAATGTTTAAAAAAAAAAAAAAAAACACAATAATGATCAGAAAGGGCAACATCAGTCACTACAACCTCAGGGACATTAAAACCTTTAGAGTACTAGATCTAGAATATGGCCCTTGTTATGTGTTAGAAAACAAGAAATATTTATTAGATTTGATGTTGTCATGATAAAGAGAAGTTTATTATCCTACCAGTAACAGCTGTAAGTTGTTCTCCACTGCTCCTGACGTTCTCAAACACAGAGAAGAGAGTGAATGTGTATTTAGTTCCAGCAGAGAGAGATGAGACTGTGTGAGTTACTGGTCCATCTCCATCTGGTGCACTGATGTTTGTCTCTGTTCCATTAAACTGGAGAACAAAGCTGGTGTTGTTGGTCACTTTATTCCACTGCAGAGTGATACTGGTCTCATTCTGTCCTGATGCTCTGAAGCCTATTGCATCCCGAGGAGCTGATGGAAAAAGGTTAAAGTAAAGTCAAGTCAAGTAAAGTGGAAGACCAGATTTT
The DNA here is from genome assembly GCA_018398805.1 of Hirundichthys speculiger. Lineage (NCBI taxonomy): Eukaryota > Metazoa > Chordata > Actinopteri > Beloniformes > Exocoetidae > Hirundichthys > Hirundichthys speculiger. Next base: position 54,923 of record JAGFBZ010000610.1, on the reverse strand, counting down.
ATGAGACTTGTTTCAAGGTGTGTAACTGTTTCAGTGATGTACTCCTCCATTAAGGTTGTTAGCCCTTTTAAGAAGTTAAAAGTGGGTATAATAAGAAGAGTTCAATTGCATTCAACACACTTTATTGGAATGATATATCCTTATAAGTCACTTTTACAAGTATAAATGTTGTTTGGTAACAAGATGAACCTGCTTTGATAGACATAATGTGAATGATCTTACCAGTTACTGCAGTGATGTTGACTCCACTGCTCCTGACGTTCTCCAACACAGAGAAGAGAGTGAATGTGTATTTAGTTCCAGCAGAGAGAGATGAGACTGTGTGAGTTACTGGTCCATCTCCATCTGGTGCACTGATGTTTGTCTCTGTTCCATTAAACTGGAGAACAAAGCTGGTGTTGTCGTTCACTTTATTCCACTGCAGAGTGATGCTGGTCTCACTTTGTCCTGATGATCTGAAGACTTCTGGATTTTCAGGAGCTGAGACAGAAGAATAATCGTAAAGTTAGCATGGCCTGAGTCATTCTGTCCTGATGGTCTGAGTTTTTCAGAGTTTTTTTAGGTTCTTATAAAGCAAAGAAAGACTTAAAATAGTTTGTAACCAAATTTTGTATTTATGAAGATTTTTGCAGCATAAATAAACATGTTTGCAGTCTGATTTCATGAGGATTGTCGGATAGAATTAATCAGCATAAACATAAAGCTATATTAATAAGCATCATAGGTTAGCATGAGCTTAGCCAGCTAAGCTAAAAGCACTAGCTCGTGTGGCTGAACTGAGCTGGGCTTGTTCCAGCTGGCTTCCAGGCCTACCTCTTCTTCCTGTTTGCAACATGCCACTACGCAGTACGAAGGGTAAACATCACAGGTTTTTTGGTTTAGTTCTTTCATTAGAGTCAACCATGCGTGAGACACGCCACAAAAAACAAAAAAAAACACCACAAGTCATTCTCTAGAACTAGAGTTTCATTTGGTCACTTCCAAGGTAACTGACTCACATCGTGTCCCTCTTACATGACAGGATTTTAATGGTTTGCTGGATTTTATAATTTTATTGATTGGCAATATTCACTTTGCAGGGATTATAATTATTATAGAATAACAGAATATAGACTATGTGGAAGATGTAACAGATTTCCTTCTGTACATATACTTCATTAAGTTCTCAAAATTTTTTTAAACTGAGAATCGGAAATATTGTTAGTTTGACAATTAATATTTGCTCAGATGATATGAAAATATAGAAGATATAAGAAAAAATATATAAGATATATTACTTGTTCTGTAGCAGATGAATGGCCAACTGTTCGAACAGTTTTCATCAGACCACCGTCCGGAGTCACTGAACGATGCGGCGACACAGTTCTCGTCACCAGAGTTTGGCTGACCATCTGCCCAGAGCCGAAACAGTGAGTCGCTGCCATCAGACCACTCTTTCTGACGATAGAGACCAATCCATGTTCTGCTATTTAATAGGCTGGTGATGTTGTCGTTTTCATTCTGATTTCGTACACTGTGAGGGGAAGAGAAACGCATGAATCACAAGTGACATTTTTTCTGAAAAAAAGAGAAAAAGTATCCAAAATACAGAAGCATGATGAGAATATTTAAGATAGTTGTGTGGCAGCGACATGTGTCATATAATATCAAAAAAAGAAAAATAAAACTTTAAAATAAAAATTTTAGAAAAAAGGACAAAGGTAGAAGAAGATAATAGAAAATAAAAGGCAAAGAGTACCAAGAGGGTTTGACAGTTACGACCACCCGTACTTACGACCACGTCCAGCAGATGGCAGCGCAGTGCGTAAGATAGTTATTGCAGCAGCATCTCACACTCACAGCAGCATCTTACCAATACTGTCGTGGTCTGGGGCAGCCATGGCAGCCATTTTGAGTTGTTTTTTGATATGTGTTAAGTTGGCGTCAATCCCTGTCTTTTGTGTTACCCGTTTCCTGTTTTCCTTTGATGGTCTGTCTTGTCTGCGTTGTGTTCTGCTTGGCTTCCTCCCTCTTGTTATCTTGATCGTCTGCACCTGCTTCTCGTTTGTCCCTCTGTCTATTTAAGTCTTGTCATCTCCCCCGTCTGCGCTGGTCTGTCTTTTCGTGCTTCGTAAGTTTCTTTTCATGTTCACTCGGTCTCCTTCTCATGCTCTGTAAGTGTCTTCTCGTGCCCCATGACTGTTTTTTGGTTTTGAACTTTGGATTCTTGTTTTAATTACTTTTGTGGATTTTTGGTTTGTTTTGGACTTTTGTTTTTATTGGTTTGGATTACCTTTGTAGATTTTTTGGGTTTTCCTGGACATTTGGGTTTTTGTCTTGTGAAATAAAAACCCTCTTTTTTTTTTTTTGCACTCCTGAACCTGGGTCCTCCATTTTCTCCTCAAAAACCTGTCAGGACGGAGCAGCTAACAATGGACCCAGCAGGAGGGGAGATGATCTCCCTTCTGGCTTTTTTCAGCAGGGAGGCAGCCAAGAATGCACCCCATGTGGAAGATTTTGGGGAGGAGAAAGTTTCCCCGTTCATGGGGCTCGGGGGGTCCAAGGAGACCTCCCAGAAGGAGGCAGCGGAGACGCTCCTCCTCCGCCACATTGACTCTTTCCTTCGAGGTGGCCCAGGAGGAGGCTCCCATCACAGAGGGTATCCAAGAGGACACCTCACCTTCTGCCCCCACTCCCGTGGACATCCGGGATGAAGTCCCACCTTTGGCTCCCACCCTGTCTCCGCTGTGGCCTGAAGGGGTCGACTGACGTGAGTCGGTGGATCTTTGTGTACGACCTCCTCCTGAGGCATTTGACCCTCCAGCCCCACCTCTCCTTATACAGTACAGTTTTATACTCATTTTGTGTATGCTCCGATTTACGACCAATCTGACTTACGACTGGTTTGTCGGAACCGATCTAAGTCGTAACTTGGATACTGATTGTACAGCGGTTCAGTAGGAAGCTGTGTGTTAAGAGTCTTCATTAATGTACTGTACCTGGCGAGATCCACATAATTTTCCCTGCAGAATCGCTGAGCTTCGGTCCAATTTGTTGGTGTGGTATTGACGACAAAGTTTGCTGAGCCATTTACTGTACCTGTGTCAGGATGAACCTCTCGTTAAAAACAGCTCTCATGATCCGCATTCACTGAGGTAAAATATTTGAATATTTTCCACATAATGAACCTGTAGATGTTTTAAGAAGTGCCACGGAAGTCTAATTTGATAAAAACTTACCATTGTAGCACACAAAATGGAGCAGGCTCTTGCATTTATTGTCATTCCACACACCCGCAGGATGTATTTCGACACAGTATTCGAGCTCTTGAAAATTGTTGGGCTCGGCAGAATCCCAGTTTCTAAATGTTGTCTCGTTTTCACCGTAGAAGCTGCTGTCATTTAGGGACCATCTCCAACTGTTTTCCAAGTCATCATGCAGACCGATCCAAGCCTTTCCTGTTCAAAAGATGTTCATTATATAAAAGAGCTGCGAGTGAACCTGTTTTCGAATGCACATTAACCTGAAAGCACGTGAACATTTCATGGTTTTCTGTGTTCATGGGAAATTCGTCAGAATCCTGAATGTCACCGTTCTGCATGTTGTGTGAATCATGAACACGTCCACGAGGAAAGAGCTCACCTGTGTAGTTTGATGCGGTTTTAACAACAGCATCAACGTCGGCTGTGTTTGCTACGGTGGCCAGGTCGACGTAATCACGTCTGCAGACGCTCTGAGCGTCCGTCCAGTTCAGCTGGGTCTTCACAAAGTAGTACAGACGCGTCTGGGAGCTGGTACCCTGGAGCAGTGCGCCTGAAGCAAAACATTTCAGTCTTACAATGGTTTAACACTCTTCCCTTCCTCTCTGATGACTCAGTCTTAACAACATATAGGTCATATAGAAGAAGAAAACCTGTCTGACAAGTCAAGTCTTCAAAACTAGGGCAAGTTTCACCGCACAAAAACATACAGCTCTTTTTCACTTTTGCACATCTTCAGCTAATCTTTAATTCAGGAAGAAACACAGAGAGAGAAGAAGCAAAGCAGCACACATTTAACAAAATGAGACATCGCTTATATTGTAATCTTGGACTGGCATCAGCTCAACAATGACATGCTGTACAACTGCATTACTTATCTGAGTTTTTAACACTAAAAGATAACATGCAAAAGGCATTAACTAGTACTCCTTCCAGGTTTCTTCACTTAAATCTCCTCTTACAGGCCTCCTCTGTCCTCCTGGTGGATCTGAATAAATCAGAGATCCCTCTAAATGTACTGCTAATTTTAATATACGAGGACACAAAGCAGAGGGGATGAAGAGGCAAAAAATACAAAAAATAAGAAAGGGCTCCACTTCTCTAAGTCTAGTTTAAAGCGATGATGTAACACTTCTATTAGTTTTAATAAATGCTTTAAATCACTTAATATACAAACTCATTTGTGGGTCCGTTAGTGTTCGACAAAGGTAAATTTGGCTAAATTCGTCTATTCAGAGGTCTAACATCTTTACATTTTGGTAATATTTATATAGCAATAGTTTGTCAATTATTGCAATCATTTCGTTAATTAAAATCACTAAATTCATCTCAACAATCCACTCTTATTTGATAACTTTGTGTCCCATGGATGCTGAGAAATCAGCCTGTGAGAAGGAATGAACCACATAACTTGTTTAAAAATAAAAATAAGAAAAACAACAACCCCAAAACAAACCAGAATAACGGAAACAAAAGACACCAACCTGTGAGGACAAAGACTAACAGCCAGTGATCCATGAGTTAAACCTGGAAAAAAGAGGCATTTTGTTCATCAATCTTCAGTCCAACTTCACCAATCAAGCTATAATTCACATGCACCATTTAAACAAAGGTCCCCTGAAAATCCCTGTAAAATGTGATATTTATATAAAGTACTTAACAAATACAAAAAGGTTAACTTACAGTTAATTTCTCCTCACTGAAAATACAGCAGATCCATGTGTTCTGAGAACAAGTTCAAGTGCTGCTTCAGATGACCTGACGGTGCGTTAGTTTGTCCTGCAGCTTTTACAAACGCTTTATTTTTTTTTCCTTTTTCTTATCTGACGGAACCTGAAGTGCAAGTAGAAATGATGACTACCTTCTGACGTACGTTTCCACCACACAGGAATGAGGAAAAAGCTTCTTTGATTTGACAGCAGGTGATTTCTCAGTAATGACTGCTATCTGCTAGAGGGACTTTTCAGTGATGAGTTCCCATAAACTGGTTGACATGCAGTGGATTTAATAAAGTTGAATATGTGCCAAAGGAAGGAGGTGGATCATTCTCTAACAAAGACTGTTTTCACCGTCATGTGCACGTTCCACGGTAAGTGGTAGTAAAAGTGGTATATTATGCTAGTGGCAGTGCTCATTTTTTGCCCAAATTATGCTTGCTTTTCAAAGTTATGCTACTTTTTAAAAAAAATTATTCTGTGCACAAACTTCACAACTCACAAGAAAAGTTTGAAAATGTATTTTATTAACCCTGGCCTGACGTTCTGGGCCCGGTTGTTCAAAACCTGGGTAACTTTATCTGGTGGTTAGGCCTATACAGCGGATAAATCTGCTATGCAGAGCATAGTTATCCAGCCAACAAAAATAGGTTGCACAAAGCCTGGATAGTGTGGTGGATAACTATCCGCGGATAGCTAGCTAACCATCGCGTGTAGCGGAGCATGACACAGTTTGCGCAAGGTTTTGCACTCAAATGGCCTCCAGTTACCATGGTAAAGTATGCAAATTTCGAGTAAACAACGAACTGTGCGCGCGCTCAAAACAAATTACACAGTTCAAAACAAATAAAAACGAATACAGTGAAAACTAAACCATGCAGTTTCTGACAAAGCCCTGGATAACGAATTTAACATTGAATAATCTCGCTCGTTTCTGAACCACGCAGTCCGGCTTGACTTCTCTAATTTGCTCTCTAACAGTTAATTAGCACTTGTTATATTGAAGCATCACACTTGCTTGCAAGTAATCTGCAAGTGCACGATCTTGTTGATCATTGAATGAAGCTGCCAGGATGCTGAATACTCTCTCTGCGGTAGCAGAAGAGTATTTTCTTCACTGCCATGGACCAATTTGGGAGACGGTCTGCGTGGGCCTGCCACCACTCCACCTTCTTTTCCTCTTGTTCAATGACCACATCCTGAGCAGCAGCGACGAGCTGAGATCTTCGTTTTCTTGAATTATTCTAAAATTGTGCCATTAAGACAAGAAAATATACGGATTATGCTAGCAGTGCTACTTTTGGAAAAAGGGCAAAAAATTATGCTTAATTCCTCAGATTATGCCAAAAATTATGCTAGCACAATCAGCAAGAGCCTACCCGCGGAAGTGCGCACACCTAGAACTTTCTCCCGCCTGTCAGTGGCGTTTCATTCGGTCATGTTTTTATCCTCTGAAGATGAAGACATCATGAGCAGCTATGACACTAACGTGCCAATCTATTCGCCCAGTTCATCATCTCTTTTCCTAATATTATATTATATTAATATTCCCAAAACAGAGCCGTGACTACGATCTTGTAGTAAGACTTGTAGTTTCTCCGAGAAACATTGTGAAATTATAGTACATTTGGGGAATTATTTCGTACACGCAGAGGTCAAAATGATCATACAAATACAATAATCATCATATATCTGGCAACGCTGCGTTATGGCAACAATTTGGCAACATGGTGAAAATAATGCTTTGTCAACGAAAGTATGAAAGGAAAAATATACGTATATATGAAAAGTAAAACTACTCAGGGAAGTAAAATCATAGCTGTCAGTGTTTTATTTCATCTAATACTTTACATGCATAACTATAAAATAAAAATGAAAATAAAAATAAAGATAAAATAAAATAAACAGCTCCCCCGATGTTTTGGACTAACATCGACTTGGCCATGTTAACGCGGCACGTATCACCAACTGCAGACTGCATCGAGTAGTTCATTCAAAGTGCGCCCCCTTGTGACTGACTGTAGGAGCTGCAGATTATAGGTCCTGCAAAAAAGTGACAGTAAAAACTCAAGGTACTTGTAAAATGTAGTTTTCTAGATATTTTGGTTAGTTATCACTTTAATCTATGTCCAAGAGTCAATTTCTCTAGAAAAGATAGTTATTTATTCGTTATTTTCACACTACGAACAGACTTTGACCTCCTCTAGCTTTTATTTTGGTACTTCCGGTTGCCGACAGCTTGAATTAGCTAAATATTTAGTTTCACCCAAAACATTAGATTTAACATTCAGATTTAGATTTAACATTTATATCTAGATTTACTTATTTAATACATTTTAAAAGTTAACAAATATTGTGTTAAATGTGCTAAAAAGTGACTTTCAAAAATGTACACCACTTTTTAAAATATTGTTTGAAGCTAAATGTGAAAAAATGTTGCTGTTATTTTCAACATGACCAACTTTACAAATGGCGCTCCATACTTAAATGTGCTAAAAACAAACAAACAAAACAACAACAGCTGTTGCTCAGATAAAATAAGGAAACCCATTACCCAGTGAAAAACCATAATCACATGCTTTTATTCAGTTTTTATTGCAGACAAGATCAATAAAGCACACACATATAGCTCCTTCCTTTACTGGACAAACCACATTCTTCTGGGAAGCTTGAACTGTCTGGGCTCACCAAAAACAGAACAAAAACCTTCATCAAGCTTCTTAACATAGAATATCAGTTCAGCAGAAAGGAGTATGAACAGCTTAGCCTTTAAGGAACATGTTAAGCACAAATTAAACATTTCAAACCCTGCAAAACATAGGAAGAAGTCTCCCAAAAGGTTTGGCAAGCGATCCAGCTACTAGCAAAGCTGAGTCTCTGATATCCGGATGTCTAGTAGCTATAACTGTTTTACCCTGTAAGAACGCGTAAGTAAAGGGAAAACCACACAATAAATGATCTGCATGAGACAAACTCCAAATATAATTACAGAGAGAACTATTTTTTCAAAATCCTTCACATAGTGCTTGTTCTGAGAAAAATACTCAAATACAGGAAACAAATATGGGAAGTAAGCTGATTTACTAGTGTCCCAACATGGTTAAGGACCCAGTATTCTAATCTTTTAAGTAGCAACAGGTAGCGAGCTGGCAGTTAGACAGGCAGACAGTCAGGATGACATGACCATACTGAAGGAAAACAAAATCCCCTAATCACATATGATTGTTTCCAAGAAAAGGGAAAATAATTCATGATAAGAAAACTGTAAATATCTTAAAAATAAACACATTGCAAGCTTCGTCTCCATTTCCGTCTTGAATTTCTTCCACTGGTCTTATGGTTCAGTGGATAGAACCTCCACCGAAAATGGTATTGAAAATGCATACCGTCTGACGAGCTGGTAAAAAAAAAAAAACACAACAAACAAAAACAAAACAGATGATAAATTGTTCATCATTTACATAGAAAGGCAAAGGAAAGTTCTCAAGACAGTTCATAAAAACGTGTAGCTGGTCTCACCTCTGCCATCAAGTCCTCCAGTTGTGATTTCGACAGTTTACTTAGTGACTCTAACTCTACATTCAGTCTAATAACATAGCCTGGTGGCACAAACAGACAACATATTACACTAAATAACATCACTGTGTTCAGCATTATTCTGTAACAATCAAAACATTGGAGAACTGATGATTTAATTATGTTTATATATTACTTTTTACTTATTATTAATGTACTTTATATTGAAATACCACTTCTGACCACATGGGGGCAGGAATGTCCACACATCAGTCCGTGACACAGGACACAATAAAAAGTGGGACAAAGTGGTATCAGAAGACATGCTGCATCGTTTCCACCCTACAGCACAGTCGTGTCAGTGGCTCGTGTTAAAACAACAGCTCTAGCGCCCCCATGTGGTCAGAACTTGTATTGCTATATAGTGTGGCTTTAACTAGAACAAGACTTGTATTTCATGTAAATAATTGCATAACTAGGAGTTGGCCCATAAACACTATGTTAATTACCTCCGCCATGGAGGTTATGTTTTTGCCAGCGTTAATCTGTTTGTTTGTTTGTCTCTCTGTGTTCAAAAAAGTTATGGATAGATTTTGATTAAATTTTCAGGAGTTGTCAGAAATGTGAAAAGGAAGAACCGATTTCATTTTGGGTGTGATCCAGAAGAAATCCTGGATTCTGGATCACTTTCAAATTTTTGATAACATTGCCGTCAATGGGGCCAAAAATTTAGTTTCTCAATATCTCCGTTAATTATTGCCTAAAGCTCATGAAATTTGACTCAGGGATTGACAATGGGAAACCTCTATCAAATTTCAAAGGCTGATCCGGATCTGATCCAGAAGGCGGATTTTATCGCAATCTGTAAATCGCTGAATTGTTGCGCTTGGCGGAGGTCAGCGCTCTCTGAGTGCTTTTCAAGTTTTGTTATGTAATAGTTTATAGTTGATCATATTTCAGCTTTATGCACTGACAAAGATGAAACGTAAGCATTAGATCTCTCCTTTCATTACAATGTTTGGAATTTTAGCTATCAAATTAAAGCAAACACTGAATGAAATAAACAAGTGTACGGTATGAAGAGGCATTAAGGCCAAAACTGCAGGATGGTGTATGTATGTATGTCATAATTCTGTGAAACAAATTCACATTCTCTCAGTTTTTAAACTAGTAGATTTGTGTGAAAACCCTTTCAAATGTGAAGAATAATGTCTGCACTCACTGACCTGGTCAAATTATACTTTAGAGATGAATTTACACAACTATTGCCTAAAATCACAACACTGCTATTAATGGCCAGACTTCAAGAGATACTGCCATGAATTCTATTTCATACTGCTTTAGCTGTAACTGACTACTGAAGTAGTAGAGAAATGATAGACTAACATCTTTGAAATAAATAAATAAATTAATCAAGTAAAATTCTGAGAGTCAGAAATTCTAAATTTTTACTCTCTGAATCCTCCCACCTTGACCTAATGTGCCACTGTATTAAAGATAACATTAAAAAAAGGAAAAAGAAGAAGATTACTCACTGGGTCCTTTTGAAGATGATGGTCAAAGTAGTTGGACAGATGTTGTTTGTTGACATGTAAATAAAAACATGTTAGGGTGAATTCATGTTTTTTCAACTTAAAATTGTATATGCCTGATAAAAAAAACTGAAAACATAACAGGAGATGCTTCACATCTTCACTTTTTACAGAATTGGGAAACAAAAAGGCTCAAAATGCAAATGAGACACCAATGATGAAAAAGTGAAATCCAACTGATATTAGCTGATGATGGAGGGAAAATATGTTTTAATTCATGTGAAAAATAAGAACAACTGTTGTGGCTATTTAAAATAGTAGATTGGAGTGAATATCATACCAGTAGCTATAAGCAAGCCGACTCCATAGCTACGGACGTTCTCAAACACAGAAGAGACGTATACCACGTATTGACTTCCAGCAGAGAGAGATGAGACTGTGTGAGTTACTGGTCCATCTCCATCTGGTGCACTGATGTTTGTCTCTGTTCCATTAAACTGGAGAACAAAGCTGATGTTGTCGTTCACTTTATTCCACTGCAAAGTGACACTGGTCTCATTTTCGGCCAACTGTCTGAAGCCTGTGGGTTCTGGGGGAGCTGTGTGGAAAGAAAAAGAACATTAGAGGAAATTAAACTCCCCACAGTTTGGTGTTATGAGGATGACATAACCCGTCATTTGCTCTCCCACAGACCTCTGCTTATGCTCAAACCAACAAAAAACACAAGTTTGCCACAGGATAGCTGGAAAAAGAAAACGTCTGGCTCTGCGTGGTTAGCCAGCTTTGACAGCTGAGGCTCAGATGTTGGGCCACAGGTTGGTTAGAACAGGTGCAGTATGTTGTAGCAGCAGTCACACTGCCGGATCAGTGAATCAGTGTTCTTCCCGTTGTAATAATTCCAGCTGAGATAAAGCCAACGTTGCTTCCTGCTACTGAAGACTACTAAGTCGTTGTCAGTGCATGCAGTTTATATAAAAACAGTGCACCATACAGATCGCTGCTCACCAGTACCGGTCCTCCAGTGCCACTGCCCTGCACCCTGTAGATGTTTCCCTGCTTCCAAACTGCTAATTCAAATGAGCGCATCGCTAACAGACCTGTGCGGAGACAAACCCTGATGACAAGCTGGCAGTTCATCTGAATCAGGTGTGTTGGAGCAGAGAAACATCTAAAACATGCAGGGCAGCAGCCGTCAAAGGACCACAACTGGGGAACGCTGATACAGATGGTTAAACCAGATGGAGACGCCAGAAGGTAAAGCAGAGTATTACAGGTGTCCTAAATTAGAAGGTTCACTGAAAAGAAAAATAAAATGCATCTAATTTACCAAACTAGTTTACCAAACTATAATAAACTGAATAATCTTACTAGTTATTGTAGTGATGTTGACTCCACTGCTCCTGACGTTCTCAAACACAGAGAAGAGAGTGAATGTGTATTTAGTTGTGGCAGTGAGAAATGAGACTGTGTGAAATACTGGTCCATCTCCATCTGGTGCACTGATGTCTGTCTCTGTTCCACTAAACTGGAGAACAAAACTGACGTAGTTGTTCACTTTATTCCACTGCAGAATGATGAAGGTGTCATATTGTAGTGGTATGACGCCCTCTGGATTTTCAGGAGCTGTGACAGAAAGAGAAACCCACAGTTAAGGTCCATAGCTGTTCATGTAACTCTTTGACTCTTTACAACAACAGTCAATAGCATGAAACTGAATTTACAAATCACCACGCAGGTTATTGAACGTTTGCACTTGTAGCATGACCTAAAGGGTTTATTATCTTACCAGTAACAGCTGTAAGTTGTTCTCCGCTGCTTCTGATGTTCTCAAACACAGAGAAGAGAGTGAATGTGTATTTAGTTCCAGCAGAGAGAGATGAGACTGTGTGAGTTACTGGTCCATCTCCATCTGGTGCACTGATGTTTGTCTCTGTTCCATTAAACTGGAGAACAAAGCTGGTGTTGTCGTTCACTTTATTCCACTGCAGAGTGATGCTGGTCTCACTCTGTCCTGATGCTCTGAAGACTACTGGGTTTAGAGGAGCTGAGAAAAAACACAGTCAATTCATATTTAATCTAATATGATATTCATTTGCGTGTATAACTAACAAATATAAAACGAACCACTTTTTTTCTTAAATGTGCTGAGGATCGTTTTTGTTCCATTTTTTTCAAACTGTTTCATAATAAGAGGATATGCAAATCACACAAATGTTTAATATTCTCTGGTAACTTTTGTATGTCAGTGAATTTAGTTGCATGGTCTCTTGTCCCATTATATCGTGTTATTAAAATATTAATGCATAAAAAGTATCTCACCAGTCGCGGCTGTAAGACGTGGTCCGGTGTTAAAGAAGAACTTGAACTGGGAGTAGAGCGTGAACGTGTACGTCGCTCCCGCAGCGAGAGAGGAGACCGTGTGATTTACAAGCCCATCTTCATCTGATGCAGCGATGACGTTGTGCATTCCATTATACTCTAGGTAATAGCTGACATTGGTCGTCCTGCTCCATTGGAGGGTGATGCTGGTTGCGTTGTTTCCGATTAGTCTGAAGATATCTGGGTTTGGAGGAGCTGAGACAGACAAAACAAGAGCAAAGATGTCAGTTTGTTCTTATTTCACTGTTCTTGTTTATTCTAATCCATTTAATATTTTCCATATTCATTAAAATAACATATTGAGCTTCAGCAATGTAAAAGCTTTACTGAGCAGCAGCTACACAGATAAAACAGAGCTGTGGTCTCGAACGTCTGCACCTCAAGTGTAGATTACTCTTGATGAGGTATGCTCAAGAATCATTTCATTTTATTTTTTATATTTTGACTCCATTTTTATTCTTGTCATTCTGTTATACTTCTTCTTCTTCTTATTATTATTGTAAGTGGTAGAAAAACATAAATAAAAAACTCTTTAAAGTCTAAGACTCATTGGTGGAAGCCCAAAGTCATGTATTATGAGCAGAAGTGGCCACTATGGAAAATGTTCGATGGGTCTGGAATCGGCCCACATGCTCGGCACCACAGTTTCCACCCAGAGATTTGACCTGGAAGTACTGGAATAGAGCGATACCTCACAAGAAGTGACCACCCCAGTCCAAGCGGACTCCGACTAAGAAGTCGGTCTTATTGCAGTTCTTCGACTCACCACTGGGGGATGTGACTCAGTCCCCATTGGCCTCCACGTTAAAATGTCCAACTTTGAAGCAGAAAAAATAAAACAAAACATCTTTACAGCCTGGTTTAGAGGTCTTCACGGGTCCACTTTCATGGACCTGAACCCGAATGGACCTGTGAAAATTTGACCCGAAACCGACCCGACCCGACCCGAGCTATTATCATAGGTCCGGGTTCTGAACCCAAATGGATCCGCAATATTTGGACCCGGAACTGACCTGACCTAAGGGTTTAGTTTCTGACCACGAACTGAACTGAGATACCCAAACAGAACCGAGACAATACAGCCCATAGCTGCTCATGTTAAAAGTTGTCTAGCGTTGAATAAAACTTGATTTTCTTCCCTAAAGTTGTCTTCTTCTACCGGTTCAGTTGCTACATAGGCTACGTGATGTAAACAACAATAAATCCACGTTGTTATTTTCTTTGTGGATACATATGCTATTTGTAGCAACTGCTAACGCTAATAGCTACACCGGTCAGGACGTGTCGTGAACATGTTCTCTCATCCAATGTTATCATGTTGGCGATCCGTTGTGCTTTACAGCTGCAGTACAAACCGCTAATAACACGCTACGGCAACACGACTGTTTCATGACAAACACGCCACGTTCATGAATAATCATTAAACTGCCCCGAGTCCTGACATTGGCTAAACCAAACTACTGTTTGTTTGTTTACTTTTGCTTGACCTGTCACCTGACAGGTCACAGCCTATTGGATGGAAGGGGGCGGGGACAGGCCTCGGGTTTTTGGATTGTTCCGAAGACCTCTAGCCTGGTTTAAATAAAACTATTTTGGTCTTCATAGGTAGATTTCACATCCATGACAGTACCAGGGGCTACTTTTTTGTACCACACCAGGTAAAATCGTACAAGGCAACAAAATAGATAATAATCAGGGATGTTGGCTTTTGATCAGAAGCATGTATTGCCAAAGGTGAGCTGTCATCACTTTTGCACTTTCCTGACTTCAGAAGCCCACCTTCTGAGCTGTGAATAAAAACCGAGCAAATGCAGCATAGTCATCCTTATTTAAAAAAAACAAAACAATACACTTTGTTGTGTTAATTGTACTGACAGACCTCCACGAGAAGCTCCGCGTTGGGATGCAGTTTGTGCTAACAAAGCGTCAGCTAAACACTGATGTTGCAACCAGAACAAAATGTGCAAAGGGAGGTCCTGCTGTGGATGTCTGCCTGTAGCTTCTCTTTCGCGGCTTGGCTGAAGTAGCTGGGAGCCATTGTGTGTCATTTCAGGACCCTCCCAAGCAGGACCCACAGTCAATCATCTTGGGACTCACAGGCTGAAAGCAGCAGGCTAACTAGAAAAAGCCGGTACCAATGAGATGAAGGTAGGCACTACTGGCACCTGTAGTGGTGGGTTGTGACATACTTTGGTCACATGCATGTACATTGGGATAAAGAAATAAACGTCCTAACTGATCTGTAGTTTCAGAATGACTGAACTGTGTTTGTAAAGGTACTGGTAGTTTCAAATGTCAGTCTAATCACTATTTTTGAAAAATTCTAATATGTTTTCAAAGGTGATATTTTTCATTTGCAAGCACAGAAAGCAGGACAGATGAGGTTTCCGCATTTTTAGTGCTTTGGGTCCCACTAGAGGTTGTTGAGGTTTTATGATGCTGTCTAAACTTTAGTTGTGTTTGGTGTTTTTTTTTTTTAAGTCACTATCTCATTTTTTCTTCCATCATTACTTCCTTGAGCTTCTCAGTTGCCTCTGCCTTGATGTCAGCCATAACTCTGAAATGAAACTGAAACCAATATTTCAAAGTGAACAAAAGGCCTTTTGTTGTGCTTTGGATCACTTTCATTTTCCAACCTTTTTTAGTTGTTTTTTTTTTTTTTTTTTGATTTGCATCCTCTTTATTAAAATGATTCATGGCAACGTTGTGCTGTGGCTTTGATTTTTTGATATGATTACTTTTTTGATCAAATCTCTTTTAAACTGATCAAAAAACAAATGATTGCTCCTGTTTTCAGTTCACCTTCATTTAAACGGCTCAATTTTTCAATTCACATGCTCTTTTTACTTCTATTTTTAACATTATTTTGTGACTTTAACCTCTTATATGAATGTTGTAGATTTTAAAGAATATTTTTGAAAGGCTTTATATATATATTTTTTACCTGTGAAAGCTGTCAGTCTCATCTCGCTCAGGACGATGTCCTCAAACACAGAGAATAGACTGAATGTGTATTCAGTTGCAGCAGTAAGTGATGAGACTGTGTAGGTGACTGGTCCTTCTCCATCTGGTGCACTGATGTTTGTCTTTGTTCCATTAAACTGGAAAACAAAGTTGACGTTGTCCACTGGAGTCCAAAGAAAAGTGATGCTGGTCTCATTTTGTTCAAACGCCTGGAAGATTTCTGGGTGGAGTGGAACTGGGACAAAGAGAAAAACTCATCTCATAATGTGAGAATTATGGTAAATGTCTTGATGGATCAGCTGAATACATTCATTATGAACAATGGAACAAACATTACACCTTCTCAACTGGTCCATCTCCACTCTACAAAGACCCAGTCTGCCGCATTTAGTGACATCCAATGGCCAACTTTCAAACGGCCACAAACTGAATCCCACATTTCCCACTACACATTTAAACATTTTACTGTAAATTGTTTAAAATTTAGGGTCATCAGCAGTCTCACAGCAAAAGGAACAGATGGCCTCCTGGTGCCGATTACTTGATATAAGCAGACATTTGTTCCCACGGGATCATGAATGAATGAGACGCTACAATGCTGAAAGCGTCCTACCAGTAACAGCTGTAAGTTGTTCTCCACTGCTCCTGACGTTCTCCAACACAGAGAAGAGAGTGAATGTGTATTTAGTTCCAGCAGAGAGAGATGAGACTATGTGAGTTACTGGTCCATCTCCATCTGGTGCACTGATGTTTGTCTCTGTTCCATTAAACTGGAGAACAAAGCTGATGTTGTCGTTCACTTTATTCCACTGCAAAGTGACACTGGTCTTATTTTCGCCCAACTGTCTGAAGCCTGTGGGTGCTGGGGGAGCTGTGTGGAAAGAAAAAGAACATTAGAGGAAATTAAACTCCCCACAGTTTGGTGTTATGAGGATGACATAACCCGTCATTTGCTCTCCCACAGACCTCTGCTTATGCTCAAACCAACAAAAAACACAAGTTTGCCGCAGGAAAAGAAAAAACGTCTGGCTCGGCGTGGTTAGCCAGCTTTGACAGCTGAGGCTCAGATGTTGGGCCACAGGTTGGTTAGAACAGGTGCAGTATGTTGTAGCAGCAGTCACACTGCCGGATCAGGGAATCAGTGTTCTTTCCCGTTGTAATAATTCCAGCTGAGATAAAGCCAACGCTGCTTCCTGCTACTGAAGACTACTAAGTCGTTGTCAGTGCATGCAGTTTATATAAAAACAGTGCACCATACAGATCGCTGCTCACCAGTACCGGTCCTCCAGTGCCACTGCCCTGCACCCTGTAGATGTTTCCCTGCTTCCAAACTGCTAATTCAAATGAGCGCATCGCTAACAGACCTGTGTGGAGTCAAACCCTGATGACAAGCTGGCAGTTCATCTGAATCAGGTGTGTTGGAGCAGGGAAACATCTAAAACATGCAGGGCAGCAACCGTCAAAGGACCACAACTGGGGAACGCTGATACAGATGGTTAAACCAGATGGAGACGCCAGAAGGTAAAGCAGAGTATTACAGGTGTCCTAAATTAGAAGGTTCACTGAAAGAAAAATAGAAAAAAAAAATTACCAAATTAGTTTACCAAACTATAATAAACTGAATGATCTTACCAGTTATTGTAGTGATGTTGACTCCACTGCTTCTGACGTTCTCAAACACAGAGAAGAGAGTGAATGTGTATTTAGTTCCAGCAGAGAGAGATGAGACTATGTGAGTTACTGGTCCATCTCCATCTGGTGCACTGATGTTTGTCTCTGTTCCATTAAACTGGAGAACAAAACTGGTGCTGTCGTTCACTTTATTCCACTGCAGAGTGATGCTGGTCTCATTCTGTGTTGATGCTCTGAGGCCTTCTGGGTTTTGTGGAGCTGAAACAGAAAGAAGCAATGTAGAAAACTTTGCTTTAGACACATCAAAGCTGTCTGTATTTTGAGGATATAAGAAAAGAAACAAAAAACAAAAAAACGAGCTGTTAGATCACATGAACTGCCAGTGACAACTTTGTTGCTTTGAGGCCAAAAAGCTCTGAGGACATGAAACACCTGGCAACATTTTCAAATATAATGCGTCTCCTTGTCCACATCATAAGGTCAGAGGGATGTGGAGAGAAAAGGTAGCTACAATCAACATATTATTTACCATCTAGTTGAAACTAAAAGCTTGATAGTCTTATTCCTGCTTGGGACTGTGTTAATATACACCTGAATGCTCCGGAACAGCAAACAACCAAAACCTCTGCTTTTAAAGTGATCACATTTGCTGACGATCCATGTATAAATCCATTAGTAATAGATGATTACCATAACAGTCAATGGTTGGTCTGCACAAGTCAACCACACATCTTTATCACTAGCCTTTGTCCAGCTATAAAACCACTAACAACAGACATTACCTTTTACGTAACAGATGAATGGGAGACTGAGACTGCAGTTTTCATCTGACCATCGTCCAGAGTCGCCGAATGCTGCAGCGACACACTGTTCTGCTCTAGAGCTCGGTTGGCCACTGGTCCAGTGTTGAAACAGGGAGCTGCTCCCATCAGACCACTCTCTCTGGCGATACAGACCAATCCACACGGAGCTGCCGTTTGCCAGGTTTGTGACGGCTGTGTTTTCTGTTTGATTTCGTATGCTGTGAGGGGAAGAGACTTTTTAGCATCCAGGTTGGTACACAAAAAAATAAATAAATAAAACAACCCATCGTCATTTGTATCAAATGTTTTGTAAAATTAAATATTTACCTGCATTTAGTGAAAGTAATGAAATTTCAGATGGTTAACAATCAAAAAACAAACAAAAAAAAAGCTATTGCACTATCTAGCCATTGCACCTATGATGTTATATCAAATCAAATCAAATCAAATCAAATATACTTTATTGATCCCCCAAGGGGGAAATTCAAGTTTCAAGTACACCAGACGCTGCAGTCTGGTGTGTACTTGAGGAGCTGCCGGTGTCCAGCGCTCCTTCATGTCCCGGTCCTGTGGTCTGAGTGCTAACTCCAGATAACAGCCGTTAAAACCTGTTAACAGCTGTTAAAACCAGTATATCTCCACAATGGTGAATTAAGTGAGATATCTCCAGGTCAGAGGAGGAAACTCAGATAAACCAAACTCCGATGAACCAAACTGTCTCCTCTGGAAAGACCGAGCTCCCTCAGTCCGGCGAGCGACGGAGCAGACTGTCCCAGAGCCCAGTTCAACACGAGGACCAGCTTGCCGTCGTCACCCCTGCAGTGCCAGGCCCACCAGGTCTTCAGACAGCCCCCGCCAGGTCAGCAGACTCACCCCGGCGTGTAGACTGCTGGATAGGGGCAGCATGCTGCCGCTGCCACGTCGGGGGCTCCAGTCCCGGCTCAGTCGACGCTGCAGCCCGGATCCAGTGGCGGTGGTTGCCTCCTTTGCTTGTCCGCGGGTAGCAGTCCAGGATTAGCTTCCCTGAACTGGCCCCCAGCGACACTGTCCATGTCCGCAGCGGCACATCTCCACCAGCCGCAAAAGGACCGGTCCGCACCCGCAGACAGCAGGTCGACACCCGACCGTAAAATCACCACACACCGGGCACAAACTGGAGCGTCCAGCATCCAGTGTCGCAGGGATAAGTTGTGCAGTTATTTATAGAGAATAAGTGTAAGTAAAAAGAAAAGAATATTTCGTTGTGTCGTGAAATGCACCTCTAGAGGGACACAATAGCAATACAGGACGTGCCGGACCGTCCCTACTCATTAGGACAATATTGGCAGTGGCTCAGTGGATCTATATCCTCCGTGTGGCAAGGGCAAATCTAGGGTTAGAGATTTAGGGGTGCTGAGCACCCAATGAGCCCCACCACAACCCACAAAGCATGATGTCATTATCTGAAACACCTGATTTACTGAACAACGTACATAAACACTAATGTATTTCATCACTCTACAATATGCATTGGGTCTTTGCACTTCATAATTGTAACCTGTACCTGGCAAACCCGGCGTAATTCTCCCAGCAGTATCTCTGGGAGTCGGTCCAATTCAGCTTCACATCACTGAGAGCAAAGGACACTGTGCCGTTTACTGTTCCTGTGAACAGAATTAAAAGATATTACAGATGGTTTTTCAGATCAGGGCTCACTACATAGTGCTGTACTACTTTACCAGAATGCAGGCGTGACTGGAAGTATCACCAAGACGCACACATACAGCTTTTTTCTTCTAACTGGAAGAAAAAAAACCTCACCATTGTAGCACACAAAGTGTTTTTCCTCGCTGCACTCGGTGTCCTTCCACGAGCCAGAGGACGGACCTCCACTAACAAGTTCCACGCAGTACTCTCGTCCATTAAGATTGTCCGGCTGGCCTGGAGACCAGTTTCTGAACGCCGCCTCCCCTTCGCCGTAGAAGCTGCTGTTGTTCAGGGACCATCTCCAGCTGTTCTCCAAGTCGTCATGTAGACCAATCCAAGCCTTTCCTGTTAAAAGGGGCGTTCAGAGTGGCAAAGCTGATTGACCCAAAACCTTGTTTTTTATTCTTATTTCAAAATCTTGGCAGCCGCCTGGTGAACTGGTATCTCACATTCACGCTGTTGTTAGGATTAAGATTAATTTAGAGAACTGTTTAACTGTTAAAACTAAACTTTATGGCATGTAAGAATGCAGTCTCTTTTTTTATGATGGTGAGTCCTCAGTTTTGCTGCTTTGTGACCTAACGACTGGGATCTCCTGACTTCCTGACCCGCTGTCTTCCAACAGTTAGCGACTCCCAGATAAACAGTTTGTTTATTATCCTGGACTGTAAGACTGGAGAAGTGTTTACCATCTGGACTCGAAGACAAAGAGCGGTAAAACTCAGAAGAGCAAGGATCCGCCTATAAGAACTGAGAACAATCTGACAGTTGGTGTGCATTTCCTGGCATCTCCCTGTGTTAAGGCAATGCATCATCTGCCGATTAAAGCATTCTGCATGGCATATTGAATCTTTGTATTCATGATTTGTATTAAACTCTTTAATTGACCTTTGTTTCTAGTCTTGTCAATGGCACCAGATAAAAGAACACGGAGAATAACTTCACTGTACATACAGTCGTGTGTATTTAATGTGTACAAATCTATTATTAAGGACTCGCCTGTAAAGTTTGATGCTGTGTTGAGAACGGCATCGACATCAGCCGTGTTTTCTACGGTGGCCAGGTCGGTGTAGTCCCGTCTGCAGAGACTCTGAGCGTCCGTCCAGTTCAGCTGCGTGTTCTCAAAGAAGAAGTGACGAGTCTGGGCACTAGTGACCCGGAGCAGAGCTCCTGAAACAAGATCAAGATCGAGATCGCTTTATTTGTCACTGAGCCAGCTTCCCAGCACAAGGAAAATACATTCTGGTACGTCGTCCAAGAAAACATACAGGAAACAAACAGTGTAGGACATGAGTGGACGATACACTGAGGCTACAGCCAGGTAGCGGCACTGCCTTTCATTAGATAAGGAAAGGAGGTGACACAGGGAAAAAAAGCATCTCTCACTCTGTGTCCTGTGAAGGACACAGTGATCTGGCTATGAGTATATAAACTTTCCCCTCTTGTACATGATTCGATCTTCCTACAATTCGATTCAGAAGATCCTAGACGCTGCGCAAGTCTGTATCAAGCTTCTTTTTTGCAAATAAACTTTATATGCACTTAAAAGACGGCTTGGGAGCCGTGTTTTTTTCCACCACTTCTGACATGCAGAAGACACACAGTGAAGACTGAGAGGAGACTCAAAATCACCTCTATGGCAGAAACCACACCGTCTGCCTTAAAGTCTCTGGTTTTATCTCCATCCATTATCTATGGCCGCTTTAACCCATGCAGGGTCACGGGTGGTTTCATCTCGGTGTGCAAAATCCCAAACAGCTGAATTTGGGTCAGTTCTTGAGTTTGCAACTGCTCCAAGTTCTTATCCATCGTACCAGTGAGTTAAGAACCACAGTTGTTTGATGATTCTGTTCAAGAATCACATCCAGTTTACGGTTCAGCAAAGTGTTCCCTCACACTCGACAGGCAGCGTCACGATGGCCAGAATAGCTGCTGACATTTCTGAATGTGTCGATACACCTGGTAACTGCCAACTCCAAACAACAGAAATCCTGTTATCAGAAATCTGAATATGTATAGATCTTTTGTATCCTCAATGTACAAAGTAGCCAGGCATAAGATCTTCCATTTACTCCAGGAATTCATCATATATCCAGCCACTAGGGGGAAAAGGGCTCTCCTGCTTCTTGTTGAGAAAATTTGATCAGTTGAGTTGGGGGACCAGCTGACCAGATCCATGGTTTAAAAATTAAAGAGATTATACAAAGCGAGGCACCAAAAAAAAAAAAAAAAAAAGAGCACAAGACAGCAGAGAGCAGGAAGATACTTTTTTTTTTTTTTTTTTCGCAATTTCCATACGTTGTTCATGCAACATGATATCTGATGATATCAGTCATTTATTCACAGTTTACAGAGAGAACATCCCTCCTCTGCTTCAGCGGTGGAGCTGACTGGATCGTGGAGCGTCAACACTGAACTCTCCGTGACGTGCAGCAGATGTAATCAAACGACGCAGGTTCAGAAAGCTCAGATTACTGTCTGACTCATTGTTCAGAGCAGACAGCATGACATCCTGCTGAATGAAAACGAGACTCAACCCACCTCACGGCTTCAACCACAAAACATACAGTGAACAAAAAAATAGAAAAAAAAAAAAGAAATTTCATGGCAGTGTATGCCAGTTCAGAAATGTAGATATGTCAAATGCATTTTTACCTCGCAAGGATCTATGCTTTGATCTAATCTCAGTTGGACTGCTGTAAATCTTTCAGTCTAGGCTCGATGGCAGCAGCAAAAGTAAAAAAGCACTCGGAGAGTGCAGACCTCCGCCAAGCGCAACAATTTCCCCAAATAGCGATTTACAGATTGCGATATAAAATCCGCTTTCTGGATCAGATCCGGATCAGCCTTTGAAATTTGATAGAGGTTCCCATTGTCAATCCCTGAGTCAAATTTCATGAGTTTTGGGCAATAATTAACGGAGATATTGAGAAACAAAATTTTTGGCCCCATTGACAACAATGTTATCGAAAATTTGAAAGTGATTCAAAATCCAGGATTTCTTGCCGGATCAAACCCAAAATGAAATCAGTTCTTCTTCCTTTTCACATTTCTGACAACTCCTGAAAATTTCATCAAAATCCATCCATAACTTTTTGAGTTATCTTGAACACAGACAGACAGACAGATAAACGCTGGCAAAAACATAACCTCCTTGGCGGAGGTAATAAAATTGTGTCTAAACACCTCAATTACAGGTAATTATCTATATAATAAATTTCATATTTACTCAACAAAACAGTTACAACTGAGGATCAAACGTGCTGAAACGTGTTGTATCCATGCAGAACTTGTGACGACAGCCCGACCGTAACTACTTTCAAATAAAAACAAATCAGAATAAACAAAGAAAAGAAAAGGCACCAACCTGTGAGCACAAAGGTGACCAGCCTGAAATCCATGACTTAAACCTTTGAAAAGAGGGATACTATTAATTAGTCTGTTTGTGAAAATGCTCCAGTTGAATCTAATCTAGTTTACATCACATGTTTCAATGCACCAATATAAAAATACCCAACACTAGTAATCCCTGTAAAGGGTTGCAGTCGCTGTACAGAGGGATCTTACCATTCTAGCTTCAGCCTCTTCCTCCTTGAAACTAAACCACTTCCAAGAACACCTGAGTATTTGTTGAAGCGCAGTTGAACTTGTTTGGCATTTGTTACAGGAAGGATGGCATCGCAGAAGTCGGAGGGACTGCAGATGCGGTCCAACCTGTTCTTCTTTGAGACGAGGCAACGGCAGAGGTATGTGTCAGTTGCAGACAGTCAACTCACACAGAAATTGAAGTCTAATGGCGTCTAGGCTCTGGTCAAATCCATTTCTTCTGATTACAGGTCAACATTGAGGGTGATGAACTCAACTCTCTTCTGTAGAACTGGGGTCTACGGGCAGAAGAAGAAGATAGGAGATGGTGGGATTTTAAGAGCAAGCACCTCTTGCTTCATGTGGGCCAACAAACAAGTCCAGTTACACGTCATATTCACTTCATTAATGCCATTAATTCATGTTTATGCTTAATTCTCCTTTTCAGAATTTCTCACGGTCTGTTTTTAAGTGAAAACACAGCTTCACATTATTTGAGCAGATATTACCCAGGTACAATTAGTCTATACTCAAGGAGAAACACAGATGTGTTTCTCCACAAGTACATTATTCACACTGCCCTTCCAAATCAGTTTGACAAAGTTTCAGTCCTGACAGCTCTTCAAGTGATGCCAGATTTGCAACGTATGTAACTTCCTCATGCTTAGATGTTCTGACTGAAACCGTCTATCCGACATTAGCAGCTAATGGTCTCGGCTCTACTGAAGGTTCATGGATGAGTGTTACAAACACACCCTCCTGGTAAACAACCGGTCGTTACAATTCAAGTGGCGTTTGTCTGCCAAAACTGCAGACTTGCTGTCGTTCGGTGCAGCTGTCTGTGTGTATTGACTCGTCTCATTGTTCTCTGGCTGTTGTTGTAAACAGAGGTCTCCAGGAGAACGGTGTTGGAGGACAGGCTACAAGAAGAGAAGCTGTCATCAGAGGCTTTGAGGTGTCGCTGGTTAGTGTAGAATAACATTATTGAAAAAAAAACAACTTCTGGGTAATAGTTGGTTCATGAAAGGATCCCTTCTGCTGTTACAGTTACATAAAATAATGTCTTTCTGTCCTCTGAGAGGGTAGCAACTGAAAATACAGGAGGTTTTATTGGATTCTTTCTGGTTATCGTGGTGAGGCGTTTGTTTGATCCTGCTAGCTAAGTTGGCTAAGTCACTCAGGGGTTTCCAAAGTTAAACTGGTCCTCCAGACAACAGGAAAGACCAGCATCCATGGATCACAATTGGTCTTTTAATATCCAAGTGCTTCAAGTGCTGCATAACTTCAAGAAAAAGAAAAATCAAAAACTTTTTTTGAAAATAGAAAAACTTATAAAATAAGATTTTTAAAAAAGTATCTTGCGGTAGTGGCTTGTGTCAGCATCTGATGAGGCAGATTTCATCAAAATAACACAAAAGTTTATAATATCAGGTGAAGCATTACATTCATTAAAGCACACTGTTGAGTGGATCAACGTGATTCTCCCTGCTGGGCTTCAGTCCAGTTCACTAACGTGGATGTGGTGCCAGTTACTGGACTGGTGGATAGATTTGTGAGCACACTTGAAAAACAGGGTCAGGATGCTCTTCTAGCTTAAACATGTTTATGAAAATGACAAAGTGCTAGCAGGAGAGAGAGTCCGTGCACAGCCAGTTGTCCCAGCCTCCCGAGGATTAACGTCCACTCGAGACTACGACTCAGCACTCTGACCTTACATTAGGACTGCTGGGTGAACCAGGAAAGTGTCCAGGTGTCGGTGTCCTCTCGTTTTCACCAAGGAAGCTGCTGCTGTCATTTAGGAACCAATGTTCAACTGTGCTCCAGATCATCATGCAGATCAATACAAGCCTTTCCTGTTCAAAACATGTTCACTACACCTAAACTGACCAATACTGCAAGCATGGAGCTTTCATGCTTCATGCAGTAACAAAATCAAACAGCGTAGCTTTACTTTTGGGATTTAGTTTTGTTTGCAGAAGAGCTCTGTGAAGCGATGCTAAGAGCTAAACAAGCGTCGCCACCTCAAATAAAAAGTAGTTTCCAGATTAACCACATTCTTTTAGCAGATCAAATG
Organism: Hirundichthys speculiger; assembly: GCA_018398805.1. Classification (NCBI taxonomy): domain Eukaryota; kingdom Metazoa; phylum Chordata; class Actinopteri; order Beloniformes; family Exocoetidae; genus Hirundichthys; species Hirundichthys speculiger. The sequence goes on along the minus strand of JAGFBZ010000610.1, from coordinate 29,798 downwards.
CTCCCTGATGCGTCACTGATCCTAAGACAACTCGTCCTTGTTTTTGTAGGCTCCTCCTGCTCTTCTGTACATGCATGTTAGCTCAGCGCACTGTCCTGAGTTCACATTTATTCAACATGTTTAGCTGTCAGTTTGTAGGCATCTCCCATAATAACTATATTATTTTCATTAACTGTGTAACTTCCATCCTTCAGTTCACTGGGGGAAGTGTTATATGAAAAATAACAGGTTTTGTTTTGGGGATAATGGATATAGAAACTACTTTTTTAAAGCATTGTTTAAATAAATTTACATCCACTTTGACTTCTCTATTTTTCTCTTCAATTTAAAATCAATTTTCACTAATTAATTGTTGTTACTTGCACTGTTCATATGCAGTGGTTACATAAAAAGTCAAAGATACTGCAACCTAAAATCTGTGGACTAAAGCCAAACTCTAATAACAGCTCGTGTGTTCCTGTCAAACTGGATCAGTAAAGTAAAAGGAAACTGGAAGTGTCCTGTACAAGTAAAGCTTCAAACTGAGTCAAACTAGAGAGACGAATGTTTTCCAAATACATCAAAACATGACCAGTGTCAGAGTGGATGGAGAAAAAAAAAAAAATCAAATGCAGAGCACATGTTTAGGTAACCTGTCGTGAAGATATTACATTTGATATCAGCAGGTGGAAAATGAAGCTGACAAAGTGAAACAAAGTTGGACAGACAGTCAGGACTGACAGAGTGGGTGGAGCAGCAATCAAGACTGGCTCTAACAACAATCTGGAATCTGGAAAGATCAGGGTGGAGATGAGAGCAAGATGAGACAAGATATGAGACGTCACCTACAACACACAGACTTGGATCATTTTTGAAACTGCTTGCTGCTCATACAAAGCCGTAGACAGTATCTACTGCACCAGTATAGTGATTATCGTTAGCATGTTGTATGCCATGATAAAGTGATTATGCTGTAGCATTAGTAGCCACGGTCACATGGTCAACAGATTACCTGCTTCAGTTCAATTCACAACCCAACTGCCTGAACATGACGTGTAAGGGGGCAGAACTAACATTCATCTGGGGCTTTGGAGACAGCCATCTTTCTCTCCTGTGGCTTCCTCCAGCTATTCCAGTAGAAGCAGGAGAGTTCACCGCTAGTCTGGAAGTCAGTGCTGATCTGCTCTTTGCTGAATTGACGGGAACGTAGTCTGGAAGTTCAGATAAGGTTCAGCGTGTCGACATTCGTCACTATTTTGTCCTTACCGTCGCGTTAAATCAGAAACTTCCGAGTCATGGGGAGTTCGCATAGTCACTTCAAAACTGGAAGTTTAACGTGTTAAAGCTCCAAATACAGTAGTAACGACTGGTTTCAACCGGTGCTGCCACCCAGTGGATACAATTGTCGTGGTCCTCTGGTTTCCCCCATGAACAAAAGCAAACAAAAAACCCTTTATCCATCTAGGAAGGGAAATTCTGCTGAAGTGGCCTGTTGCATTATGGGATGCTGTATGTATGGTACGCTGGCTAGTTACATGCTAGAATTTATTTATTCATTTATTTTCATTTAATCACAGCGCCAACACTTTTCTGAATGTGACAGATAATTTCTGAGGGTATTAACCATTTGCATTGTGTGTTAGTGGAACTAATTTTACTTCAAATTTGACTGACTACTCCCTCAACCCCCCATCCCCCCCACCCCCCCCCACCCCCCCCCCCCCCCCCCCCGACAGGAATTTGAGTTGTTACCTGCTCCCATATACTTATTTCAAACTTATAAAACCAAACAGACTTTACAGAAATTCCCATAACCAGTTGTGACCCTCTCCATGATTCATTTTAAGCGTCAGTGTAGGTTTAGGTTTAGTGTAGGTTTAGTCAGATGATGTTTGTTGACATGTAAATGACATAAATGTGTTAGAATGAACTGAACCTTTATTTTATATGTCTAAAGACTCGGTTTACTGAACAGGGATTCAGCCAAACTCTCCACATGCAGAAAAAATACCGAAATCGTCTGGACCTCGTGAGCCCTGGTGCACTCAGGCTGAAGCTCACGGTGATGAGTCCAGATGTGAAAAAGCTGGCAGCAGCCCACCAAGATCAGGGCTCCCAGTAAACCTGAAGAGCAGCAGCCGTTCCCTTTGAAAATAGTTTTTCTTCTTATTTTTTTTCTCGTTGCCAGGCCAGGCCTTGTCTGTAGTCTACTCCTAAAATGACCGTTTGAAATGTTTAAGGCGCATGAATTGACGCACTAGTGCTTCCAGGTTTTGATTAATTTACTGCTGTTCACGTGAAGTGTGCATGATGTTGTTGGCATCTTCAATTAGCTGACCCATAAAACAACATAACTGCATCACTGGAAGTATTTTCTGATGTACAGTAAACTAAAATCAACTGTTTTCTTCATCACATTGTATAATTTTGTTGGGCTTTTTACAGATTAGTTTATATGTGATCAATTCTGAGTATCAAAGCTTTTCATTACAAAAAAAGGCCACATATTTCTAGCAAAACATTGTTTCAGCTTCCTATTTTCATTTTCAATTCACTGAATTATTTTATTTGAATAATTTTTTGCATTAATAATGACTGAAAGATATACATTTAATAGCCGTTGAGGCTCTGATATAGTATTGATAGTTTTTTCCTCCAGTCCTGTTCAGTTCCCCAGTTTCAGTCTTTTTCTTTTTCATCCTCCTGTTTTGTGTTTCGCTGCTTTTCTTTACGGTCTCATTTATCTTGAAAGTGTTTTTTTTTTCCTGTGTGTTATATCTAATTTGAGTTTAGTTTGAGTTTAGTTTAGCCCTGAGAGTTTGGCCTGTGTAAAATTCATCTTCAGATCTTCAGACCTTCATCTAATCAAAACTCCACATCCAGCATGACAAAAATAGATTCGTTTTAAAATTCTGTGTCATCCGAATACACGTACAGATGATAAAAACTACTTTTGTGGGGCAGCAGACAAAACTATGATGCATTTATTTATGTTATTTATGGAAATTTAGACATAATATTAAAATGTTGATTCATAATATTAATAAATATGATATAAAAAAGAATGATAGGCTAATGGGATTCAAGAAAACCAAACCATGTAGCCTACTATAATGGTTGAGGAGCATCATTAATAAAATATGTCACTTTTGTTCCCTCAAAATGCTTTCTCACGATTTGAAAATAATTCAAATAATGATTGGTCAATTTATAACTGACTCAATTTGTTTATTTGTTGGTTTTAAAACGTATTTCACAGGACATTTAATCTCAGAATGATGTCTCAGTGTGACAGTTTATTCACATCATGTAGAATATTTGATTTCCTCCTGAAGCAAAACTATACTGCTTAAAGAAATAAAGGGAGCACAAAAATAAGACATCCGAGATCTGAATGAATGAGATATTCCCATGAAATACTTTGTTCTTTGTACAGTAGAAGGCGCTGACAACAAAATCACACAAACATTATCAATGGAAAATTCAAATTTAGCAACCCATGAGAGGTCTGGATTTGGAGTCGCACTCAAAATCAAAGTGGAAAAACAAAGGATTTAATAAGAATACTTCATTCATTCAGCTCTGGGTTGTCTTATTTTTGTGTTCCCTTTATTTTTCTCTATTTTTGAACAGTATATTTCTCTCTGGAGCGCAGCTGCTCTTTGTGTGATAACTGTCAGTGGGAAACTACTAAAAACCATAAAGGTCTCTGTTTCACACAGAGTGAAATATGGATCCAAGTACAGTGGTACCTCTATTTACGAAATTAACTGGTTCTGGAAGTAGTTTCGTAACCTGATAATTCCGTAAGTAGAGACGCGTTTTCCATGTGTAATATCCTTGTTGGTGAAGGATATGAGGAGACAGGAATGTTGGTTTCCTGACTCTTTACTGAAACACTGAACTGAACTGATGGGGATCTGTAAGTCTCTACTTCTACGCCCCCTAGGTTAGTCACTAAGAAGGTACGGTTCCCTCTTGTGGCCATATTTGGTAACACAACCCATTTACTACACCATGTAAATCCCCTAATCCGTTCCAAGTCCCCCAAAATTCGGACATATTTTTTTTCTTATAAATCATGAAAATGCATCAAAACATGTAAACAATACATGTTACTATTGTATTACTGCACAATAGCCATGAAATGGCAGAGCAGCTACAAGTATGTTTTACGTTCGCTAAACTCTGGGAACTGCGATTAGCAGCGCGTGCTGTATTTTTTGCCTTTCGTATGCTGCAATTTCTTTCATAACAAGAGGCAATATTTTCCCGTTGTGACGTGTCATAACCTGAAAATTCCGTATGTAGAGACGTACCACTGTATATTTATGAATTAATTGTCCAGTTCTGATGTTGCTGGAAGTGAACTTCCTCTCTTCGAGGGTTCCTGTCCACCGTTGGACATAACCCAGACTCACGTTTTGCCCCACAATATTTAAACCACAGATATAGTTTGGAACATTTGTGAACGTCTTTTAATATTTTACCCCACATTTCTGACTCCAAAAGTGACATTTAAAGAAAACTGTTAGGATAAAATATCTGCAAAAAAACAGCAAAACATGAAACGGCAAAAAAGTGACAATTAATTTAGCCTCCGACTAAAGCGGACGGTCTAACTGCAGCTTAACTGCCTAAAAGATGGCTTAAAAACTGGACTTTAACTGGACTTTACTGCTTAAACTGGCTTCTCCTCGTTTTAAATAACGTTACACCTGCAAGCACCGCTTTGAAAGGCGAGATTCCCGTGAGCACCTGAACGCAGCGCGGGAGCATCAGGGATGTAGAGAAGAGGAGGAGGAGGAGGAGGAGGGGGGACAGGAGAGGAAGAGGTGGAAGCAGACCGAGGAGAGGCATGAAGAATATCCCCGACATCTAAGCCTGCAGACCGGGGAAAGCGTCCGGTCCTCCCGTCGCTCGTGAGAGGACGACAGGAAGCGGTGGAGGACAGGATGGAGGACAAGAAGCAGTTCCTTTGTGGGGTGGTGGAAGGTGAGAGCGGCCGACTTCGTAACTGACCTCCTTGCAGATCATGTGATTTTTTTTCCTCCCCTTAACTGGAGGGCATTGGTTCTGAATGGACCACCGTTTGACCCATAAATCAAAGCTTGTGTCGCCGACTGGAAGCTGGGTGTGGGATGGTGATGGATTTATGAAGACAGGATGAGGATGGATGGAAAGGTCTGTGTTGGGTGATGTAGTGGGGATCAGTGGAGCTGGAAGAGGAGAGCAGAGAAGCGCTGGACGTGTGTTTGACAGACAGGAGACTAATAAGAAAGAAACGTTGAGACTAGTGGCTGATAATAAAGAAGCTGAGGATGACTGGCAGGAATGAAGATGCTGAGATGAAGCTGTCATGGCAACAGTCTGCTGCTGAGGAGATGCTGAGGAGACTGTAATGTTAATGCAATGGTTGCTCTGGGGTGAAGATAATGGAAATAGGAATTTAAAAAAAAAAGAGAGAGAGAGGAGTATTTCTCAGGGCCTCAGTTAATTGATCTTAAAAAAAAAAAAAAAACAGCAGCCAAGATAATTATTATAGAAAATGTAGGTGAGAGATGGAAGTTGGTGATTTGTGGCACAGATTTGACCTAGTTCATCTCCTCTGCTCTGAACCACACGTACAACATCTAAAAAGATCTGTCATTTTTTAAATTTATTTTATAATTGTATTTAATTATTATTATTATTATTTTTTTGCCATTTCACATCCTGTATGTTAGATGCTGGAAAACAGTGTTGTCTCAAATCTACACGTGTAGCGCCCCCCCCCCCCCCTTTCAATCACTTATTTTAAAAAAAAATTTTAAATAAAATTAAAAATGTTATTTTAAATAAAATTAAAAATTTTATTTTAAATAAAATGTAAATTTTAAAAAAAAAAATAAAATCTAAAAAATCTATGTATTTTTTTTTATTTTGCAAATTAGATTTTTTATTTTATTTTATTTCATTTTTTAAAAATAAAATAAAATAAATTATAAATATCCATCCATTATATATGCCTGCTTAATCCTATATAGGGTCACGGGGTAAATAATAAATAAATAAAAATAGAACAAACTGAAAGTTGATGGAGCCTAATAAGTGAGTTAAAAAGTAAAAAAAATTTTTTACTGAATTTACTGGTGCATTGTAGTCACATTACGGTGTATCAGCCTTTACAGCTCATAGCATACAGGTGATTACATTTAATGGAAATAGTCTGACAGAAATGTAAAAATGCCTGACTCATAAAATCCTAACGATCTTATTAATGACGACAGAGAACTGTCAGCGCGTCCCTGCCGTGTCACCAGCTCACTGTTTGACTTTTTTTTTAATGTCAAATATCTTGAGCGATAAACGGGTAGAACGGTTGGTTTATTCCTCAGGTTGGCCACCAGCATGTTTGGTATTATCCACACCTTCATCACTAACTCTTATACCTCCACGTGGCTGTGTGCCACTGCCACCAGCCCCACGGGGGGCGGCATCCAGCAGAGGTGGTAATTGGATTTGGATTATTGGGGCGAACTGTGCAGCAGGCACCCCCAGGTAGACGGGTCACATACCCGAATAATAATAAAGTTTCCCACAGACCTGCTGTTTTTTATTTTCTAATTCATTCCTCTCTCTGACCCACTTACACTACAGACTTATTCAAAAACACAAAGGACAGAGAGGGACACTGGAGCTGCTCCCATTTCTAAGAATAGAAGATGTTATGGAGAGCGTAGTCGCATGATGAATTACGCCTCTGCCAAGCGGGAGGAGGCCAAGTGAGCGGAAGATCTATCATTTTGTGTGGCTAAACATAGAGCGCCGTGGCAATGCCAGCTAAAGATGAGCAGATGAAAACTATCCAGTTTGTGAATAAAAGAGACTGTGTTTCATAAATAAATAAAAATATAAAAATATCAAGGCTGGGCAATTAATCAAAAATGAAAATGAAAACTCCTGCATGACCCTGTTGAGTATTGAAGCTTGCAGTTATAATTTAGGAGCAGATTATTGTCAGTTTAATGGTGTTATTCGCATTAACCATCTGCATCAGTGACTCATCTAATATTCATCTCTCCTCCAGGTTTCTATAGGAGGCCCCAAAAACTATTATTTCAGTTTTGTCTTCATTTAACTTAAGGAAGTTCTGACACATCCAATCTCTAATTTGATCAATGCTTCTGGTCAGTGTTTGGATCGGACTATAGTCCGCTGGTGAGATGGTTATGTAGATTTGTGTGTCATCAGCATAGTTGTGGTAACATATTTTGTTGGTTTTTTTTTTTTTTTATAATTTGAGCGAGTGGGAGCATGTAGATGTTAAACAGCAGTGGCCCCAAGATGGAGCCTTGAGGAACTCCACAGGTTGGATCGGACTATAGTCGGCTGGTGAGATGGTTATGTAGATTTGTGTGTCATCAGCATAGTTGTGGTAAGATATTTTGTTGTTTTTTATAATTTGAGCGAGTGGGAGCATGTAGATGTTAAACAGCAGTGGCCCCAAGATGGAGCCTTGGGGAACTCCACAGGTTATTTTAGTTTGCTCAGATTTATAGTTACCTATAGACACAAAGTAGTCCCTGTCTTTTAGATAGGATGTAAATCAATTTATTGCAGTGCCAGAAAGTCTAGTAAGATGATATGTTTAGACTGTGTTCAAGTGGATGTCATTAAAGACCTTAACTAGAGCAGTCGCAGTGACGTGGCTGAAAACCTGACTGGTAGACATCAAAACAGTTATTTAGCATCAAGAAGTTGTGTCGTTGTTGAAAAACAGCTTTTTCTATAATCTTACTAAGAAAGGGGCGGTTTACAGAAACATTACAGAAAACATGAAGCATTAAAGAGTACATGAAAAAAACCATGATATTCATCTCTCCTCCAGGTTTCTATGGGAGGCCGTGGTCTATGGACCAGAGGAAAGTTCTCTTCCAGTGGTAAGCCCTCCACTGCTCTCTGTGCTGCAGTTCACATGCTGTTCTGTCTCTGGCTGTCAGGTGTACCTGGCTGTCAGGTGTACCTGGGTGCATGCTGCATGCTTAACAGGACCACTCAGCTCAAGCGTGGATTGATACCAGAATAAGACCCTCTTTGGGGTCCCGTTAAAGGACGAGACCAAACAACGTAGAGATGGGGGGCATTTAAAACACATTAAATCACTGTAGACTCACGGTGTGGTTGCTCCAAAGGCAAAATAAAAAGGAGGCGGGGCTGAGATTGAAGAATCCCAGCTCGATAAAGCAGTTGCAGACTTTTTTAGGTGTACCACGACACTTGTCATCAAATGCTTCATAAGCTCACGAAGAGAGAAAAGCTACTAAAATGTAGTGTTATTCCGATTCCGATACCAGTATCAGAAATTAATCCGATACTGCCAAAAATGCCAGTATTGATATCGGTATCGATATCGATATCAATATCGATCAGTATTAGTATTCGTATCGTGAGTACGGGAGTCCAGGCACCAACCTATACCAAGTAGGGGTGTGAAAAAAAATGGATTTGGCGATATATCGTGATATTTGGCCGTCCAATATAATATCGATTTTTCAGCTCCTAATATCGATTTTTGAGGAAAATTCATTAATTCACTTAAATGTGCAAAAACACTAATAATAAACAATAAATAGGTTGTTTTGAAGCAAATAGTTTTGACTCAATTTGTCCTCTGAATGATCAATATCATCTGATGAACATATACAGCAACTTGATTTTTCTTCTGTACTTTTAATTTTGATATTAACTGGGTAGAGTATCGCAATATATCATGATATTGCGATATTGCGATAATATTATATCGTGGCCCAAGTATCACAATGCATATATTGCGAGGTCCTTGCCAATACTCACCCCTAATACCAAGTAATTTATATTTAACGATTCATTTACTGGTTACTTCCGTTACTTTACCTGCAAAAAGAAATTCTTTGTAATTTTGCAATACTGTTTTATTTGGAAATAATTATAGACATAAATGGCTTGGATTTGCTGCATTCATTCATTCATGTTTTACAACAATGATAATTATAACACAGTCAGGCAATTTGTTTTTAATATCGTACTCGGATCGGTAGTCGGTTTTGTTACCCACAGCTCAAGAATCGGTATCGGGAGTGAAAAATGCTACCGGAACATCTCTAGTGAAATGTGACTCAGGCCTCAACACAAAAGCTCACAATGTGACACTTAAAGAAACCATACTGATCTATTCATGAAAAATCAGACGCAGCAACGGAGGGACAGCAGGGTTTGAAATATACAGTGAACTGTTTGACCCGTGAAGGATTCAGCCTGGACCTTTTTACCAGGACCTCTGCTGCGCTCTCAGCCTCGCGGTTGCCTGGGGAGCTAATTAATACTTGAACAGTTGTCTCGCTGGGTGGAACAGCTCGGATCGCTGCTGAGGAAAACGTGCCACGGGTTTCAGTAGCTCACGCGTGAGAACCGTCCGCGGCCTGAGAACCTCGAGCACAACGAGGCTCTGAAGTACGAGGCTGGTGACGGAGTTTCTACGACCTTTACACACCGTCACAGTGTTTTAACAGTGAAACAGTCCATCCAAGAGCCGACTTTCAGCTTTCAAAGAACTGTTTGCTAGCTTAGATTTTTTCTTTTATGACTGAAAAGCTGCTATTTGTTGCACAGATCTTGACCCGTAGAAGCTTGTGGCTCCCAGTATAAGGACATGTCGTCTTAGTTGGGTTGTGATTCCTACTCCTGGAGCAAGACAATCAGCACGTGGAGAACTTAAAACTGATGTGTCCAGTTTTGAGTCCACCATCTGGACTCAACAGATAAAGTTAGAAGAAAATATGCGGTGGACGTAACATCTCCCCCTTTCTACTAGAAAGAGGGAACACTGGAAGACTCATTTGTCCATGATGTTAATAAAACTTGTATTAACCTTTGCTTTTTGCTCTCTGACTTTCATGGTGCAGCAGATAAAAGAACACGGTTCTTTCTCTCTGCTGAGTCCAGATCCATCATTATCCATCTGCTCTCTGAACTCGAGCAGCGCGTCATCGATAAACACTGTCCTCTGGTTCTGGTTGGATTCTGTCATTAAAGGAGATGATGACTAGCTTTGATAAAGTCCATGACATTTGAATCTGAAGCACCAACTGATTTATTATTATTATTATTTTTTTTGTGCTGCAAACTGGCAAACAACTCATGAATCATAACGCGGCTCTGGGAGTCGATTTGTCTTCCAAAACTTCAGCAGCAGCTGAGTGTGTGGGCTCCAGATTTATTAATAAAAGGGCTTTTTGAGACTCCAGCGTGGGGGTGCAGGCGCGGTTCACATGGCGGGCGTTGCGTAAGCTTGGCGGCGCGGCGTTGGGGGGGGGGGGATTTTAGGTTGGTAGCTTCGTGGAGGCGACTCGCATCCCATCTGTCCAGGAAATGAGACAGAAAGGCGGAGAGCTCAGGCCTCCCACAAATGAGGAGGAAGGAAAAGAGCAGACTCAGAGACTGGCCAGCGTTTATGTTTGTATGAATGACTGCTGATTTTATTCCTCATACTATACTCTATTTATAATTCAGGAGCTGGTTTCCTGTAACCGAGGCAGCCTCACTATTAATACTGAGGGTCTGTTTCCTTGCAGTTTGTTTTTCAGGTTTTTTTTTTGTGTGTTGTCTTGTCCATCAGCTCCTAACTTCATACAGTCAGACAGACAATGCTGGGACTTCAGGTTATGGAAAAGGAAAGACCGGCTGGTTATGGAAAATGTGACTTTATTTCCTGAGGTCTTAACGAGAAACCTGTAACATGCTTCAGCCAAAAACACTACAGAGATACAGGATAAAACCTGCATCTTTAACATGTTTCTACACCTCACTGATCAGGAGATGGTGTTTAAAGTTTTGTGCTTTAGAGCAGTGGTCCCCAACCTCCGGGCTGTGGACCGGTACCGGGCCATGGATCAATTGGTACTGGACCACGCAAAAAAAAATTGCTGTTTAAGTTTTTTTTTATTATATGAGTCTCTGAACAAGCTTTTATTTTGAAAAATCTTTTATTTTGAAATTTTCCTTGTGAAGGGGAAAATGAACAGAACAGAAAAAAGAACAACTTACAACTTCCAAGAAAAAGAAAGCTTTTAACGGACAATACCAGGAGTCCTACTGAAATACGAATTTATCACGACAGGTGATTCCCACGTACCACGCCCGCTCTGCGTGAGGTTTTTTTTTCTTTTTTTGCTATTTATTTGATGGGTACAGAGGATGTTACCAGAGACTTTGATGTTATACTCATGTTATGTAATTGGCGTAATGTAACGAGGAAGCTCCGCCCCCCTCCCATGGACCGGTCCGCAGTTACAAAAAGGTTGGGGACCACTGCTTTAGAGGACACTGAGTGCTGCATGATGGGAAGACCGTTCAGAGATCACAAACAGGTTTGTGATGTCATAGGACACTGCAGCTTCAAAGCGCTCACCAAATGTCGTATTTTCAGACTATGAAGGGAAGGTCTTTGATTCTGCAGTCAGCTCAGACACCTAACACACACATACCATCTGATGGCATTTGGATTTTCTGATTTATTTATCTTGACCCAAACTTATTTTATGTTCAATTAGTCTAATCTATGTAATTTTAATCAGTCTGTATTTTGTACTTGCACTAAGCGCTTTAAATGTTAACTTTTTATTGTGGTTTTATGACATTGTACAGTAGTCTGTTTCTCGTATTTGCATTTAAATACTGTCATTATTGTAAACCCTAATATGTACTATTTTTGTTTGTCAAGGACTACAGATGGAGATTAGCTTGTGGCTAACTCTGGTGCAGCCATCTTTTTAATGTACCTGCACATTGTCCTTTAAATAAATATTTAAAAAAAAAAAAAAAAAAGCACATTTCATAATGTCCCCTTTAAAGCTGCACTTCAGTAACATGTTCCCTCCCTGTACCTCCACAAGGATGCAGCGCTGGGGGTTGAACACGTACCTGTACGGTCCAAAAGATGACCTGAAGCACAGACTGCTGTGGAGAGAAGTTTATTCTCCAGAAGAGGAGGGTAAGTGGAGCGTCCTGCCGTGCGTGCGTCCATGACACAAGCACTTTCATGAATACTCACGAGTGATGACTCATCATAATGGTTAGAGTCTAAAAGAGGATCGAAGAGAACACGTGTAATCATACGTAACATTCTTTGATTTTTCTTCACGTGTAAGAAAATGCTTCATTTTTAATTTTTCTCGACTTATAAATAAATCAAAAGAGAAGCAGTTAAAGAGCTTTTTTTCAGTCGGGGAAGAGTAAGGCGAGGCGAGTTTATTTGTACGGCACATTTCTTGTACAAGACAATTCAAGGGGCTTTAAATAAAACATTTGAAGCATTACAGAGCGTTAAAAAGTACATTAAATGGAAAGAAATAAAAATGAGATAAGATATTAAAAAGCAAAAAATGAATAAACAGTTGTTTTTGATTAAAAAAAAAAGGAATTTAAAATGTAGATAAAATGACAAAGAAATAAAAGTTAATTGTTTTGATAAGAGGTGGCAAATAGAAAAGTTTTAAACCCTGATATAAGACTTCTGAGTGTCATCAGACCTGCAGGTTTCTGGGAGTTTGTTCCACATGTGAAGAGCATCAAAACTGAACACTGTCTCTACGTGTTTAGTTCTGACTCTGGGAACAGAAAGTCACAAATGTTGTGATCTAAACCCTGATCTCACAAAACCCCGACCTCAGTCCTGGAGAACATCTGTGGTCAGAGCTGAAAAGGTGAACTGAGGCAGCCTGCAAACCTGACTCAGTTCCTCCAGTTCTGTCAGGAGAAATGGACCAGAATTACAGGAAATTACCCAGAACGTTTGACCCAAGTCAGACAGTTTAAAGGTAACGATACCAGATACTGAGGAGATGGATGTAAAGTTCTGACTCTGAAGAAAGTAATAAAAACAAAAACCTCTCTCTCATTATTTTGGCATTTAGCAAACAGAAATAATTTTATTAATCTTAACTGACCTAAAACAGGAAAAGCTCAGTCTGATTTCATGTTAGGGGGAAAAAAGTTAACATGTCTTTTTTTACAGTGTTCTGGTTTTAACTCCGTACCATCTCGCTGCCAAGAAGCAATAATGTTTACATCAGCTTTAACTTGTAGCTTAAAAAAGTCTGTTTTTCCAGAGAAACAGCCCACGAGCTGTTCGGTTTTCCAACGTTAGTACAACCTAATCTGTACGTCTTCCCCGAAACGCGTGGCACAAGCTCAGATTTATCAATGTGCGCAAGTTAAATAATGCTCCGGAAAAAAAAACAAAAATACCACAAAATTTAAAAAAACAAGGTAATTTTCCAACGATGTCAGATCACGGAGGTTCTCTGGGATGAATAGATTGTATTTATTTGTATTTGTGGATTCATGAGCCAAAAAGGTTGTTAGCTTCAACTTTTTTCCAAATGTTACAGAAGAATGTTTGTATTTTTGATTCACGTCAGAGGTTTAACTAAGGAGGTAACCTGTACTTTAAACTCTCACAGAATTAACAGAATTCTTAACAAAACATCAGCTTGTATTTCAGTGCAGGTTTCTCTTTCCTCTGCTCGTCCTCTACCACCGTCGGTATCAAAGCATCCCCTTAAATACTCTTTTTCCTCCTTAAATGTGTCTGTTGAAGTGAAGGGTAAGTCACTGAGGTTCCTGGACGGTGGACAAATGTTCCTGTAGAAATGAGAAATGAGTTTTCCTCCTCTTTACCTGTTTCTTCCCCTCCAGGTCAGTTGCGTACTCTCATCACAGAGGCCGAGTCCAGAGGCCTGAGGTTCGTTTACGCCCTCTCTCCCGGTCAGGACATCGTCTTCTCTTCTTCCTGTGACTTGACGTTGCTCAAGCGCAAGCTGAGACAGGTAAACTCCCGCGCTGCCTCCCCGTCGTCGTTTCTTCCGGTCTCCTTCATCCCGTCTTCTCCGTCAGGTGTCAGACCTGGGCTGCCAGGCGTTCGCCATCCTGTTCGATGACATCGACCACTCCATGTGTCAGGCCGACAGCGAGGCCTTCGCCTCCTTCGCCCACGCTCAGGTCACGGTGACCAATGAGATCTACCAGTTCCTGGGGGAACCGCCCGTCTTCCTTTTCTGCCCGACAGGTGGGACCTGGGTCTCCACTTCTACTACGTCCGACCGGGCGGTTCCTCTAATCTAACTTCACCTTTCCCCCGTCTCTGCAGAGTACTGCAGTTCCCTGTGCTCTCCCAGCGTGTCCAAGTCTCCGTACCTCCAGACGGTTGGAGAGGACCTGCTGCCCAACATAACCGTGATATGGACGGGTAAGGCACCGATACCGAGTCTCTCTCCCCGTCAACGCTCACTCCCAGCAGTGTGCTCATACACATCTCTACATGCACACAAGCAAATGAGCGCGCACGTGGATCCACACAACCTCCCCCACGAACCAGAAAGCAATTTAAGTGCAGATCCGCCCACGCGCACATGGAGATACAGTAGAAATACTCACGCACACACGCATTACTGAACATCTTCATTCCTACATCTACTTCATAGTCGCACCATGAGACCGCTGTTCTTCTGTCATATATAAAGTATTTTATTTGTGTTCTGCGCTCATGCATGTCCCACCTCAGTGCATCTTTTTTGATTACTGGGTTGTCTAGAAGTGTTGCACCCCTTAAGCAGGACGAAATAATAAAAAAGAAGTGAAGAAGGACAAACGACACAGCTCTCGCCTCGACTCGTCTGTACTGAGTTACTCGTTTACATTACAAACACATTTAAGGCTTTTTGCAGCCATGAAACAACACTTCTAAGTATCCTACAAGTCTCTCTGTAACTCATCTTAACTGTATAGAAGAGCAGAACTACAGTAGGCCGTCACAGTAAAACAGTAGCAGTTGCTAACTCAGCAATGGCGCGACGAAGTTAAACAGAAAAGTATCTTCGTTTTCAAAGTTACACAATTCACATATTTCTCTCACATTGAACAACCGCGGTAAGCTAACGATGATCAGCAACATACTGTATGTCTGTAAATTTCTTGTATTTTGAGGACAGTAATTACCGTATTGGCCCGAATATAGGACGATATTTTATTCTAGAAGTCATATTCTTAAAAATGGGGGTCGTCTTATAATCGAGGACTAGACTTTTTTTAATTGTTATTACACATCTGCGCCACTAGATGGAGCCGCACCTAGGTAACCAGTAAGAATGGAGGAACCACGCAGCCGACTGGAGCAAAGGGCTTTGAAAGTTGTTGGAGTCCAGAATTTGTGTTTTACAGACTAAGTTATTTATGTTGTTCTGACTAAAATTTGACTTTAATAGTTAAGTTATTGAACTACATGATTGTAGCTTATTCAGAGTCATATTCTCAGATTTGAAGAGAACACAGTTTATTAAACTGCTGATCTTAAATAACATGGAAATCTGACATGCAAGTATGGTACCATACTTCCGAAAAAAAAAAAATGATTAAAATGTTTAACAATACAGTAGAATGTTATCTCTGTGGGAGTTTTTTCTATAATAATTGTACAATTAAAAAAAATTGTTTTATGAATAACCTTATTGCCTTTTTATTTTCCCAAAATGATATTTGAAAAATAGGGGTCGTCTTATAATCAGAGTTGTCCTATATTCGGGGCAAAATGGTACCCTAAACGGGACGAAATATATAAAAAAAAAGTGAAGAAGGACTAGCATCACAGCTCTCGACTCGTCTGTATTGAGTGAGGGAGAGGAGCTGCGCCTTCTACAGGTGCCCTGAGGCGTTACCGATCGATCCACGCACAATCAAGCGAGACAAGACTTTTGAATGCATATTCATCTATTTACTCCATATTCTTGATATATATTAACCTGAACAATAAAACTAAAATAACAACATTTATATCATCAAATCAAAACTAGGAATTATTGCTAGTGTTATGCAGCTGAAAATTAATGAACTATTTCTGGCAAATTAAATGTTTTGGACATCTTCTGTAATATCTGTCACAGAGGCACGAAGGAAGTTATATCAAGTTTCATTTTGTAGCTCTGCAGTTTAGAGTCCAAAAGGCTTCTTCTCTTTATCAGCATCTGGCATTGTGTTATTCTGATGTAGCTCTGTAATCCAGCTCTTTTGCATCCTTGATGGCATCTCGTCTCGAGTACTTTCCCCACACGGCGGCTACCGTACTGTTGCTACCGCGGTTGGATCAGCGGTGGACAGAGATCCGGTCCAGCCATCTTCCTTCGTCACACCTCCACTGTTCTTCACAGGCAGTAAAGTCGTATCCAGGAAGCTGTCCGTCGACTGCCTCGCCGAGGTGGAGTGCGTCCTCCGGCGGCCCCCGCTCATCTGGGACAACCTGCACGCCAACGACTACGACTCCAGGCGCCTCTTCCTGGGGCCTTTCAAGGGCCGAGAGCCTCGGCTGAAGAACCACCTGAGAGGCCTGCTTCTCAACCCGAACTGCGAGTTTGAGGCCAACTACGTCCCGCTGCACACGCTGGGAAGCTGGCACAGGGCCGAGGAGGAGGAGAGGAAAGGTGAGGGGACGGGGGGCGGGGTGGGGGTGGGGGGGGCGGTAGAGGGAAGGAGCAGCAGTCATTTAAACTCATAGAGCCAGAACAACATCCAGCTACTCTCTTTGCTCCCTGGAGAAAAGTTTAATAAGCCAGTGTTGCCTGGAATCCTGACTGACGTTACCTGAATACATATATTAACATATCACGAGACATGATTGTGCTTTTGCAGTTTTGTGAGGTTTCAGCTAAAAGATGACAGTTTTAAGATGATGTTGTTTTCATCAGTCTGTCTCTTATAAAGTTTATACACTGGTAAAGTTTTGTTCGTCAGGGTTTACCGATGAACTGCTGTTAAAACGTAACTGCCCTGCATCACCCTGACTTCATGTTCGGTTCATTGCTTTTTTAAAAATTTTGCTTTGACAGTAAAATGCATGAAAATAGAACCAGAGAGAGATAGAGAAGAAAGAAGGAGGGAATTGGATTAAAACGACTGGAACAGAGAAGCACTGTAGCATGTGATGTTCTGCTGATTGTGTGTGTGTGTGTGTGGGGGGGGGGTGATGGAGGAGTAATTGTGCTGGGATGTGGGAAGGAATGAGAAGAGCGAGGTCCCTCTGTGGGGGATAAACAAACTGCAGGGCTGGAGGATGATTGAGCGTTGAAGGAGCAGATGAGAAGAGGGATGAAGGTCTGGCCTCTGATGTGGATGTGGACGAGAGAGGAATCTTAATAATTACATGAAAGCTTGCTGCGCAACCTTATAGCATGTCTGTGTCCGTAACGCTGGGATTAAAGCTTGACTTATTCAACTTGATTGAACAGAGTTTTCTCCTGTGAGCTGCTCTGAATCTGAACGAACTGATCCTCACATGTGGTTTGATGCAATGTTGTGGACTCTAGATGAGGAGTGTGAGTACTGTCCTGAAAGAGCGCTGTCTGCTGCCCTACGGGACTGGATGGAGGAACTCAACCAACCTCTGCAAGCAGGTAAACGTTCGTCGCCAGTTCTGTCACGCTGTTCCCGCACACTTGTAATTAAAGGAGACACGTCTTTCCACCAGATGATGTCTCAGTGAGACAACAAAAGCTCCTTCATCTACATCAGAGACACAAAGAAAGTGCACACCCAGTGTCGGATACCTACAACTTTTATAGCCACAAAAAGAGGGGTGTTGCTTCCCCTCTTCCAGATGTCCAGAAAGCATTCTGCGTTCACATCACAAGTCCAAACACACGCTGTTGATTGTCTCAGTCCAGGAGCCGAGATGTCAATCAAATGTGTTTGTCTGAGATGCCTCCCACATCTCAGGAGCCAGGAGGGTCAGACAGGTCCAGCTGTAACAACAAACTGCACCCTAAAAAAGCAAGGATCCAAATACAAAATCTGAGGTTGCAGAAATCCTGGAGACAAACCAGCTAAATATTCATGAAATCTTTATGCCATATAAGGAGGTAGAGGTTGAGTGGGGAGGTAGTTTCGTTTTTCTACGGTTACCCAGTCAAATTTATGGTTTAAAGGTATGCATCAGCAAAACAGCAAAGTTGAAAATAAATGTCTGTAACCTGAAATTTTGAAGTACACGCCTTCAAGGGCCAAAGTACTGGAAGCAAGGTGTATAGAAACCTTGGATAGAAAAAAAAGCATGACATTAGTCATTGTCATGTAAAGTAGCGGTGGGATGAAAGTTTCATGTGGGACGATGGGGGAAGTTTTTCAGCCGCTGCAGGAAGAGCTGCCAGCATGCACGGCGTGCACTGCAAGGAGGGGGTCAGTCACACCTGTGATCCACGTTACCTGGAGGCCTAGACTGGAGGATTGTTATTCAGTAGTCAGTGCTGCAGACTTTTACAGCCGACTCTACTGGTTATCATAGAACAGGAAAGGAATCCTGTCTCTGCAGCAGGCGGGGGGGGGGGGACCTGGACACTTTAATATGTCCCGTCCCATCTCAATCAGGACTCGCTGACCACCTCCTGATCCAAACTGTCAGCAGCTTTGATGCAGAATTAACAATGAAGCGACAGGAGCAGCCGGTCAGATCAGAGAGAGGCTCGGTGCTCTTAAACGTCACAAATGAGTCAGAATGTTGGCCGGCACTAGATTTCATCACATTTAAAGGTCCGTCTGCGTGGTTGTAGTTTTCTCTCTCCTGCTGTGGTGCAAAGTTGTCAAAAAAACAACCTGCTTTTGTGTCTGAGAGCAGTTTGAGGTACAGCAGGTGGAGCATCAGCACTGAAAGACTTCTTTATGCCATCAACCAACATTTTTTTCCATGACATGTCCCCTTTAAGAGTTCCTTACTCTTTAAGAAGACAAATTAGATTTAAAAAAATGAACTGCATTATTTTAAGTCATTTTCAAGGCTGTCTCTCTAAAAATACCCCTCTGCTATGTTTGAACCATTACCGCAGGTCGTCAGACCGCCAGGACAGACCAGCGGACGTCTGTCCAAACAACACGCTGCAAATCCCCTGACAGGTCCGACTGTCCGTCCAGCTGCAGGGGGACCGTGGCCAAACTTCCAGTCTTCCCCCTCAATTCCAGCTCCCCCCCAACCTCACCAACCACGGGCAAAAGGGAGAAGGAGGAGAAGAAGAGGTCGAGCCACCCCAGCCAGCCCAGTCAGCAGCCCCCGGGGTCCAGGCCGCCCGCGGGCGCCGGCCGGGGACAGAAGACCCCGGGGGGTCGGGGAGGCTGCGGTGGGAAGGGCTCGCTGAGTGAGTCTCACGTGCGGTTGCTGGTCGGTCTTCATTACCTCCCCCACGAGCACGGCCCGTCG
The DNA here is from genome assembly GCA_018398805.1 of Hirundichthys speculiger. Taxonomy (NCBI): domain Eukaryota; kingdom Metazoa; phylum Chordata; class Actinopteri; order Beloniformes; family Exocoetidae; genus Hirundichthys; species Hirundichthys speculiger. The sequence goes on along the minus strand of JAGFBZ010000610.1, from coordinate 10,567 downwards.
GCCCAGAAGCTGCTCCAGGATCTGACCTGGCTGAAGGCGAACTGCCACGTGGTCAGTGCGAACAACAAGAAAGCGCAGCCTCAGAAGGTCAGTAAGGGCTTCGTCAGTTCGTGACGTATGAATAACTGAAGCGCATGACCCAGAGTGCTTCGCTGATGTCCTCAGGTGGATGAGTGGCGCGGGCGAGCCTCCAGGTTCCTGTCTCTGTGCGAAGACATAGCCCAGCTCCACTGCAGCGTGGTGGGCGGGGCTAACAGGGCCGTGCTCTACGACCTTTATCCTTATGTGTGGGACCTGAGGAACACAGCCCTGATGGCAAAGGCCTTCATCTGCTGGCTGGGTAAGAACACAAAGAGCTGGGAGGAATAAAGATCCTTCTTTCTGTCTTTTATCCTGTACAAGACTCCGCCATGCTGCGTTCACCGCCTTTGCTCGGTTTGATTTCTCTGCGTTTACACCACGTAGCGTCCTGCCACGGTTGCGCCAGGTCCTCTGCTCTTGAAGGCGCTTCACCTCCCTCGTCCGAGAAGCTCGGCCAGAGGAGTCACACGTGTGTCGCTGACGCTCTGGTCCGTCTCGTGACTCATCTGGGTCATTCGCACCGATGATGAGAGGTGACGGGTCTTCAGGAGCCGAGGACAAAAAGTTGCAGCCGTCTTCTGTTTGAGCATAATTACAATAGTTGATACTTTCCCACAACCTGAGGTGACATGGCGTTTTGTTTTCTGGGCACACACTGCTTTTATCATTCGTGTGTTCGGTTTCACTGAAAAAGCTCCGTTGTTTTTTCTCGTCTGAGTGACACTCTTCCTCCTTTGATCCTTTTCACCCCAAACACTCGTCTACCTCGTTCAGATGGGCGGGTGCTGAGTGACGGCTCCACCCTGGGCTCCTGGAGGAACTGCTTTCAATGTGAGTGCCCCCCCACACACACACACACAGACACACACACACACTCCAAGTTCATTTTATCTGGTTATGCTGGCATTAATACTAAAAAGTCAGTGATCTTTTTAATGTTTTGTAGGGCTGGGCAAGTTAACATGTTATTATCGCATTAACGCATTAATTTATTAACGCCGACATTAATTTTATCACGTGTTAACGCGTGTTGCTCACATGCTTTTGTTTTGAAAAGTCTGTTACTGGCTGCTGCGGAGCCGGAAGACAATTGGCATGGACATGGAGACATGGAGAACGGTAAAAATCAGTGTACTTAACCGTTCGGGTAGCAACTCAGGTAGCAATATTAACAATTCTGTTTGAAAAAAAAATCTGGACTACAACAAAACTGTTAAATCCCTTTGTTCAAGACGATCACGTCATTCCTACATGTTCCATCAGATCTGCTCCATGTGTTCACTGTCCTGCTGTTCTCTAGCTGGTTACTGCAGTGCGGCTCCATCTAGTGGCACAGATGTGTAATGACGACAGAAAGTCTATTCCTTTATTATAAAACGACCCCCATTTTTGAGAATATGACTTCTAGATTAAAATATCGTCCCATATTTGGGCCAATACAGTAGTTTGATCAAGGAATTATTCAACAGCAGATGGGTATCCTGCAATGCTGGAAATGAGCATCAGAGGATTCTGTGCTCATCATGATCTGAGGAGAAAAAGACTGATGTCAGACGCAGAGCTGGAGAGGCTTTGGTTCATCTATTTATGAGCTGAGTTTTCATTCAGATTTTCACAATATTGCAAATATTATAGTATGTGATTCCAGCGCCGCCATGCTACCTGAACTGCCGTACACAAAGCGATAGCAGGGTCACTAAACTGGACAATTAAATATTAAAAACAAAAAAACGTTAATTTCATATTGTATTTTTGATCCAAGTCTAAATTTGAAATATATAAAAAAAAGCATTTTTTCATTTTTTTGTGTTTGATTAAAAAATGAAAAACAAAGTAAAATGTCACTTTTTAATTTTTTAAATTTTTGATTGACAATTGAAAATGGATAGAACGAATGATACACGGATTGGTTAAAATCCGTGTATCATTCGTTCTTTCCATTTTCAACGGTTCAATCAAAAATTGAAAAAGGAAAAAAGGGGCATTTTATTTCGTTTTTCGTTTTTGAATCCAACACAAAAACAAAAAAATGCCAGGTTTTTCGTATTTCAATTTTAGACTTGGATCAAAAATACGAAATTAAAAAAACGGGCCGCGGGACCGAATTTGTTTTATAATATTTAATTTGTCCGGTTTGTAGACGTGACCCGGAAGTGGCTTTGTGCGGCAGTTCCGGCAGTTCCGGTAGCAATTCGGGTAGCAATATTAAACAATTCAGTCTGTTTTAAAAAAAAAACAAAAAAAAAAACTGGACTGCATCAAAACTTTCAATCCCCTTTGTTCGAGCCATCGCATGCTTACTCCATTTATCATTAGATCTGTTCCATCCGTTCACTGTGACGCTCCATTCACCTACTGTTTACATTGATGCAGCGCCATCTTGTGGCGCAGATGTGTAATGACAGTAGAAAAGTTTTGACCTCGATTATCAGACAACCTCCTTTTTGAAAATATTATTTGCGTCTTTGTGCACAACAACATCTTCTGTACCATGTGAAAGGCCAGAGAGGTTGTGTAAAAAAAAAAAAAAAGGAATTTCTGAAAAGCTGTTGAGAGACTGTTCCTTTCCAAATAAAAATGACTAAAGTTTCCCCTGTCCTGTACATCATTGTTCAAGTTACACAAACATATTCAGTTCCATCTTCCTAGTTCGACCAGCACTTTCACTGTCTTCTGCCTGTTCAGGCCCATGTTATTCTCCTAAACTGACAAAAAAAAAAAAAAAAAAATTACACACATGGAATACATCCATGGCATATTTTATTATACACATATATGATAATGTACGTAGAGAATTTATTTGGTCATGCATTCTTTGTAATTCATAGTCATTGATGTTCTTTGTAATTCATAATCATTCCCAAGGGCCATGACAGACAAATATTCAATGCGCCACAACCAGCTGTGGTTGAGATCCAGTTGCCTGTGATTATAAATCTGTCCAGTAGGTGGTGTCCTGTGCAGATGAAGCTTCTAGTAATGAACCTTTTCTGAAACCGATCGGCTCAAATGGTTCGATGCCTCATGAGGCTTCATCTCACCATCACTACAGGATACTCATCTGCTGCAAGGGGCAGGAAATTTCAGCGTGTGTCAAACCGCTGCTGAATAAGTCCTTGATCAAACTAGTATTTGATTCTAGCGCCGCCATGCTACCGGAACTGCAGCACAATACCACTTCCGGGTCACGTAACCCGGAAAAATTTAAATATTAAAAACAAATTCGGTCCCGTGGTTCATTTTTTAATTCCGTATTTTTGATCCAAGTCTTAAATTGAAATACAAAAATCTATGCATTTTTTCGTTTTTTTGTCTTAGATTAAAAAACGAAAAAAAAAATAAATAAAACGTCCTTTTTTATTTTTTTAATTTTTGATTGACAGTTGAAAATGGAAAGAACGAATGATACACGGATTGTAAAGTTACTGAACTTTTACATGGACATTTTTATTTTAAAGTTCTCCCAGACGGAGGATTGACAGAAACAAGGTTATTTGTAACAATTGACTAGTTGAACTCCCCGTTAAAAGTTTCTGCTGTTACCTCAGAAATTACCTGTTTTAATGTTCTGATTGTTAGGATTTTATTGGTAGACATTTTTTTATTTGTCATAAAAAACATGATGACATTAATGCCCTGGCAGTGGAAATAAGCTTTTTTTTTTTTTTTTTTTTTTTTTTTTTAACATTTTCTAAGATGAGATTTACACTAAATATGTGTTACTGACAAGTGCTGATGTTAAAAGTGTTTGAACAACAAATGTTATGGCAGTCTAGTTCATATGGCAGCAGAACATTTAAATAAAAGTGACCTTTACACTACTTTTAAATTCATTATTTGATTTTACGTATACAATACGATTAATCGTGATTAATCAGGGAAATAATGCGATTAATCACGATTAAAAATTTGAATCGTTGCCCAGCCTTAATTAAAAAAAAAACAGTATTTCATTGACACTCATCTAAAGACGCCATCGCAGTGAAGTGACGCTCTTGTCTCCGGCAGGGTGCGGGAAGACCACAGGGCCCGACCTGCTGGGAGTGGACTCGGAGCCGTGGGTGTTCAAAGGGGGTGTGTCTGGCGAGGTGCAGGTAGAGCAGATAAAACTCTCCTGCACATGCGTCCTTTCTGATGTCCGTAAACTCTTCACCATCTGTGACTTGACCCCCTATCTAATCTCTTGCGTAGATGCTCCTCCCGATCGGCGGCGGCAGCAGTGAACTTTTCACCCATCCTCCTCCTCTCTTCCCCACCTCTCGCCTCTACAACATCAGGCCCTACCACGGCAAAGACAAGGTCTGGAGAAGTCCACATTTAAGAAACGCCACATGAGCGAGACATTTCTGCTCACGTTAACTGACAGGTTTTTAATATCCAAATCAGTCCGACAGGCTAAGATTTTAGTTTCTGCTGTGTCGGCTGTGAGGAAACAAACGGTGTCACTAATGTGAGTGATCCACGTTTAGGTGGAGCTGTACCGGATGGTCCGCCAGTTTCACCTCAGGACCCAGGGGGGCCAGGAGTCCAGCATGGCTCATCCAGATATCATAGGAGACAGGTTTGTATGTGAGACAGAGACAAACACGGACTCAACGGACTGATCTAGAGAGCGACCCTCTACTCTGTCCCCCAGATGCCTCGGACCCTGCCTGGCGTTGAGCCCGGAGTACAGCTTCATCCTGGAAGACGAGCTTGGTATTTGTGGGTGCGTGCTGGGAATCTTAGATGTTCGCTCCTTTGCCAAGCGGTGCCAGGCCAGCTGGATACCTGCCATGAGGGACAAGTACCCACCCAAAGGGAGCAACACACAGGTAAGTCTGAAGGGTGCAGGAAGCGACACGCCGAAGAGGTCAGGTAAAGTTATGCACTCTGGTGTTCAGACGAATCAGCACCAGCTGTCACGCCATCTGGACCGCTCTAACAACCCACTGCCAACACCGCGGTACGCATGAAAAACAAAGAAAACGGCACAAACATGCACTCCTGCACACACAAGCTGCCAGGATCTGAGAGGTGTTTAACAGTCACCGTGTTGGAACGGCGCCCCGGCGTGAGCAGAGCGCCACAATCAGGCCCCAGCATCATCCAATGGGGGGCAGCTGCTGACAGGTTGAGAAAAATCAAGAATCGATCACATTTAAGTGTTTCTAAAATCGGCAGTGTGCTCGGTCGTATTGGCAGAGAGGCCGAGGTCATCGACAGGCCCGACGCCAAACTGGAAACACAGGAGAATTTTTTGTGATAAAATACCAACGTCTCTGCTTTCATGCACAACGTAACATATAACCAGAGCTTTACGTTTCCCTGAGTAGAAACAAATGACGCCCGCCATTCTGCATGTTTCATAACTCGGGGGGGCTCAAGGGTAATAAAAGTCGTCGGCTGGCCGGCGGTTTAACCCTCGGCCGTCACGCTCCACGTGTCAAAGTGACCTCGGTCAGGACGCCGAACTCCAACGTTTTCCCTCCGATCTGTTAACTGCTGTGTGAGCGTGTGTGCACGGCAGAGAAAATAATGGCATATAAATGCAGTTCATTTAAGTTCAAAGCTACCAGTTCGTGTTTCCTGGTACGAAGGTTTAATTACCTCATTACTGAGGTCGCTGTCTGGGACATAAAAGCTATATTTCATTATTTTCTGTCTTTTTATGGAGTTTAGCTGCTGGGTACCCTGATAAAAGTATTACTTTCTCTGCCAAATGTGTCTGGTGAGTTGCGTCTAACACCAGCTGTATGTACGATGTTTAACACACTAGAGGTGGGCGGATCGATCCAATTATCGATAATATCGATACCAACGCTGGTATTGATATCGAATGATACTTGTGTAAAAAGATCAATTCAATTCAATTCAATTTTATTTGTATAGCATCTGTTACAATGTCAGTTGTCTCTAGGTGTTTTACAGAGACCCAGAGCATGACCCCTGAGCAAATATCAACTAAAATTATAATATTAAATCCAAATCAAGGATAATGGCAAGTAAAAAACTCTCACAAAGGGAGAAAAAAAAACCTTTAAGCCAAATAGTGGCAAGAAAAAACTCCACTTGAAGGACCTGGATCATATGGGGGGACCTTCCTGCTGAAGACCAGATGGGTAAAGAAAGAAAAAAAGAGGGGAGAGACAGGACAGAGAGAAGAGAGCACACATATGACTGAATGAAATGACTATATAAACAGATGCAGGTAGCAGCACTGAGGTGAGATGGTCAGAGGACTAGATCAACACTCAAGCTTTTTTCTCTCCTGACACTCCCGTATCGGCAATACTGACCCTGTATTTACTTGGTATCAGATTGATACCAAAATTCCCAGTATCGCCCACCTCTACAACGCACCCTCTTCGGTCATCAGCTGGTAAACCCACGCCGTCTTTCCCCGCCACCAGCAGCTCACTGTCCATTTCTTCTGTGCAGGACTTGATCCAGCTCATGGAGGAGGACCAGGGCGAGTACCCAGACTCGCTGCTGTATCACTTCCCCTCTCAGCTGCGCCTGGACGCCCTGCCTGAGCTGGTGGACATCAGCGTGAGCCGAACCCTGCTCACCGCCCTCCTCACCGCGCTCAAGGCCAACGGTGAGCTCACCGTTTGTTCATTTATTTGTTTTTTTTTTATGTCATGAACTTTTATTAACAGTGTCGGGACGTGTGCAGGTTCTCAGGGTGTGTTCTGTGAGGTGCAGCCGACGGACCGTCAGAGGCTGGAGTTCCTGACCAAACTGGGCTTCCTGGAGATCCTCAGAGGAGAGGCCCGGAGCAGAGAGGGGGTGGTGCTGGGGAGGCTGCTCTGAGCACACCGCCCCCCCCCCGCCAACGTTCACATGGCCATACACGCAGGCCCCTTTCAGTCATGTGTGGCGAGTTAACCAACGGTCTCTTGGTGCGAAAGCAACTGAACGTGTCGGCGTCACGTCTCGGTGCTCATCCCAGGTCTCTCTCTATGCAGTGATACCGCTTCAGGGCACACGGGGGCGCCTCCCTGGCGCCAGAGCACCTCCAGTGGGATGAAGTGGTATTACAAGACATGCTGGATCTTCTTCACTAGTTAGCGCGGTGTTGTCAGTGCCTCTTCACTCAACAGAAATCTCTTTCCCCCCCATGTGGTTTTCAATCTTCCAAATTTATTTATTTTTTAATGAATTCACTTTTTACACACGTGTCTGTTGCTGTGGACGTCAGCAGCTCAGACGGTCGAAGGCTCCACCCAGTAAGATTTCAGTCAAGCGTCACGGTGCTCCTCCAGATGTGAAGTTTTTTTCCAGATGTGATGTTGACACGTTCAGTTGCTACCGCGTCAGAGGAGAGCAGCGCATGTCTGAAAGGGTCTTTATTTAGCACTAAAAATGACAAAGACTTGCACTCAGAGTTGAAACACACACACAAAAGGCACCAGGACACAGGAGGACGTTGAAAACGCAGCTGGATTTGTATTTTTGTTTTTTCCCCTAACAAGAGAGGACGTTTGTGCAGGGACGGTTCTGGAGTCCTGTGAGTCTGCGTGGCAGTAATGAGGATGAACCCGGAGACTTCTAAGAGGATTAACAAAATATGAAACGAGCTTGGAGTTAATCTTCCTCTGATTCCTCCCCGTGTTTGGTCTCAACAACGTTTCTTTAAGTTTCAAAGAAGGAAAGAAGAATTGAAAGCAGGAGGAATGCGCTGGATCCCAGGAGCTTTATTTTTACTTATTTTTAACAAAGGACAACTTCTATTCTCTGAACTCAATGAAGCTTTTGAGAGTTTTCTGCTCAGTTCGGTTCAGTTTCAATGTCGTCCGACAAATTACAATCAAATCATCTTCGTTATAATCCATATTTAATTCTATTTTTTTCACTGAGTCCAGCTCAGATTCACATACAGTGATCCCTTATTTTTCGCGGTTAATGGGGACCGGAGCCCCCCAGTGAAAATCAAAATCCGCGAACTGGAGCCGGAGCCCCACAAGCCTAAATAATGTGTTTAAAATGTGTTTAAAACCCCCCAAAAAGACAAAGGCTCAACTGTGGTCTTTCTGTTACCTTCACAGCCTCTGGTCTCTGAACTGTTGTAAAGAAACTGCTGGTATTGTGCTATTTTTGGCTCGTAATTAGCGGCTAACACGCTAACAACAACAAAAGAAACAGTCAGATTTTCTCTTTATTCTGGCACTGTAGGAACTTGTAACATCACACAGGTTGTATTGTTGGGCTCCTGTCGGTTAACAGAGAATGTAAATCTATAACGCTGAACTGCTGTTGATGCTCACTACACTTTTCATCAAACCCCGTTTTCGTTCTGCTGTTCCACGACACACACACTACATTACCCATAAGGCCCCCTTCTTAAAGGGGCCAGGCTGGCTCACAACATCTCTTTGCTGTGAGAGAACGCGCACAACATCCTGTGATGTTGCTGGGATTTTTTCTTGATGTTTTTTTATTATATTATATATTTCTGAATAATCCGCGAATAACTAAAACCGCGGAACTTAAAGCGTGAATTGGCGAGGGATCACTGTAGTGCTTCTTCTCGACCGGCATGAGCGAAGCCTTCCTGAAGGGGGCGCTCTGCTCCTCTGTCCTCCCTTCATCTTAAATGGTTTTCTCTCTGACGCTGCCTTCGTTGATGTCGATGCTTGTTTTCTCATCAGGGTGTGTCGGGGTCGAGCAGACCGGACCCGCACGCCCGACGCCGTTTACACTCGTTCGGGTCAGACGTTTACAGCAGCGTTTCCTTTTACGTCTGCGTGGGGACTCGAACCCAGACGTGCTCTAATTTAGCTGCATGCTCAAACTCTGCAACATACGTGAACGTTTTCTACCGGCGCATCTCTCAGCTACTGTAACTGTAAGAACCTTGGGTTGTAACAAGGACGTGTAAATGTATGCATGCTAAATCTCAGTAGAAAAACATAAAAGAATGACTATAACACACACACACACACACACACGCACACACACACACACACACACACACTCAGAGTCAGTGTGTCTAAAGTTTACACCTGCTACTACCAACATTCCCCGTGAGGACTCCACCGTGGACGTGCACATGTGGATGTGCGCTAATTATGCAGACGACAGTCTGGGAAACGTTGATGAAGCACACACGCAGCCATCCACGCACCCACACACACGTGCACACACACCATTCCTGCAAAACGAAACAAAGCACAACGGCACTCACAATGGAACCTTCAACCGGACGTATGTAGGACTATGAATGTTCATTTCTTTGTAATGCAACTAGTAAAAAAAACTCAGTTGTCTGTGCAGGTATTTATATTTATACTTTTACTTTTCTCTTAATTTTTACTGTTACGTTCGAACACCGGCTGAAAAGCACTTTTGTACATTTTCTTCAAGGAGTCAGTGTCGTTTATGTCGTTATCTGATAGGTGCTTCATCATTAAAAAAAAAAACAAACTTCCAGGTATAAAGGATACATAGACAAAAAAAAAGTACTAAATTAGAAATGCATGATTAGAAGAGAAATCATATGAAGATACTGCTGAAGGTTGCCACTGTATAGGGATTTATTTTTTTTTTGACTCTTTCTTATTTGACGATCTTTTAAAGATTTGTGAATATCGGGTAAGTGTTCGGAAACAGGGATGTTTAATGTAAGTTTAAAAAAAATAAAAATCCATGAAGCACTGTGAAAAAAAGGACGGTAAAATTAGCCACAGCTTTTTCATTTAAGACAACAATCGTGGCATCATGATTAATGACGATAATAATATGAAGAATTATCTCTAAACTCCAAGAATCACGTCACGACATGATGGACGCGTGTTTACGCTGCAGTCTGGCTCGTCTATGCAGGGTAACGACTAGGGGTGTGAAAATAAATCGATTTGGCGATATATCGTGATTTTCGGCTGCCCGATATAATATCGATTTTTCAGCTCCTAATATTGATTTTTTAGGAAAATTCATTCATTCACTTAAATGTGCAAAAACACTAATAATAAACAATAAATAGGTTGTTTTGAAGCAATTAGTTTTGACTCAGTTTGTCCTCTGAATGATCAATATCATCTGATGAACATAAACAGCAACTTGAGTTTTCATCTCTACTTTTAATTTTGATATTAATTGGGTAGAATATCGCAATATATCGCAATAATATCGTATCATGACCCAAGTATCACAATACATATCGTATTGCGAGGTCCTTGCCAATACTCACCCCTAGTAACGACCAAGTTAATTTAAAAAAATACATTATGGCTTTTTATTGATGATAACGGCAAAACTGTCATTTTAAAACAGTGACTTTATTGAACTGAATTGTTCATTTTTATGTCTGACAAAATGAGCTTTCTTTTCCTTTAAACTGACTTTTTTCTTTTCTTTTTTTTTAATGTGTCACAGTGAGGGACAGCTAATAATAAAGGCAGCAAAATTTGGATAGAAAAATGTACAAATTTAATAATAAAAAAAATGACTGTTTGAATACAGAAGGTTTTTCCTCTTTTATTCTTCATCATTTGCAGCGTTT